>CM053598.1:149411728-149472173 GCA_028646575.1 Pseudocheirus occidentalis | reverse complement strand
GGAGGGAAGGGTGGGGTGGGGGAGGGTTTGAGGAAGCACACATCTCAGTAAAGGGACAGTGACAGGGTAGAGAACAAAATAAGGGGGGGAGGTGCAGGATAGGAAGGAGGGACATACAATCAGCATCTCACAATTTGCCCACCATGGAGATGTCCTGTGTAATTACACATGTACAGCGTGTATTGAATTGCTGCTCCTCCCAGTGAGAGTGGGTGACAAGGGAGGAATTGCAAGAATCTAGAATGTAAAGCTATACAATCAAATGCAACTGGGAAATAATACATACAGGGACGGGGGCCAGGAGCCCCTTCCTGCCCTGCTAGAAAGCTAGAGGGGCGTTGGAGGAGGGCATAAAAGGGAACAGATTCTGGGAGGGGCCTTACAGTGGGATCAATGTTCTGGGCTGGGCGGTAGGGGCAAGAATGGGAGAAAATTTGTAACTCAAAACCTTGTGGAAATGAATGATGTAACCAAGAAAATAAATTAAAATTTAAAAAAGAATACTCTCCTTTTCAATTTGTTCACTTTCTTGTTGAATATTCAGATATTTGTTTCTGTCACTATTCAATTACTAGTATTCCCAATTATATTCTTGCTCAGTTAACAAGAATGGTCATACTACAGACTTCACCATCTCCTGGGATTCTTCTGCTTCCATGAGACTGAAGAATGAAATTAATCTCTTGCATCATAATTGTCCTTTCAACTCTCCCTCTGCCTTACTCCTCCTAAACCAGTTCTTCCTCTTTCCTGCAATCTTTCATCACTTCACTCCTTCCTGCTTTCCTGGTTTCTAATCTCACCCCCATTCCTTTCTTCCTAGTGTTGATCCTTAATTAAATAAAGTTAAATAAGGATCTGTCCTCAAAATTTTTATCTTTTGAATCTTTATACTTCTAACATTGACTACTTGGCCATCTTTAACCATAGACCACTCTTATTTATAAATGACTTTTCCACCCCTACTCAAAGAAGTGTGAAGCCTATTGGAGGAAGTCATAAAATCATGTCAACTGAGTCCACTACAAACTCATGTTATCTCACTTCCACTGTTCCTCCCTGATGCAATTATTTTTTTCTCTGATAGACCATCATCTTCTTTATAGGAAATGCTTTCAACCTCTCTTCTCTCCTCAAATTTCCAATACCAGCTTCGCTTGCTCTCTCCACACAGATGACTGTTACAACTGAGAAAATCAAGGCTATCTATCCATTGTAATCTCACGCAGCTTCAATGCCTCTTTAAAAAGTCCTAACTAGGATGTACCGTCTCAGCTAGCTCTCTCTCCCCACTTCTTAGCTCATCTCCTCAAAAAGGCCATCTAGACTTGGAAACTCTATTTCCTCTCCTCTTTCTCTCCCCTAAACCCTTTACAATCTGGCTTCTGACACAATCATTCAAATGAAACTGTTCTCTCAAAAGTTAGTGGTGTTTTTCTAATTATCAAATCTAATGACCCATTTTTCGATATTCATCCTTCTTGACCTCTCTGAAAGATCTGACGCTTTATCTCTTAAACATTCTCTCTGGTTTTATGTGACATTGCATTCTCTTTGTTCTCCTTCCTGTCTGACTGCTTCTCAGTCTCTTTTGCTCAGTGTTCATCCATGTCAATCCCACTAACTATGGATGTATTCCAAATTTCTGACTTTGTCCTTTTTTTCTTCTTTGTCCATACTCTCTCTATAGTCTTCTCTATATATACTCTGACTTGGTGATATCAGTTCTGACTGGTTCAGTTATTATTGCTAATACAAATGACTCCAAGATCTTTACAACTAACCCTTCCTGAGTTACATAAGAAAAAAATCCATTAGAGATTTCCAACTGGATGTTCTGCAGATATCTTAAATGCTTCGTGCCACAAAACAGAAATCTTAATATTTCTTTTCAAATCCATTTCTTTTCCAAACTTCCTTATTACTGTCAAAGGTCACCTTCAGGGACTCCCAATTATTTTTAGGATAAAATATAAATCCCTTAGACTGACACTTAAGACCCTCCACCATCTGGCTCCTTCAAAAAATTCTGAAGTTTGCTGCATTTCATTGAAAAAAACTTGAAAAAAGAGAAATGTAAACTTGCCAGGATGTGTTTTCAGTAGCTTCAAAAACACCAGGGCTAGACACTTCTTCTAACCAAAAGGCAAAAAATTGACTGAATTTAATATGAGAACTGGTTCAGTGCAAATGTTGAATGATGGAAAAGTTTTTAAGTATTATATTACATTTTTTATCATACTGTATCACAATCCCTGCAATATTTGCATTCTTCATGAAATGGGACTCTTCAGCACTCTTATTTCCAATTCCATTAAGAAAGGATAATAAATTCACTGGCAAAAATGGGGAGTGAGAAATTTTGTTATGTCTCAGTGTTCTGCTGTACCTCCTATACCCTGCCAAGGGGAGAAAAAAAAAACCTGCCCTTCCTCCTAACTTCCTGATTTCTATTGATGGCATCACTATCATTCCAGTCATTCAGACTTATAACTGTGTAGTCATCTGTAAGTTTCCCCCTTTACACTTCCAACATGTAATTTCCAGGTCATATGAATCCTCCTTGCAAACATATCCCTTAGCTTCTATTCTTAGGATATCTATTTCAGTTCAGGCTTTCATCTATTCTCACTTAGACTATCATAATAGCTTCTTATATAATCTTCCTGTTTTTGTCCTTTCCTCTACAATCCATCCTTCATACTTCTTTGTTTGTGATGAACCTCTAACCAAAAACTCAGGGACTTCTTGTCTATCAAATCAAGCTTAAATTCCTGATACTCAAAGTTATCCATAATTTGTCCCCAATCTGCCTTTGCAGCTTTGTTTCATACTACTTCCTTTCCTACATATCTATTCCAGTTTAATTTGACTATTTCCTACTCCCTGTTCTCATGTGTCCTTTCCTATCTCTGGTTCTCTGCTTATTCAGTTTCCTCATGCTTCAAATGGATATCTCTCTAGTCCCATCCCCAACTGTTGAAGTTCATCACTTCTTTCAAGGTCCAACAACATGCTACTTCCTCCATATATCCTTCTGTTAAGCTCACTCTTCCCTGAACCCAGCTAAAAAATGAATTCTCTTCTTCACATTTTACATAGTACATTGCCTTTACCTCTCCTTTGCATTTATTTATACCACAGTGATCTGCATTTTGTGTTTGCAAATATGTTAACAGTATATTATTCTTCAGAACCCCACAATTTATAGAAAGTTGACTTCCCTAGACCTCTCAGTAAAAACTTCATACTGCATCTAACTTTGTATGTCTGTTGCCCAATACAATGTCTTGCACCTAGCACCTTCTTAATAAAGTTCTCTACTCCTATTTAATTGTAAGCTACATGAGAACTCAATGTTAAATTGTGTTTGTATTCAAATACTTTTTTAATGAAGCTATACAGATAAATGCTTGACATATATTTATTGAATTAAACAAAGTTGCACAAATAAATACTGCACAATGACATTAAGTTTTTTCCCCATGACTACTCTTAAAGCAAAATGTAAATAATAAAGTATGTAATCTAGATGATTTTAAAAAGACTCCACGAAAGCCCTGCTATGAATTTTGATCATAGTGTGGAGATGACCCTGGCTGCCCAAAGAACCATCCATCCCAGGTCAAAGGTTCTGGGAGGTTCACAAGCTCTGGAAGTTTCTACCAAGCTTGAAAAGACATGAGTATTGATTGATCTGATGTTAGGATTCCTGCTTTCCACGGACATACAGAGAAGGTAACAATCAATAATTTGACTATTGGCAATGAACTATCTGGCTATGGCAATCAATAGAAAGAAGAAAAATTCAAAATCTTACAAGAATGATCTATAAATCAATGAAAACAGATGGCATCAGCAGAGAATTTTGTCATTAACGACAAATCATTTTGTATTATGTGATTTAACATAATAATAAAAATATCTTGCATTGTCTTAAGAAATGCATTAAAATAAATTAAGAACATGTATAACCTGAAAAGGAGATGGGCAAGTCACGTAGCTAGAATAAAGGAAAACACGGACAGCCCAAATCTATGTTGGCATCCAGGAAATACTAAATACATTGGAGGTAGAACCTATAGAGAGGATATATTGAAGTAATGATCAAGAATTGCAAAGGATGAAATTACATGGTTGAGTCATGATCAGTACTTTAGGAGATAGTATCCACATCAATAAGATTATAGATCCATTACAGAATCAATATGTAAACAGTAACCTACATCATCTCATGCCCTAAGACTCCAAAAAGGGAATCAGATCAAAGGTAGTGGTGGGGTCTCAGGAACAAAATGCACACAATGGAATCTAAAATTATTCTAATGATTAATAAGATGATATGCTGCACAAATAGAGTGGTACAATTGTTTCACAAGGATTCCCCCCCCCATAAGCTCAAATCTAAAAGTATGTGAATAATACATGTAATTGAGGACAGGTAACTTGGGCCATGTGAAAATATTATGTTCCTAAAAAAATAATGTCAAGAAGGCTAAAATCCATAAAGAGCTGAGTCTTTTGAAAATTGTTATGGACAGGGAGAAAATAGAGCTGAAATGAGGACACGGTCATTAGAACTTCGCCACAATGCAGAAAATTTAGAATGTGCTGACATCATTGTTCAAGGCAGTACTTCCTCCCCTAATTATCCAGATAATGGCAGCCTCCTCCAGTAGCAAATTTCCTTCTCTCCTCGGCCCTATTATTTTTCAGTTACTTTTCAATCATGTCTGATTCTTTATGGCCCCTTTGGGGGTTTTCTTGGCAGAGATACTGGAATAGTTTGGCATTTCCTTCTCCAAATCATTTCACAGATAAGGACACTGAGGCAAAGAGGGTTAAATGATTTGCCCAGAGTCACACAGCCAATAAGTGTCTAAGGTCAAATTTGAACTCCGGTCTTCCTAATTCCAGGCCTGGTGTTTTATCCACCTCATCATCTAGCTGTCCTTCTAGTTGTCCAGATAAATACTAAGCATAGAAACTTCATTATATCTATGGTGAGTTTCTCTCCTATCTCACACAAAAGTGCTTGCTCTAAGCTCCAAAATTGCTAGTAACAGATGTCGGGAAAGGGTATTTTAAAGTATTGCACAGGACTGAGGACTGGGAACTGTATGGTTATCTTCCCATTTTCAGGGTAAAAGGTGGATTCTGCACTTTTATGTCTGTTTGTTTGACATCAATTTTCAGAAAAAAATACCAGAATATGTTCCTACAAGAATACTTGGCATGACTTGTTCATCATGAAATCATGCTAGATCCCAGTGTTTATCATGTTACTTAGAAATCTTCTTAAATATTTGTTTTCAAATTTCCATAGTAGACCACAAAAATGCATTAAAAATAATGTACTTTGATTTTATTCATCTATTTTATGTCTCTTACAATATCCTTAGGGGGGGGGGTGGGAATGGAGGGATGTGTACTGAATGATAATAGATTTTAAATTGGTTGAACAATGCAAACCAAAAGGTACTAATTAATGGATCAAAATCAACCCAGATAGACATCTCTATGTTCTGTCCTTATCACTGATCTGATCAGATTTTTATAAATTTTTTGGATAAAAGTACAAAAGACATGTCCACTTAATTTTCAGGTTACAGAGTTATCAGGCATAGATAACAAAATGAATAACAGAATCAATAGAGAAAAAAATCTTGACATTCTAGAAAAATGGACTGAATACAATAAAATTGTATATAACAGGGATGTATGAATACTTTTAAATTTGGGTGCAAATAATAAGCTTTATAATTACAGGTGAAATACATGACCTGATAGTTTATGTGAAGAAAAAAAAACCTGAGGCTTTTAGTTGCCTGAAAGTTGAAATGAGTCAACAATGACTATGTTAGGACCCTCCTACTTACTCATCAATACTTGACAATTACATAATTACAAATAATACCAACTCACCTTTTAAAGAGTGATTCTTTACCTTATAACACAATTGGTTTCCTTTCTAATTTTGTATATTTTATTTTATACATTTAAAAAACATTACTCTGGGGAGTTTATAGGCTTGACCAAATCGCCAAAGGAATCCATGATACAAAATGTTAAGAATCCATGTTTTCAGGGTACAGAATGGGAGAAAGGGGATAATTAAATGTCTTTCCTTTTCCTGTTCAGCTCTAGCCAAAACAGTGGACCCAATAAGTAAAGTTGACTGGATAGTGGGATTTTCTTGGCTCAAAACTATCCTTTGAAAAATGTCCATTTATAGTGGCCCTCAGAAAACAGATAGCATATTGTACAATATTCTCTCCAATTCCCAAGGGTAATTCCTCATCTACATTAGGGATGCCCCATCCTATTATCTTTTGTCTATGTTGGTTTATTCCTTGAAGTTTTCTGATATAGATTTGACTCCAAAGAAGAGTGTTGTCCTCTGTTCCTTAGAGAATGAGGATCGCTTGGAATATAACCTATTGGTGAAAGTCTAAGCATTAAAGACAGAGCTAAAGTAATGCTCCAGACTGACTAGATCATTGATGATACCTGGATGCGGCCTGGGCCTACTTGGCTTCTCACTGAGAAAGTAGCTACAAATCATCTCTATTGTTACTTCTTAAATATATACAAGAAAGAAACACCTTTGTACACAAATGGAATGGACTACCTCTAGAAATAGGGAAATTCCTCATCATTCTAATTCTTCAAGAAGAAAATAAATGAATATCCATTTGACAGGGCTGTTGTAGAGAGAATTTATGATCCAGCTAAGGATTAGACTGCATAATCTGTGGTCCTGCCCAACTCTCAGATTTTACAATTCTATGTTTCATTTATAGAGCACTTTACAGTTTTCTCAACACTTTCACATATATTATCTCATTTAATAAAACTGCAATTTCTGTCTTCAGCCTTCAGACCAAAACATCCAACATGTTGTGCAAAAAAAAAAAAAAATTGACTAGTAAGAAATGTCCTTGCCTGAATGAACATAGCTGATAATCCCACACAGTTTGCCAAAAGAATAAATGTGTTGGAAGAAATGAAATGAAATAGAATTTCTATCTATGCTACTCATTATGAAGCATCTGACTATACATTTATCTTTACCTCACAGTATACAATTTTAACTACAGTGTATATTCTAAAAAAATACCATATGAAATGGAAAATAAATTAAGAATCTTTGTCAAGGTAACTAAAATAGAGAGATTTTTCTGAGTGATATTAAATGATAACAATATTTGAAAACCACCTAAAAGGAGGACTTCAAGTAAAAGTTTCTCTCAAACTCTCAGATTCTGATTCAGAAAACAACAAACAATGCTATGGAGAAAGGAAGGGAGGGAGGGAGGGAGAGAAGAAGGAAGAAAAGAAGGAAGACAGGAAAAAAGGAAGGAAGAAAGGAAGGAAGGAAGGAAGAAAGGAAGGAAGGAAGGAAGGAAGGAAGGAAGGAAGCAAGGAAGGAGGGAGGGAGGGAGGGAAGGAAGGAAAGAAGGAAGGAAGGAAGGAAGGAAGGAAGGAGGGAGGGAAGGAAGGAAAGAAGGAAGGAAGGAAGGATTTATTAAATGCCTACTATATATCAGGCACAATACTAGATGCTAAGGAAACACATACAGAAGTGAAGCAGGCCCAACCATTGGGGATCTTATGTTCACGAAAAATTAGAATAATTTTAAAATTCCACAAAAACAGAAATTCTGGAAAACAAAGGTGTTAGTTATGATCTCTAAAGAGCACTATCTATTATCACTTGGATCAAAGTAACCCATTGTTTTACCAGGATGACTGAGTTTGTAGGGGCCACTTCTTATCACATTCGTGGATGAACCAACACTGCAGCAGAGTTGGGGTTAGGGAAAACCCACAACCACCACAAAAATTTGAAGTGTTAGGAAAGTATCTCATTAGACAATTAGTTCTCTGGCATGTTCTTTCATTAAAGCAATTAAGAGTTTTAAGAGACATTAAAATCTAACTTACTCTATCCAAATCCCCCCATTTATAAGGCTCTTAGATGATGAAACTGAGGCTCTGAGAGGTAAAGTTATTTGCCCAAGGTCATATAGGTAATCAGGATTTGAACCCGAGTGTTTTTATTTCAAATACAATGCTTATTTCACTA
The DNA here is from genome assembly GCA_028646575.1 of Pseudocheirus occidentalis. Taxonomy (NCBI): domain Eukaryota; kingdom Metazoa; phylum Chordata; class Mammalia; order Diprotodontia; family Pseudocheiridae; genus Pseudocheirus; species Pseudocheirus occidentalis. Next base: position 149,464,084 of record CM053598.1, on the reverse strand, counting down.
CATGAATCATTCAATTGATCAATGAACAAGCATTTCTTAAACACCTACCATGGTCTTAGGTATTCTGCTGGGGACTGAAATACAAAAGCAAAAAAATTTCCCTGCCTTAAAGAATTTATAATCCATTTAACATCATGCCATAGATTATCTCCTGATGGTGTTCTAACATCACTGGTTTAGAATCATCTTTCTTAAAACTGTCTTCTTGTTCCTATCTCAAAAACTTGTATTTTGATGTTCTAGAGAAATCCCAAATTCCTATCCTATTAAATTTTGGTCTGTATTATTTATGCCTATTGCATCATTATTTAGACTGCTGACCTCTTGATCCCTGAAGAAATTGCTACCCTGTCCCCCTGTTTTATTCTGTAAGAGATTCTTTAGTTATAGGCTCCCTGTGGGAACATGATAAACTGATTCTGATACACAGCATTTTCCTCACAATAAACTCAGAAGTATATCAATAGTTTTTAAAACAAAAAAATCTTTGGACCATTTTCCTATAACTGAAATATTTAATTCAATTTCAAACAATAAAAACTCAAATGCTGAGGAAGCTATATGGTACAGTTGAAAGAGGACCAGCCTCTGGAAGCTGGTCAGGAAAACCCAAGTTCAAATTCAGCCTCAGACACTCAACACTAGTTATGTGACCCTAGACAAGTCACTTAATCCCTGTTGGGGAAAACAAACAAACAAACAAACAAAAAACTTAAATGCCTACTTTCTGAAAGTCAATTATGGTAGTTGGAAATACATATTTTAAAAATGTGTGTTACTATACAGGTAATGTCCCTTGCACATGAAACTGTGGCAGTTGTCCTTTTAACCACCATTTTTAACCACCATTACTTGCCATTGACTTTATTATAGAGGATTCACATCTTGATGACACCAACCACCACAGGGGAAGTAGAGATAAAAGGAAGAAATTTCTTCTCTTAGAAGAAGAGGGAATTCTTTCTCCTTATCAATGTAGCAGAGATAGGAGAGAGGGGAAGAATTCTTTCTTATGACTAGAGGAATGGTTAACTTCTTCTAGAGACGGCAGGTGAAGGGAAGAAAGTCTGGGACCTGGAAACTGTCCTTGTTTCCTAAGCCTTCATCTGAAATTCAGATGAATTTTCCTATAGAAATCATGGAAAACTGTAGTACTATAATTCAAATTCAATACAAATTTCTGTGAAGTAGTTGGTTTGGAATAAACTAACATGTATAATACTGGGCCTCAACATACAATTTCCCATAGAGTTATCTTTTAGTAATTCTAGCATTTCTGTTTCCTTATTGGTCTGTAATAAGATCCCCTGGAAAAGTTATGACTGACTATATCAACCCATGTGAGCCTAAAACTGGTAGTTTAAACAGGATATAGGCCAAAGGTCCTCTATATGCCAAGTTCCTTACTACCAACTTCTTTGTGTCAGACCTAAATGAAGGAGGAAAAAGACTTCAAAAAGACAATTTTGAGGCCTACAAGGAATCACTGCTTTACTCATAGAAGACCAAAATCCAGTCCAATGGCATAGCCTTACCACTAAAAAAGTAGACAAGCATTGCATTTTTAAGTTTGCTGGGAGCTCTCCTTGGTGCTGATAAGACCCTATCCCAGCCTACCTGGTCTACTTGATACTTGCTTCACTTTTGCCTGACTGGACAAGATTACTAACCAAATCCTACTTGCAGTCCTTGCTATCACTATGCCCACTAGTTTATCCAGTCATGGTTCACTATTGTCCAAGATTAGTGGCACCATGTAAGAGTAAAAGCTCTGGAGTCATAGGATCTGAGTTCAAATAACACTTTTTGGTGCTTATTGCCTTTGTGAAATAGGGCAAATCATTTATCTTCTCTGAGACTCAGTTTTCCTTTTTTGTACAAAACCAAACTCTTGGCATAAACTCTTTCTGAGCCACCCTTCCAGCTTCAGATCCACAAATCCTATGATTATGATAGACAAAAGTTGAACCATTCTTGATACTGGCATTATTTCTGGCTCTATGAATTCATGGCATCAAACCCTTGTTAGTCTTTCTGAAACCATAAAGTTTATCCTTCTATCTACAACCCCTTATATGCTTGAGAACATAAGAGCATAGAGTTGGAAGGTACCTTATGGTACAACTCCATCACTTTGAAGGTGAGGTAACTGAGGACCAAAGAAATTGATAGTATTTGGTAGCCTCTGCATCTGAACTCTTAGTTCTTGTCCTCCCCTTATTACTTCTCTTGATGCCACTCTCGTCCCATACATGGCACATATAACTTATGAATGAAGTTTTAGTGTAAAACTCATTTGTAAGCTAGGCAAAGACACATTTACTAAGGGGAAATTTTAGATTTCCTGCATATTATTAAATAATGCTTTTGAATAAAAGTGCTACTTCAAAAAAAATCACAGAAACTGATTCGAAGGATGATCTAGTACAATATATACATGACTCAAAATCTCCCTATATTATCCCTAGTAAATGGGATGGCGATGCTTAAAAATCTCTTATTAGAAGGAACCTACTGTGTCTTGAGACAGCCCATTCTATTTGGGGGCAGCTCTAACTGTCATGAAGCTTTTCTTTCAATCACATGTAAATCTGCTCCTATATCTTCAATGCATTGCTCCTAGTACTTTTCTCCAGAGTCAATCAGAACAAGCCAAAACCTTATTCTATATTACAATCTTCAAATCCTAGAATAAAGGTTTCATGTCTCTTCTCCAGGATAAAAATCCCTGGGTCTTTCAACTAATTTGTATATGACTGTTTACCATTCCTTCCACAATTCCATTTGCCCTCTTTTGAAAGTACTTCAACTTGTTTTTGACTTTCCTAAAATGTGTTCCCCGGACCAGAATAAAGTAGTCTAAGTTGATCTGACCAGGGCCTGTATAGCAAAATCATTACTTTCTTCATTCTGAAAACTATGACATTCAGTGGTGCTTGACATGACATTAAATTTTCCATCTACAATATTACACTATCTATTGCTATTGAACTAAAAGTATATTCAGAGAGAGAGAGAGAAAGAGAGAGAGAGAGAGAGAGAGAGAGAGAGAGAGAGAGAGAGAGAGAGAGAGAGAATCTTTTTCCCCCATAGGAGCCATTATCCAGTCTTTCTCCCCCATCCTACAAGTGTAAAATTTATTTTTTGGACTCGAAGGCAATGTTTTATATTTATCCCTATAAATAAACTAAATTCTATCTCCTAGTTTATCTTGGATTTTCAAAACCTTGATAAGAATTATCTATACCTCATAGTGTAAAGATCACTTATTAGAAAACGGAAGTAGCACATGCCTTCCATTATCACCATACTATCTGTCCTCAAAGAATATTTTTGTCCTTTCTCTGATATGCTTCTTGGTCCCCAAAAGGGCTAAACAAACTAACCAACCAACAATCAAAAGCTTTCTTTTATAGTTCTTAGTATTCCATTAGCCTCAGCTTATTTTAGTGTTTAGCACACCTGTCACAAGTTTTATAGGACTGTGCCATTCTTTTGTGTTCATCCTTAGTTACTTGCCCTAGCTTTCAGCCTTAACTGTTTTAAACCTGTTGGTTGATGAATTCTTCTTACAACCGCATAAGGGTCTTCTTTTTTCTCTCCTCTAGCTTTATCTTCATGGGGATAATATCTGCATTAGTCTTCAGAATTTCATCTAGAGCTGTGGTTCTCAGCTTTCCTAATGCCGAGACCCTTTAATACTCCTATGTGGGTGTATCTCCATGTGGGTGGACTCGCCTGGAGACTGATAGAGGAGCAGTGTCTTGGTTCCTAAGACCATCAGTAATATGTGTTTTCCAATGGTCTTAGATGACCCCTGTGAAAGGGTCATTCCACCCCCAAAGGGGTTGCAACCCACAGATTGAAAACCACTGATCTAGAGCCTCATATTCTTCTTGAGATGACTTTCCCTTCAAAATATCAGGCCTTTGTACCTTACCTATTCTTTCTCTGTATCCTTTGAAAATTGTTCTGTAGACATTAAGTCACCAGACTGGCCATGTCTGTCTTTTGTCTCCTCTATCTTCAGCTCTATAATGGAATGATCATTTGTCCCAAAGATCCTTGTAATTTCTACTTTAATAATCAGTCCTTTATTAGTCCAGAGTAGTGATTTTCTCTACTGGGTATTTGCTCTACCTTTTCAAGAATAAAGTCATTATTGAAATATCAGATTCAAATTAAAACACTATATGATTCTGAATAATTTTAATGCAAATAATAAAGCATGACCAACTAAGATATAATGTTCAAATACAATCTAAAAAGCCATATGGGGTAGTCATTGGTGCTAAACATGGAGTGTGGGCTCCACTCCAGATCTTCAGTTACAATTTTAATCCCCAATGGTCGTGTGACTATTGTATAAATCACTTAAGTTCTCTAAGTCTCAGTTTCTTCATCTTTATGTGGCCGGGGGGGGGGGGGAGAGCTTCTATCTTGGGGAATATGGAGATAGATAGATAGATAGATAGATAGATAGATAGATAGATAGATAGACAGATAGATAATCTAGTCTAATGCTCAAGGGGTCATGAAGAGTCAGGCAAGACTGAAAAATGACTGAGCAGCAACAGCAAAAATCTAATGTCATACAAGGATAGTTAGCAGCAGTATCAGTAATAATGCTGTACCAGGATACAACCAAGCCAACACCCACACCACTATACATATCTGGTGATTACCTTGTCAATTTCCTCCAAGTTCCTCCAAGTTATTTTTTTGTAGGAGGCTCTGAAATAATAAAAAAAAAAATTCAGAAAATCTTGTTCTTTAATAACTTCATCTTTACCTCAGTCTGAACTGAGGAAAATCTCTTTTTCCTTTAGATTAGCTTCCATTCTTTCAAATGAAATCTATATGCATTTATAGGCCTGAACACAAGCTGTAGTTAATGATCATATATTTTAATAGTATTATCAAATAATATAAAATATAAGTCGGTATTAAACAAGATACAGCAGGCAAGGATATGAATTGCAGTTAGGACTTTCAGTTCATTCACTTCTTCTCATCCCACATGGTCTTAGAGATTTTTAATAAATTGAATCTCAGAATAAGAAACTAAATGGGTGATAATGCATTCCCAAAAGGACCAAAGCATTTTACAAATTAATTCTATCAAACTTTCAAGAATAATCAATTCTAATTATATACAAACTATTTCCAAATTTAGGAAAAATAAGGGATTCTGCCAATTTTTTTCTACAATAGTAATATACTAGTCTTGATACTTAACCCAAGGAAAGACAAAACAGAAAAAGGAAATATCCCTAATGAATATTGATGTAAAAAACAAAGTTTAAGTAAAAACAGTAGCAAAGAGGCAGTAGCAACATATGAAAAGTATTAAGCATTATAGCTAGGTTGATACCCTGATTTTTTAAACACAAGTTTTCTTGATCAGTAAAATATCATCAGTACAGCGTGCTGAGAATTCAGTGAGATATTTGACAAAATTTTTTAGACTATCCTTGTAGTCAGAAAGGATAAATACAGCCTAGATTAAATAATAGTTAGAGTTTGACTAATTGGACATAAATACGAATGATTGCTGTCAACCCATAAATCAGTTTCTAGTGGATTATTGCAGAATTCCATTCTTGGCCCCAGTTTGGTAAACATCTTTATGAGTTATTTGGTGAAGAACATAAATGGTACAACTATTGTGAGTGATAAACAATTGTAATAATGGAGAGCAGATACACTAAATTATGAAATTGTTAACTAAAAACATCTCAAGAAGCCAAAACAATGTGTCAAAGTCAACAAAATGAGGGAAATGATAATAAATGCAAAGTTTTGCTTTTAGGTCCAAAATATCAGCTACATGCAATTGGAGAACTTGGGCTAGAAAGTAATTTAAATGAAAAATACCTAGAGGTTCTAATGGACTACAAGTTCAGCATGAGTCCATAGTGTGATGTGACAACTAAAAAAAACCCTAATGCAATCTTATGCCTAATTTATGCAAGTATAGTGTCCAGATTAAGGATAATTATAGCCTTGCTAGAGTCTTTCCTAATTGGAGCATGTTTAGAATACTGACATTGTTTATGGTACCACATTTTTGAAGACACAATAACAAGCTGAAATTCATTGGGGGTAGAATGAGAATGACTAGGCCATGTAGGGGATTTGAAATCATTCCTTACAAAGATTACTTGGAGGAGATATTTAACCTGGAATAGACAAGATTTAGTAGTTATAATAATCTTTGAATATGTAAGGACTTTCATGTGAAAGTAAAGTTGGATTTAGTCTGCTGAGTGTCATAGGACACAGCTAGAATCAGTGAGTGAAACTTATGGGAGGCAGATTCCAGCTCAACCTAAGGTTCATAGATTTAGAACTGGAAGAGATTTCAGAGGTGATCTAACCCAAACTGCAGGAAAATATTTCAAAGAATCAGAAATGTCCAAATGTACAGTAGATTGCCTCCATAAGTAGTAAGTACCCCATCACTGTAGTTCTCCCGACAGAATTGGAATGCCACTTTATTGGCTATCTTATAAAAGAGATTTATGATTCGGGTAAGGGCTGGGTTAGATGATCTTCGAGACTCTGATCAACAAGATGACTTCAGAGGATTGTCAGTCATGCATTCCTTTGTAGAAAGGCAGTGGGCTTTAGCTGTAGAGTTAAAATACTTCAGTGGCCAACGAGGTTTTTTTTTTGCTTTTTTGTTTGTTTAGTTGTCTTTTTTGGTTACAATGTGGATGCTATTGTGGATGTTGGTGAAAGGCAGTCAGGGGAGTTATTAGGAAGCCACTGGAACTTATTCAAAAAGAACAGCAATAATGTTATTTAATAACAAACACTAATACACTTTCCAACTCTCAACTCTGTGATTGCCACATGATTCCTCCTGACACATTCAGCTCATGTTATTGTTCATGTTACACAAAGCACCATGTGTGAATCTCTCTCTCTCTTTTTCTGTCTGTCTGCCTGTCTGTCTATCTGTCTCTCTCTTCCTCCTCCCTCAGCTCCCTCTCTTTCCCTCTCTCTTCTTCCCTCTGTCATTCTCTTTCCCTATCTCTGTCCCATTATTTCAAGTCTCACAAGGAGTGATAGAATATGTTGTGGTTAATACTTGCATTACTTACCTCAAAGGGCTACATTTCACATCATGTATGTTAAAGATTGCTAATGAAAGCTTGTAAACTACTAATGTTAGTTATCATTATTAGTGGAAATGCAACTCTGCATTAATAAATATACTTCCTCACATTGTTCCCTCTATGAATATATGTAGTGTTAAAGGGAGTCTTGATTATGGAAATACCTTAAAATTTGTGATATCGTAATTGGTGAATGAAATTTGGGTCAGTAAATAAATGTGTGTCAAAGTCAAATAGAGACACATTGCTATGCAAATTTTCATGTCAGGTGTTGCAATATGTACAGGTATTTTGTGCAAAGGGGGTGTTGAATTTTGTCAGTGATAGTCATATCCTACTGCACTAAAGCATCAATCATTACTCTGTTGAAGATTTGACATAGTAGTTAATGTTGTATATGGCATATATAGATGCTTCTAATCACCTCTTGGACTACACACTAAAGTAACATCCTATAAAAACTTGCAATAAGCTATTCTTATTTGTTCTTTTCCCACTTGCATATGGGTCCCCCCTTCAGAATTTTGTAATTTCATTTTCCTAAACATGTATTTTAACTTGGGACAGTATACAACATTTTGGCAGCAGTGGTCAGGCAATGTGATACAATTTGATCAAATAAATATTCATCAAATGTTTATTATATGTCAGGCACCATGATAAGTACTGGAGATACTTATAAAAAGATAAAAACCAAACAGCCCCTGCCTCCAGGAAGCTTAACTTCTACCAAGGGACTATAATATGTAAACTTATACATGATTCATTGCGGGGGAAAGAAGAAAAACTAAAATCTAGGGAATCAGGAAAGGCTTCCCATAGAACGTGGCACATAAGCTGAGCCTTGAAGCCCCAAAATTAAATTATATGATTTTAAATGATGTGACTATCAGAAATTCTCTCAATTTACATGATTATTAGAATAGTATCTCTGGTTCAGGATAAAAATATGATGCTTTTACCCACAAGACACAATATATTTTTTTCAGTAGTTGAAGCAGATACTGAAAGGAGAGTCAGAAAAATAGAAGACTTTTCTTCTCTACCCAAAGCCGAACAAATTTGCTGATCTAGCAAGATGGAGAAATGTGAATACAAAATGAGCATTTCTTTGCTTTGAAGATGTCTTACATGATATCTGGACTGTAAAACACATTGCCCATTATTTATTTCACAGTAATTTGTGTTACTTTCTGCATTAACATAATTATTTCTTTGCACTATATTAAATATGACTCATTTTAATGTTCTATCGATATGTCTAACCTCATAATAAATATCACTGTCCTTGGTCTTTAAATGTTGAACAGTGGTGTTCAGGTCAATGCCATATTAATAGGAGTCAATTATGTTCATGAATTGTTAATTAATGACTTTTGTTGTTTCACAGTTTTCCATAATAAGGATAAAACTTGAGCTTCCATTCTCAAAGGAAAAAAGAAGACAAGTTAGAACTTATCTTTCTGACATATAGAAGATGATAGATTTCCATGCTCCAGCTATGCTTATTCAGATCACATTCCATACTCAAAAGAGCTGAAGAAGGTTCTTTGGTTGGAGGTGAGCCCCACAGAGGTGATTGGGCTGAACTCAGCTATATTGATTTTGTATGATAGTCCAGAAAGTAATGTAGAATTAAAATCAAAGAATATAGCTGATTGAAGCTATAGAAAGATCAACCTGAAAACCACTTTGAAATGCATCATCTTGATTAATGAGTGTTCTCTTCCTACTTTCATTTAAAGTTGATATGACCATTTCTCTATGTGCGGAGGCCCTCCCTCTAATATTTAAATGCACATCATGAGTAATCACTGTATTAGTAAAATCAACACAAGCTTTATGTCTGAAGCTCAGAATGAGTTAGCCAGGTTGTGGATAACTTCTCAAACAACTTTGTATGCATCATATGAAGAAAAATGTAGTGGTCTGGGCAAACTGCTCATAAATATCAGATAGGTTTCTGCAGGCAGATATTAACATGTCTAGCGGGTCATGAGGGCATAGTCACTGTAGTTAGAAATGCCCCTAGATTCACTTGCTTTTTATTTTTCATCTGTTATACCATTCAAAGTTCAAATTTGCTGCTTTTGTTAGAAAATTTTATCTCGTTTCTTTAAATCAGAACTGCATTTTACATTTCCAAATGAAAGAGTATTTGCATTTGCTGTCCCAACTCCAAATGCTTTTCCAAATGGCATTTTTGCAAATGGAGTTTAAAGGTTTCCTATAAGCTAATTTGTATGGGGACATGTATCAGTGTGGTGTGGATAGGTGTGGGTTTGGATTTTTAAATTTTTTTTCTTTTTTACAGCTATAAATCAATATGCACCCGATTAAGATAAATAAAGCAAACTTGTTTCACTGATAATGTCCCATCTAATCTCACATCTGTCTTTTTTCTATCATGACAGAGAAGCACAGATGCTTTCTAATATCCATAAACCAAAATAATAAATATGAAAACAAAAAAAATGTCTAGTTTTCAATAATTCAGGCAATCACAAATGCTTTCGATTAACATCGTTGGTTTTATCCATTTCTACACGCAAACTTCTCTCAGCTTATAAATCAGACGACTAAAGGGAAATAAATACAAAGGTATCCTAGTGATCTAACACCCATCCCAAGCTAGCCCCATCTTGTGTCACTGCCTAAGTCATGCAAATTACACCAGAGCTGCCAGTTGACTAAGATTAATGACCCTGCGCCGGCTTCTTTGTTTCTCTCTGCGGCCGTTTAGTGTGAAATACTATCCAAAAACATTATCTATCCTCGATTAATCCCACAAATTTGTTCACACGATGCACATTGTTTAGGGCAATTTACAACAGGAACATACTGAGCACAATTGCATTTAATTACTTGGGTTCTAATTACATTCATTAAAGGCTAATAAAATAAATGAAACAGCTTTAAAAGCTTCTGCAAAACACATGGGTCTTGTCTCCCTCGTGAAACATACAGTAGATGTTTGATGTGAAACACAGATCTGAGCATATATGTGTGCATGTGTTTATAGATGTACAGAATATGAATGTGTAGAGGATTCAGAGAATACATTTAAATCACAGAGCAATCAAATGCCAAATGTTGGACTGATGCATTTACTTAATGGCCATGGGGGTGAGAAAAGATTCCAGGGACCTGCAACTACTTTTTTATGTGGTGAGCAGAGAAAGGAAAAATCAGTTGTAAAATTCTATTTTGAGTCTTAATTGTTTCCACCTGCATGGTACAGATGTTCAGCCCTTCGTCTTTTATAGTCAGCATCACTGACCAGCAAAAGAAGAACATTAAGTACGCTAAACTGAGGGTCTTCTTGAAAATATTTCTTTCAGGTCTGATTTGACACTCGGTCAAGGCTTCTGGCTTGCTTCTTTTTGGTAATGGATGCAGCACATTTAAAGAATGTGCCAGCTATTCATATTAAAACACCTTTTAAGGCACACTGGGCAGTCTGCATGAATTCCAGCAGTTGAAAAATCACAGTTTTATGAATAACATCACCTCCTAATTTTTACGTGCCTATGCTATTTACAATGTGCTGGAGAGGCAGAATGTGGTAAGAACAGACATTGAAGCATTGTCTTCTTCTATGCCTGAGAGCACTCCTATGTAGGTAGAAACAAAGTGCTTCCTGACTTAAGCCTTTCTATAACTTAGATATAGCAATGGATGATCCATACTGCTAAGAAAAAAAAAATGTAGGTGTAGCTAACAGTCCTATAAGCAATTTGAAGTCCATGCTTCCTGAATTATAGAAACTGAGGACATATTATTTTCCATAGATTAAAGTGCATGTGGCAAACTCAATCAGATCACAACACCACTGGCAAGTAGACAAATGACACCTAAATCTAAATTCATCTTGTTGACACATCTTATCACAATAACTCTCTGCTTCTAGAGTGGATTTTCAACAAGATCTAGAAAAAAACAAATCTAGAATGATTTTGACCACTTGAATAGACAACTAAATTTGCATTTCAACCTGTAGATTTCCCCACAAAATCTCATGTTAATTTACCCAAAATATCCCTTTCCTTTTCTAATTCCCTATGAAAAATATGAATGCGATTTTTTTAGCCATATTATATGCGTAAATGCTTAATGTACCTGTTTTCTGCAATATCCATACCTGATGTTTCAATGTTAATCTGGCATCTTTGAAATTCAACACAAACATGATTTTCTGGGAACATTTTAAAAATAGATCCTGGAGAATTGTCTTAAGAAGCAGATATCTCCTTTTCTAGGTGACCACCTCTATCTACTTCACCCCCTTCCTTCACCTCTTTCCTCTTATTTCTATGGATTTCAGACATTCTTTGAAACTCTCATCTCATAACATAGCTGCAGGGGGCACTCACTGTCTTTACCTAATAATTCTAACAGTCCAAATGACATTTTTAAAATACTCTATACTCTTTAGCACAATACAGGCTGAGTACCAACATAAAGGAAGAGCTACCTGGTTCAAATACTTGATGTCAGAAAGCTGGAGTGTGTTGAAAATCAGAATGAGAAAATGTAGGACAGAGAAGGGAGAAAGCAGCCATGATTCCCAGGATCACAAAGCTTTCCTCCATGGTGACTTTGTAAACTATACATTAATTTTGTCAGAAAGCAAAAAAACTCCAAGTTATGGAAGAATTGAACCCAAAGCCTGTTGAGTTTGTCCTTCATTGTGATTTATATATGTATACAATACCAACAAAAAAATGTCTGCAGAAAATTTTTTATTAAGGGCCCACCAGCAATGAATTGGATGTGGTTTAAGCTTCATGACAATGATTTAGCCCAAAGCAAACATTCCTCCTCATAACTTGAAGACTCTTAGCCAGGAATCACTTACTTTTCAAAGGATACATGAGGAAGAATGGAAAAAGAAATATAACTACAAATGTTTTCTTTTCCATAAGCTTTAGAATTCATGTGACAAAGAAAATTGCTTGGTTTTGGAGACAATTTGAAAACTAGATACTTTGATAGCTCTCAGTCATTAGCCTAGTGCATTGCAGATTTTCAAAGCTTGAAGGAGGAAGCCAAAATACAGAAAGAAATTAGGAAGTAGGAAAGTAGGAAACACCTCTGCCTACAAATGGTCACCATTTTCATCACTACAAAATTACCAAGTGGTTTCTCAAACCTCATCCTTGTTACTAAGATGAAGCAGTTTAAGATACGAGTTCCTGGGAGCTATTATAGGCACAGCTTTGATTATATCACTCCTCTACTCAAAAACGTTTAGTGACTCTCCATTGCCTAACAAAGTACAAGTTATTTAGCCTGACATTTGAAGTCATTTACAATTTACCCTTCTGACCTACCTTTCTGACTTTAGTTTATACATCTTCCTTTAATGTGCCAAGTAGTATATTCTTTCCAAATAATACTCCTGGCTATTCCAAAATATACCCAATATTTTTGTCACACCCTAACCTGAAATATCCATTCCTTCTTTCTCCATCTCCCCTCTCTTTGAACTTCACCATCTCTATCTGTCAAAATTCGACCTCTCTTTCAAAGCCCAGCCACATCTTACATGAAGTCCTTCCTGAATCCTGACCACCACTGAAAGTGCATGTGCTAACTAAGTTTTGTTGACTGACTGACTGACTGACGACTCCTATCTTTCCCTGAAATCTTAGAGGCCTTTGTTTCTGCCTCTCCTATTACATACAATGGTCTCTTTTTTGGTATTATTTGTGTATGTCTTATGTCTGTAACAGATTGGAAGCTTCTTGAGATTAGGGACCAAGTCTTATTCATCTTTATCTCCCCCATGGTAAACATGGTAAACACTTAAATTTTTGTTGAACAAATGGAAGATACTCCAAACATGAAATATTATACTCTATCCCACTTAAAAAGTAGCTTTTCTTTCTTTCTGTATATATATATATATATATATATATGTATATATATATATATATATATATATACACACACACACATATATATAATATATGCATGTATGAATATTTATGTGTGTGTGCATATATATACATAACATGTGTGTGTGTATATATATATATATATATATATATATATATATATATGACTTTACCAAACTTCAATATTTCTAAATGTTAGCCCTTACTTTCATTACCCACCTCACCGCTACACACCTCCACAATGCATAAATCAGTTCTCAAATGTCACGGTTAAATATATGGAAGTAAAATACCCAAATAAAAATTATCCCTTTTCATGCATGGTAAAAAAAATACCTTATGTCTGCACATACTAAGTGTAGACTTCTTCACCACCTCAAAAGATCTGTGATTCATTAGCATAGTCCTTGCCTTTTATGGATGCAGAACACAAGTCCTACTAAAAAGGGTGGGGGGAAGGGGTTAAAAAGCTGCTGTAGCCAAAAGAGCTCATTACCTGGTGAGTGAAAAGTTACGCAGTACTGGTGATGAGTTTCTCTGAACCAGAGTTCAGGACTTTGGATGACACTCATAACCGTGTCATTGGGTCTTTACTAGAAGGTTTTCCTGTGAGTTAGTGGAAGGAGTGCTGGGTTTGGAATCAAAGGATTTGGATTGAACTTTAGCTGCACTACCTAAGTACCATCTGCGTGACTTTGGATAACTTAATTACCCACCATCTCTGGATCTCAGTTTTCTTTTCTAAAAAATGAAGTGGCAAATTTCTAAGGTCTTTTCTACCTTGAAATGTGTGTGATGCTATTGATAGGATCTTCAAGGGATTAAGCTCTGCTGGTTTAACCTCCAACAGCGGAGAATAAAATGGAGAATATTTCTTTCAACTTCAGTTTGACACTCAGTCAAGGCTTCTGGCTTGCTTCTCTTGAAGAATGGATGCAACACATTGAAACAATGTGCCAGTTATTCAAACTAAAACATCAGAAGATGACCAACTCATTATCTCCCTTCTAAATTTTAACAGCTTTAGCTCCCATTCTTCTCAATCGAAACTCTGTTCTTTAGTCTAATTGTTACATCAATATGAGTTACTCACTCTAGATTTAATTTCTTTCAACCTACCTAGAAAACTTCCCATTTCCCCCTCTGTCCTCACCTTCCAAACTCATCTCCAGAAGACCTCCTCTGAATAATCTCACCCCATCATGATGGTTCCAAACCACATCCCATTATGACTTATTTACAAAACAGCATACAAAGGTATAAGAATTAAAATGTTCTTAATTATTTTCAGATGTTTATGTAGTATGTTTACTACTAGAAGGGTGATCTCTTCAAGGATCATCCCTAACTCCTTTCAAAATTTAGTTTAGATGCCACCTCCTACCTAAAGCCTTTCCAGATCTCCTGTGTTACTACTGCTGTCCTCCCAAATTACTTTACTCTGTCTACATCTTATATTAATTTTTGCACATTTTCCTTCTGCCTAGTGAACTCCTTAAGACCAGAGAATGTTTCAATTTTGACTTTGTATCTTTGATTCCAACCAGTTTTATATAGAAGACTTTAATTGACATTTGTTGAATGAATGAATGAATGAATGAATGAATTCCTCCTATTTCTTATGTAAATAATATACCCAAGAGGCTGAGTGTAATGGTCAATCCAGAGAAGATACTTGGCAAATGTTTCTGACTGACAACTTTGCCTAAATTATCTGACTGGTTAGCACTGCATTAAAATGTGTAGCTGTAGCCTGCTTGGTACAGCGGATTTTCTTTCTGTTTGCCTTTCATTTGACAGGGGGTGAACATTTTCTATAGCATCTCTTAGAGACTTATGGGGAAAGAAAATTTTATCACATTGCTTACAAAAGGAGCAGTTTGCAGAAATGTGAGAACATTGACATACTGGATTTGTAATGCAACTTCAATGTTCGACTTCCATTTTAGGACCAAATCATAGGCTCTTTCCATGCGTTTTAAATTTGTTCCACGTAGCACTAAAGGGCTGTAGAACAATTGCCAGTATGTTTAATGAGCTCTGGATTAGCAGTTCCATGTTTTAAGCATTCGGCATTTTTCCTACTCCCAGAGACTGAAGGACCAAGATGTTCTTGGTGACATGAACAGCCAGAGATGTGATAGGCAGCAGAAATGGGCTTTAACAAGAGTGAGTTGATGGAATTCTTTACCCAGTAAGAAATCGACCTGTTCTGCAACACTCCTGCATGAGAAGTTCCTTTTTTCTTGAAAATTAAGGAGCAGTGTTTTTTTGTCTGAATTCAGACTTGCTCCCTTATATGTCAAAGAAGAGACATTCCTTAGCATTATTAATAGCTATATTCAAAATTCAACATGAGAGAGGAGGAGAGCTAATAAAAACAAGCAGATCTATCCCCAACAGTACCAATATATTTTCGTGGAATTCGACTAGTCCTCCTTCTTGTTCACCTCTCAGAAGTGAAATGGAGACATTCCATGCAAACATCAGGGAAATATATAACTACAAGCTGAGAGCCAATGACCTCAATCCTCAGCAGCCCCTTGACCCTCATTACTGTAGCAGTTGGTGTAGGGAAGGATTAAAGAGGGCTAGAAATCATTGGGTTAGCATACAAGGGCTCAGAAATTTGACCTTCATTACTTAGAGCACACAGACTCCACTAAAAGCTGGTATATGAGGAGAATTAGAAACAGAAACAAGAAAGGTCAGGTGGAGTACAGATGCACTAACGAAGATGAGGTGGAAACAGTAACCAAAAACAATGTATAACCCCACAAAGGTTCATCATTTTCCCCTATGGGATTGAGTTGACACCCGGAGGATACCATTCTGACTTTTACCATTGGCCAGAAATTTCTAAGGTCACAGGACAAACAGTAAGGCTCCTGAGCCAGTGAGTGTGGCTCCACTCAAAGAAGAGGGTCTTTTGCATGGTACAGAGATAGAAGGTTACTTAGCCAGAAGGTTTCCTTAGGAAATAGAATCTGTTGCTGCCTCCCCTTATATCTGATATTTTTTTTATTATCATTGTCCATGAATTACCACTATTTAAGGTGAAATAGAAGAAGATACTGTGGAAATGCTGACAAGCAAAAATGCTTTTACAATTTTAAAACTTGTAGGAAGCATTGACTTTCCTGAGAAGGCAAAGTAACAAGGGAGGGACAGATGCTGTAAAGACTATGACCATGGCAACAGGAGCAAAAGGGGTGGGAACGTAAAAGCATTTCAAAAACATACACTAAAGGGTGAATGATTCCCATCTGTCAGCAACAATGGTGCCATGTTAGCCATTGTTTTGGAGGCCTCTTGTTCACCAGAGTGTTAGCCCAAATTTCTTTGGGAATTCCCTTTTACAGATGAAGAAACTGAGGCATTTAACTGAGCTGAATTAAAGTGACTGTTCTCAGAGAGGACAGAAGTCTAACACTAACAACCTGTTCTTCAACATTCCAAGAAAAAGAAAGTGTTGTCTGAGTGGAAGAGAAATAGTTGCAAATGTTACCAAATTTTTTCATCTCAATTTCTTCATAGATTTTACTATATAAAATACTTATATAGCCAAAAAATTTTTAATTTTAAAAATACATACATACATACATATATATATATAGTGGAGATAGTGGGGGGATTTACAATGAAGAAAATAATGTGGACTGAAATGCCATCAGAAAAGAATAGTAAAATGTCTTTGCAACTTCTAGTCTCTTCTTACTGTTTAACTGGATTCAGGCTATTCCAGGTTGTCTTATTTTACCCAAATTACATTATTTCTCTGTTAGCTATAGCAAACTGCAGATTTTGAAAATTGGCAAAGTTTGATTTAAAAGAAACATTATGCTCTGATGAATAGACAAACAATCTTGGAGTCTGGAAGACTTGCATTCAACTCTTTTGTATTTCAAATATTAGCTGTGTGACCAGAAGCAAATAATTTAAATTTTTTGTGCTCCAGGCAACTCTGTAAGATATATGAGCTTCTTATTCGTATTGTTGGAGTTTCTGTACTAGGAATTGTTTACCACGTTGAATGGAATCACACATCTGGACCAAGAAAAAAAGCAGCAAGAAGAGGATGAGAAGAGAGGAGGGAGAGAGAAGGGAGAGAAAGGCAAGGGATAAAAGGTGAGAAAAACCATATATTAGATTTATTTATTTATTTACTAATGAAATGTAAAGCTACTAAAATGTTTCCTGAAGTCCTAGGAATATATGCCTATGTACATCGTAGCATCCCCTTGTACTCCACGCACCCAATGAACATTAATGGATAAAGCACTGACCATGCAGTTAGGAAGAACTGGCTTTGAATTCCTCCTCTGACACAGAAGCAGGGTGACTTTACTTTTCTGAGCCTCAGCTTGCTCATCAATAAATTGGGGATAATAAAACTTAAAGTGCCTATCTCACATCATAATTGTAAGATTCAAGTAAAATAATGTAGATGAAGTAATTTGTTGTACAAATGTAAAACTTATCCCACATGCCACTTTCTCCATGAAGCTTTTCCTGATTCCCTCAATTTCTAGTAGTCTCCCCACCGCAAACTTTATATTTATTTTGTATATATTTGTCAAACTTATATGTAGTCTTCCTTCTTTGAATGTAAATTTCTTCAAAGGAAAAAAACTTTCATTTTTTGTCTTTGAATCCCCAGTGCTTAGACTAGTGCCTGGCATATAATAGATACTTAATAAATGCTTGTTGATTGAATTAGACTAAAATAACCATCATAAAAAGCCTCAATGTAGAAAAGAAGTAGCAGAAAGGTATGATGAGGTGTATATATAAAAATATGTAAAGTACTATCCGTAATTCTGCCAATAAACACTAAGTGCCTACCATGTACCAGGCACTGTGCTAAAAGAATGCAAAGAAACAAACCGCAGTCCTTGCCTTAGAACAGTGGTTCTCAACCTTCCTAATGCCACAACCCTTTAATACAGCTCTTCATGTTGTGGTGACCCCCAACTATAAAATTATTTTCATTGCTACTTCATAACTGTAATTTTGCTACTGTTATGAATCATAATGTAAATATCTGATATGCAGAATGTATTTTCATTGTTACAAACTGAATGTAACCCACAGGTTGAGAACTGCTGCCTTAGAGAAACTTACAGTTTAATGGAGGAAAGAGCAAGCAAACCTATGTACAAACAAGCTAGATAGAGAAGAAATGGAAAATAGTTACTAGAGAAAAGGTACTAATTTTTTTTTCTTTTTGCTTTTTGGAGGGCAATTGGGGGTTAAGCGACTTGCCCAAGGTCACATGGCTAGATTTTTGTGCTGTGTCTGAGGCCAGATTTTAACCTACGTCCTCCTGACTCCAGGGCTGGTGCTCTATTCACTGCGCCACCATTGGGTAGAGCTTCTTATAGAAGGGAGACATTAGCTGACACATGAAAGAATCCAAGAAAGCTAGGAAGCAGAGATGAGGAGAAAGACCATTCCAGGGACAGGAATACCTTGTTTGATATTCTTTGAACACCAGAGGATTTTTTTTTTATTTGATAGGGAGCCTCTGGAATTTATTGATTATAACTATGACATGGTCAGACTGGAGCTTTAGGAAAATCACTTTGGTAGCTGAACGGAGGAGGATGGACTGGAGTGGGGAGAGATTTGACGCTGTCTGCACTACTGCAACCACAGATCTTTTAATAGTCCGCGAGTGAGATGTTGCCTATATACAGCAAGATGGTCACAGCATCAGAGGAGAAAGAACAGTTCATACTTGAGAGATGTTACAAAGGGGAGATTGACAGGCCTTGGCAAAAGAAAGGGTAGAGACAGTGAGGTGTTAAGGATGACACCTGTGTTTGCAATCCTGGGGAATTGAGATGATGGTAGTACCCTTAACAGTTATTGGGAAGTCTGGAAGGGGCAAATGTTTAGAAACAAAGATGATGACTTTAGTTTTGGATATGTAGAATTTAAGACCTCTACTGGATATGCAATTCAAGATATCTGAAAAGCAGTTGAAAATGTAAAATGAGAGGTCAGCAGAGAGGTTGGGATTGAATAAGCAGACTTGAGAATCTTCAGAATAGAGATGATAATTAAATCCATGGGAGCTAATGAGATTACTGAGTAAAGGAGCATAGAGGGAGAAAAGAGAACAGAGGTCCAGGCCAGAGCCCTGCGGGACATTCATGGTTAGGGGGCATGACCTGGATGAGGATCAACAAAAGAGATTGAGAAGTGGCATTGCCCACTTTGCTCTGTTGTCAGTGGTTATGTTAATGTGATTAATGAAAGAGTAAAAATCTCAGAGATTTTTTGGTTTGTTTGAAAGGGTTTGGGGTCATTTTTAGTACCACCTGGTAAAGCCATCTGCTTTTAAATCTGACTCCATCACCAAGTCGCTGAACAACTTCCAGCAACATGGGGTGGCCAGAAAGTCTGGCACCCAGGACAATTGCCCCAAATGGCCATAACTGAAGGATGACTCCATTCTTTGTAGTTCTCAGATTTATAGAAAATTATGAAAACTTGTTTCCCACTATCCCTTACACAAGACTTCCACTCTGAGCAGATGGTCTGTTTGTTTTCACTCATACATGACTTTCAGATTCTAACTTCATTCTCTCCATCCCTCAACATACACACAATATGCACCTGTAATGCAAAGGAAGGCTCAGGTTTAGATAGAAATCATAGAGAAAGATATTAGTATTAGAGCTATATTTCCGTATTTGAGTCTGAAACCCTAGTTTGAGCCCCAGCTCAGACATTAACTAGTTCTCTTATTCCAGACACATAACACTTACCTTTCCAGATTTACTTCACATTCCCTTAGATTTCAGCCAAACTGACCTACTCGCTATTTCTAGAACATAGTAATCAGTAAATAATCAATAAACATTAAGTGTCTATTATGTGCCAGACACTGTGTTAAGCATTAGTATTCCATTTTCTACTTATCTGTCCTTCTCCCATGTTCAGGAATCAATCCCAACCAAAATCCCTTCCTTAACTGGAAATTTTACCCAAACCCTCTTAATTCTAATGCCTATTGTTCAGTCATTTTTCAGTCTTGTTAGACTCTTCATGATTCCATTTGAGATTTTCCTGGTAAAGATACTAGAGTGATTTGCCATTTTGCAGATGAGGAAACTGAGGCAAACAGGGTTAAGTGACTTTACCAGGATCACACAGTTAGCCTCTGAGTCCAGATTTGAATTCAGGAAGATAAGTCTTCCTGATTCCAGTCAGGAATTCTACAGCATTCTATCTACAATGCTACCTAGCTGCCTAACTCTAATGCCTTCTCTCTGTTAATCATTTCCTATTTATCCTGTATGCATCGCATATTTATCCTGCATGTTGTCTCCCTCATTAGATGTTAAGCTCCTGGAGGACAGGGACTATCTTAGGCCTCATTTTGTGTCCTCAGGACTAAGCACAGTGCCTGGCACATAGTAGGTACATAATGAATGTTTATTGAATGAATGAATGAAAGAATGCATTCTTTTGCCTCTACTTTAAATTCAGTTACCAACTTATCAGAAATGTTTCCAGAAAAAAAAAAATCTTTCCTAATCTCCCTATTTATAAGACACTCTCCCCCCACCTCAAATTATCTTCTATTCATTTGTAGCAGGAAGCGAGATAATAGACACAGAGCTGACCTTGCAGTCTAATTCCTGCCTCTGTGCATATAAGCTGTCTGACTGTAGGTGAGGTACTTAAATTATCAGGGCCCCAGTTGCCCATCTGTATCAAAGAAAAGAGTTTTCACACAGGCAGTTGTTATATTAATGTAATCAGATTCTGATCCTTCCCCACTCCCCAACCCCCAAATGATCTAGAACATCTTAGATTCTGGAGAACTTTAAGATTTACAAAGAATTTCACATGCATTTCTCGTTTGAGCCACACACCATCTTCTGCTATAGATACTACTATTATCCACATTTTACAGATGACGAAACTAATCTGTGGTCGAGGTCACATAAATAGTTCTCAATGCAGGATTCACACTTGGGTCTTTCTCATCTGTAGTGTCATCTACTACTCCATCTCTTTACACATCATAATCTCCAGTAGAATGCCCTCTTGAAGTACAGAGATATTTTCACTTTTGCCTTAGTGTCCCAAGCACATAGTAGGAATTTAATGAGTGTTATTTGAGTCTAACTGAATCAAGTTTGCAAGCTTTTTAAGGGCAGGAACCAAACATAATGGGAGACTGATGGACTAGAATTCTCCTAGGCAATTCTATTCCCATCCACCCCAATACACATACATTTTTTAAATTTTTTATTTTTTGCTGGCATAATGCTTTGTTGTTGTTCAGTTGTTTCAGTCATGTCCAACTCTTCATGACCCCATCTGGGGTTTTCTTAGCACAGATATTGAAATGGTTTGATATTTCCTCCTACAGTTCATTTTACAGAAGAGGAAACTGAGGCAAATAGGGTTAAGTGACTTGCCCAGGGTCACACAGCTAAGTATCTAAGGTCAGATTTGAATTCAGGAAGATAAGTCTTCTGACTATAGGCTTGGCTCTCTATCAACTGCAACACCTAATTTCACCCTAGTGCCTTATAGATATTCCAAATGCACTTGAAAATGCACTAATCTTTGGGATACTACTAGTTTTTGGCCAACAGAGCTTCACTTAACTAATCTTCATCTGAATGATTTTAAGTTCCATCTTATCAAGGTTAAAAACAGATGGTTCCTGAGGGCCTTTATATGTTTCAAAATAATATTTGGAATTTTTAAATTTCTATAAACAACACACACTTCAAGTTGATAATTATGAAATGTAAAAATAATGCTTTTAAAAATAATTAGGGAACATGATTTTCAAATATGCAATTTTGAAATCAGATGTTATAAAATTCCCAAGGAAGAGAGAGCATCAGGAGTTTCAGAAGAGAGGTAGAAAGTGTAGCTTTATCCTTAATATGTACTACTGCTCAGCATATTGGAGTCATGATCATGAACTGGCAAGGTTAGCATTGCATTACCTATACCCAGATGTTCTGTGATTCTAAACACACACACACACACACACACACACACACACACACACATGCACATTTTCTACATGCTTGATCCAACAGAAGTCTAAGCAACTTTGTGCTAGATTCAGCGATCTTGGCAAATACAGAAGCCAAGAGTAGGGGAAAGTTAGGCCTAGGAGGCAGGAGATGAGAGTATGAAGTAAGCTGACTGAAAAAGTTTCTTCAGGTAAGGATAGAAGCTGAGAGGTCACAAGTGACCTGGTCTGGTCTGGAAGATGGGCCCAAGAGCATTAGGGAAGGCTCTGGGGCAGAGATAAGGAAGGAGAATAAGAAGGGGTTGTTCCTACAGACATAGTAAACCTAAGTGATAGAAAGATAAAGGTGTCCTCCTCAGAAATGAGGGAATTCATAAGAGGGATAGATTTTGAAAGAAATGGAATGAATTCTATTGCATATATGAGTTGCCTTTGAGATATTCAGTTTGAAATACTCAAATAGGTTGGAGATGGGGGCAGCTAAGTGGTGCAGTGAATAGAGCACTAGCCCTGGAGTCAGGAGGACCTAAGTTCAAACCAAGCCTCGGACACTTACCACTTACTAGTCCTGTGACCTTGGACAAGTCACTTAACTCCAATTGCCCTGCCCTCTCCCTTCCAAAAATTAAAAAAAAAAGTTGGAGACACATGACTGGAGTTTGGAACAAAAGCTGCATAAAAAGATATCAGAATCATATGCAGATGACAGTTCTTGGGCACCTAACTATTAATATAGGCAAAGACAATTCTTAAAATCTATTTGATTTGCCCACAAATGTTGTTGTTCAATCATGTCTGATTTTCATAACCCCATTTGGGATTTTTTTTTTTGTCAAAGACACAAAAGTAGTTTTCCATTTTCTTCTCCTTCTCAGTTTACAGATGAGGAAACTGAGGTAAACAAGGTTAAGTGACTTGCCCAGGGTCACACTGCTAGTATATGTCTGAGGCCATATTTGAACTCAGATCCTCCTAACTCCAGAGTCATTGCTCTATCCGCTGTGCCATCTAGCTGTCCCTTGCCCCAAAATACAGCTCACTAGCAACTTGTCATTCCTTTTGCAAAGACCAGAAATATTCAGTTTTCTTACTGTAATAATGGAGAGAAGTACTGCAAGAATTACATTCTAATATAGGTATAGGTTAAATATTAGGCTAAATATTTATGTAGGTTAAATATTTATTTCAAAAGTGTCATTAAATAATTTTATTCTGCTTCATCTATAAATCTAAGTTTGGAAGTTCAACAGCTTTTTTTAAAAGATAAATTCTACCCTCTACCATCCAAATCAGTTGGGGAGAAGTCCCATGCTTAAAACTGTTTACCTATAGAAACATTTTGAAGTTCCCCCCCACCCCCGCCTTTGAGAAGGTGGCATATTATACAATGGAAACCATGACAGTCTTTCCTTATTTTCACAAGATATTTTTGTAAAATTAGTCTTGAAATGTTCTCTGAGAAGGAACCTGAAATAAAGAACACTTGAAATTAAAACTCTTTATAAAACCATAGACAAAGGAACTCAATGTTCCCATTCTAGCATTTTTTTTCTGTCTTCTGATATATAATCATCTGCATCTGTACATGTCCATTCTTTCTTTATGCTAACAGGACTTTTTCCAACAATTTGGAAATCCATTCATCTCAAATATAAAGCTGTATACCTGTGATGTACTACTAATGCTAATAGATAAGATCACCCAATTATAAACTTCAGTTTACTCTTATTAATGTAGCAAATGAAGTCATGGAAGTGGGCGAGATCTCATTTTGGATAAGGCTCCATTTCTTGTTAAATGTTATTATTTCAGAGCTGGTTATATATCATCATTGATATAACAATAACAGATGTCTTATTTGTGAATTCTTTTCCTGTCTGCCTCACAGCAATGATTTTACTACTTGTGAAAGATTACAAAAAATTACTGGAGGATTTACAAGAAGTCTCTGCAGTATTTATCTAAAAGCCAAGTATAATATTGTTTTTCCAAACTTATCAACCAATGCAGCTTAATACTGATTCAGGGGAACTACATGCTTCTTTACTTATTGGACCTGACTGATTACTGAGTCAGTGTGCTTTTCTTTAGCAAATGCTACAATCATAACAGAGACAGATTTTTACCACCTCTAGAGAAGGCTGAACAATTTTATTTAGGGAAACCTCTAAACCATGTTTTGGATAGAGGGGCTACAATGTTGTTAGATTAAAGGTTTATCCAATTCATTCTGGATGGATCTTTTACAAGAGGAATAATCCAAGAAAATTTGGAGTTTGTTTCCAGGTACTTTTCAGACTGTCCTTTTCATTGATATAATATATTAAAGAGGAATGGCTTGGCATGATGATGAAAGGGCTAACCTTAGAATAAGAAAGAGTATGGTTCAAGTCAAGCTTTTGACATATACTTGTTAAGTGCCCCTGGGTAAGTCATTTAACCTCTAGGTGACCCAAGCAACTCTAAGACTATAAGTTACAAAGCATGTAGCAATCTGCCTTAGAAGTTACTCACCAATAAAATCACAGATAAGATTTTTTTAAATACCGTTATAATATCTTTGATCTCATAATATGTGAGATTATAGAGGCAAAGTATTTTAGACACAATAAAAATAATTTTATACAAGTAATATATATATTATACTATATATTATATATAACATCAATATCTAATACATACGCTATAATTATTATATTAATTTTGTCATTGTTATTATTAAGCATAACATCAAATAATCTACAGTCAGACCATCTTATATTTTATTGTACAGGGAAAAGAGCACTGAACTTCATTCAAATTCTAACTCCAGCAGTTAATTGGCTAAGTGAAAATGGACAAATCATTTAATTCCTCCCACCCTCAGTTTCCTGACTGGTAAAATGCAATTTTAAAAATTTGCCCTATCAAAGAATTTTAAAAAATAAAAATTTGCACTATCTCAACAGGCCACTGGCAGAAAAGTGCTTTGTCAACTTTAAATAAAAGCAGTTAGGTGGCACAGTGATTAGAGTATCAGGCCCAAAGTCAAGGCTCATCTTCCTGAGTCTAAATCTGTCCTTAGTTACTTAATAGCTGTGTGACCCTGGACAAGTCATTTAACTTATTTGTCTCAGTTTCCTCATCTGTAAAATAAGCCATAGAAGGAAATGGCAAACCACTCCAGAATCTTTGCCAAGAAAACCCCAAATTGGGTCATGAAGAATTGAAATACCTACCAAAAAACCCTTAAATGTCTATGTAAATGTGAGTTATTATTTTAAATTTATGTGATGTCTCAGTTATTTTCTTTGCTATTTTTGAAAAAAATGAAAGATTAACTGACACAATCCTCCTTTAAAGTGTTATAGAAATGAGAAAACATACTATCACCAACTTGGCTCCATATCTATATTGAACAAAATTAGCTCAGAATGTTTTTGTATATCTTATATGCAGTTACAGTTCCAATTCCACTTAGTTCTCTGTCCTCATCAGTGCCATATAGATACCACAATATTGTTCTACCCAACAAGTGAACTAACCAGGCCCCACATGTGCCACATCTCCTTTTCCTTTACGTACTTGGAAATAGCATATGCTTTCCAAATGAATCAACACAGAGAGCTGCAAGAATGCAGATTAGTCTAAACATATTTTATGCCTGCATTTTCAGTTCACCCAAAGGGCAATAGTGAGGTGCACAGAAGGCATGGGCAGATTGCAGCATATAACAAATGAGGGATTCTGCAAAGACACTTCACATCCCATCTCTGTGCCTTTGTACTGGCTACCCTCCATGACTGGAATGCTCTCCCTCCACTCCTTTGTCTCAGAATCCTAGATTTCCTTCAAGACTCAATCCAAATATTGCCTTATGCAAGAATTCTTTGTCAGTCATTCCACATATTAGAGCCTTCCCCTCTCAGGTTATCTTCTGTGTACACATCTCATTTGAACCTATTTATTTACATGTGTCCCTCATTCAAATGTGATCTCCTTGGGAGAGGAGACAATATTTTGTTTTGTTTTGTTTTGTTTCATTTTCCTTTCTTTAAACAGTTCCTGGTACATAAATGATGGTTGATTCATTCATTAATAGATTGAGATGCAATGTAACAGATCCCATAAGAGGAATGTACAATTGGGAAAAAAAGTAGACAAGTCATATAGCAAGAGCAAGGTATCACCCACATAATGTCAAAAGAATCCAAAAAGAGAAAAAAGGTCCTCACACCCTGTGGCAGATTTATGGCAGTACATGAACAAGAATCACACAGGACCAACAGGCATAGCTAAGCTGTGATCTGTATTGTTGGAAGGAATACCCACATTGATGAATTCAGAGAATGATTAAAATAGCAAAGTATTTTCATTAGAATTTGAAAAGCCCTTATTGAGTATTACTCTACACTGTATTTACTATGCATTCTTCTTGGCCTTAGGTGCTATTGGGTCTATTAAAGAAATATAAGATAGGATCCCTGCTTTCAAAGAGCTTACAGTTTCAAGACAATAAAGAAAAGATATAATCAATGAATATGTTAAGCACCCACCATGTACTAAGCGCTGTGCTAAGCACTGGGATACAGAGAGAGAAAGAGAGAGACAGAGACAGAGAGTGTCTGTGCCCTTAATGAGCTATAATCTAATGGGGGAGACAACATGCAGACAAATATATACAAAGCACACTACATAAAATCATTAACAGAGCTGAAGGACTAGAATCAAGAGGTGTTAGGAAAGGCTTCCTGTAGAAGCTAAATTTTAGTTGGGTCTTAGAGGAAGCCAGAGTGAGAGCATTCTAGGCAAGGGGGACAGCCAGAAGGAATGCCTGGAGATGAAAGATGACAAAACAGACAGCAGGTCAATGTCAATGGATCAAAGAATGTGTCTCAAGGATTGAGGTGTAAGAAGATTGGAAAGGTAGGAAGATCTAGGGTATGAAGGTCTTTGAATGCCGGTCAGAGTATCTTGTATTTGCTCTTAGAGACAATAGGAAGTTACTAGAGTAGTTTTTATTGAGTAAGGGAAGTAACCTGATGAGACCTGTGTTTCAGAAAAATAACTTTAGTGGTTTTAAGGAGGACGGATTGGATAAAACAACGTACTATCTAATTAAGTATCCAAATAAAACTGACTCAGATGACAATACTAGAGGTCAAATTAAGAAGAGATCAATGTTATCAAAAATATCTGAATTTTAGAAATCTTAACTTATTTAGATCCTTTATTTACTTCATATAATAGGCTTAGCCTGAATTTCAAAAGTCCTCATAAGATAATCATATACAAAACATCAGTAATTTGAATGTTTGAACAATAATTCATTTACTTTGTGTATTTCACATAGATCTCACGTGATTCCTTCTTTTCTGTTAAATGGATTTTAAATATGTCCATACTGGAGAGGCAATTTGGTATATGTGATACCATGCTTGACTTAGAACCAGGGAACACTTGGGTTCAAATTCCAAGTCTGGAACGCATCGTGTTGTCATAGATTAATCTCTTACTTCTTCAAGGCTTTGTTCTTTTATCTGGAACAATTCCTAGTACTACTTCACAGTGATCTTAAAATGAGATAACTAGAAAAATATCTTTGTGAGCATAAAAATGCAATAGAAGTGTCAAGTATTATGATTTGTAAGACTGGAGGTGAAAACTATTATCTAAGGGCTCCAAATTTTTAATTTTATTAATAGCAAAAGTGTATTTTCAAATCATAGAGCTACTGCATTGTTTAGCAGGCATACAATGAATAGAAAGAAGTAACAGTTATAACAGGAGCCTCCACTACCACCTTTAATGCATTTTACTGAGGGTACAGCCTCATGGAAATGCTTATTGTAGGGCACATAAAGAAGGCATCTTGCTCTCTTGAATTAATAGGAATATATATTCTAATTAATTGACAGCAAGGATTGTTGATAGAATGAAGGAATAGATCTCTAGCTCCCTAAGCTAGCACCCTGACACAGCCAAATAAATTGCTGAGACTCTGTCTTTATAAAATATATGATGCAGCTATGCAATAATCATCCTAGGTTTCCCTTGTCCTCCATTTATAATTTTGGATGCAGGTTTCCACCCCCACCCCCTGCCACTAGCTTTAAATTTACTATGTAGAAAAGCAAAAAAAAATCTGCAGTTGAAAATTAAAATAAAGAACAAAAGCAAAAGTCAGAAGAATTATTGTGTATTTGGCAGCAATTGATGTAGGACTATCACTGCACAATAGATAATAGTTTGCTTCCCCTTGTGTTTGAAAATAAGACAACCTATCAACAATTAGTAGGAATTATTTTTTATTTCTTTTTTCCAGGAGTGATGATGGTCCTTATGGAGACATCCACATCCCAGGGATTTGAACCCAGTTTTTCCTGAGTCAAGTCCCCCACTCTATATTTCCCCTCCCACTTTGTGACCAGCGCCACCCATTGGTGAGACAGCCAACAGGGGTTAGCCGTACAGTTTTTTGAAGCAGTAAGTGAATTGCCCCTTATATGGAGTGAACATATGACCTTGGCTTCATTAGTAGCATCCTCTAACTAGCTCAGCAGACCAGATCAAACAATTCACCTACTTAAAATGTCATATTCCAGAGAGCCATTTAAAGCCACCTCAGTTAATTTCAGGGAGCTGAGGCAGGAGTGGTACAGGATCCATCTTGGATACAGAACATTTGAAAACTGCCTCCTATTACTTCGTCACCCCACATGACCCTTATTAACCTTTACAATTTAATGTGACATTGACACAATTACAGAAGACCAATGATGACGCATTCTATCTACTTCCTGACAGAGAGATAATGGACTTAAGGTACCAAATGAGACATACATTTTCTGACTTGGTCAGTATGAGAATCTGTTTTGCTTGATTATGCATATTTATTGCAAGGGATTTGCTTTTCTTTCTTTTTTCAGTATGGAGAGAAGTAGAAGGTGGGGGTAGAAGAGGGCTAGCAATAAGGTTGCTTTTCCAAAAAAAAAAAAAACAGGAAAAAAGAGTTATTGAACATTTTTTAAATACACAGAAGAGAACAGAAGTAATGCCAGAAGGAAACACAGAAATACATGATGACTTTGAAAGTTACATGTTGAATTTCTTATGTACTGAAAAAGAAAAGCAAGCTCTACATAATGGAATCGTGGTTTTATATAGAACTTTCTTTTTCTGTTCTACTGTGGATATAGATTTACTCAATTTATTTGATGTTTAAGTTAAGAATAAAGACAAAGGAAATAAAGGTGAAGACTGTGAGTTGAATTTGGCTTGTTAGGAAAAGATTTCCTTGTATGTTAAAGACATTACATCTTTCTTGCATTCTAACTTCTAAAAGTAATAACAAATAAAATATATAAATAATAAAATAATAACTGATAACTTTTTTAAAATAGAAACATCTTAAGTAAGTTTTTCAGTACATATTCTATTTTTCCATGTGTATTTGATCATTATGCATATAAATAGTTGATACTGTTCAATTAGGGGCAAATAGGTAGTATAGTGGATAGAGTGCCAGGCCTGCAGTTGGCAAGATTCATCTTTCTGAGCTCAAATCTGGCCTCAGATACTTCCTAGCTGTGTGACCCTGGGCAAGTCATTTAACCCTATTTGCCTCAGTTTCCTCATCTGTAAAATGAACTGGAGAGGGAAATGGCAAACCACTCTAGTATTTTTGCTAAGAAATTTGATTTTCTTCTTTTTTTTCCATTTGGAGAGGAGTAGGAAGTGAGAGGAAGAATGCTAGCAAAAAAAACCTTGCCTCTCTAAAAAGAAAGAAGGAAAGATATTAACATTTTTAAATACACAGAAGAAAACACATATAATACAAAAGGAAATCACAAAGAGTTGACTACAACTGAAAAACAATGGAACAACAAAAATGTTCAATTACCTAACCTCTATCAAAATTATCTTAGATGCTAAAATCACACATACATGAACTGATAAAAAGTAAAATGATCAGAACCAGGAGAACATTGTACATGGTAATAGCAATATTGTAATAGTAATCAACTATGAAAGACTTAGTTACTGCAATCAACACAATAACCCATGATAATTCCAAAGGTCTCATGATGAAAAATGTTATCCACCTCCATAGTCAACTGATTAACTCTGAATGCTGAATCAAGTCTTTTTTCACTTTCTTTCTCTTTGTTTTTCTTTGTATAACATGGCTAATATGGAAATATGTTTTGTATGACTTCACATGTATAATGAGTATCATATTTCTTGCCTTCTCAATGGGCAGGGGAGAGACTGGAGGGAGAAAATTGGGAAATTGATTTTAAAAAATAAATTAACTTAGTATTACAAAAAATAAAAGAAATTGAGATTGCATTTTTTGAGGTGGAAGGCATCTCATGGGTTGAGCTATCTAGTCAGGGGATTATCAATTAAGAGTTAGAAGGGTCCTCAAAGACCATTCATATATTTTGCATATAGAGAAATTAAGACTCAAAGAAATTAAGGAACTTATACAAAGTCACAAAAAGTAAGTATCAGCAGTGAGACTCACATCCAGGCTCTCCCAAGAGTTATGCTCTTTTCACTGTACCATGCAAAAAACTCCTCTGTTTTGCGGATTAGGAAATTAAAGCCCAAGCAGGTTGACTGATATCCCTAAGGGCATATAAATAGTATTTGTCCCTGGTGGGATTTTAACCCAGGTTTTCCTGAGCCAAGTCCAGAACTCGGTCCAATATAACAGGATCAGAATGTCATAATGATACATAGCTGTGTACATATATTTTAAAGAAACTTTTTTTTCAAGGAAAGCTTTTATTTTTCCTACTCTGTCTCTATCTAATATTGTTTACACCTATAATGGAGGGGAGAAATTAAAAGATCTCTTAAAATCCCCCTGCACATCCACAATACTGTAGGTCAAGACTATTAGCCCCAGTTGTCTTGGCCTACTTGCACATTGCTGAAAAAGTTACTAGCCCACAAATTTATTATTGATCATACTGTTCTGTCCATTTACACTCTTCCCATAGTAGCAGGTGAATAATGAAATAATATTTTATCATTCTTCATTGCTCATACAAAAAGTCATGTTTGTAAGGCTGTCAAGCTCTAGTCCAGCCGTTCTCAACCTGTGGGTTATGTTCAATTTATAACAATGAAAATACATCCTGCATATCAGATATTTACATTACGATTCATAACAGTAGCAAAATTATAGTTATGAAGTAGCAACAAAAATAATTTTATGGTTGGGGTTCACAACAACGTGAGGAACTGTATTAAAGAGTCACAGCATTAGGAAGGTTAAGAACCACTGCTCTAGTCCAATGCTGTTCCTAGCACCTTGGACAGAAACCACATGTAGCTGTATTTTTACCTTAGAAGTTGGCATCCATGGTTCAGAACAGAGACCAACAATGGATGCAGTTATTCCAGGAAAGTATAACCCTTCTTTCCGCTGAAACTGGGGTAGGAGAAGAAAGGCCTTATGGGAACCTGGGGGTGGGGGAACTGTAGAGATATATAAAGTATGGTGTGGGGATAACTGTGGGCAGGCAACAAGCATATCCCACCCCTCACCGCCAAAAAGCATGGCTTCTTTTACCATGTTAGTGACATAAGGCATAGTCCCATTCGTCCTCTATGGTAATTATAGGTCTAATCTTGTTTTTAACTCTGGGGGATAAATTGGACAGCAAAAACTCTAAGGATTAAGGACAAGCCATATTCATCCTGAACATATTTCTCCCTCTTAAGTGGTGTAAAGCCCTGGACTTGGAAACAGGAAGATCTGGATTTTTATCTTGTTTCAGACACTCGATATCTGTGTAACCTCAAGTAAGTCATTTAACCTCTGCTAGCCTCAGTTTCCTGATCTGTCTAGTTCACAGGATTGCTGTGAAATTCAAATGATAGAATATGTGCTAAGCGCTTTGCAAACCTTAATGTTCTCTCTAAATGCTGGGTGCTGTCATTGTCGTTGTTGTCGTTGTTTGTTGTTGCTGTTATCGCCTCCCAGAATGCCTTGAGGATATAACTCTCTTCCTAAGTCCAACTGGAAGGAATCAGGAAAATGCAACCACCATCTAGACTTCTGAATGCAGACAGGTTCCTGCCTCACCAACTTATTGACTTCTTTGATCCCAACATGACTTATGGTTCATACATCTGTTTGAATTCTCTAAGCTCATTTCTAACCTTCAACCTCTGCCTGGTTTGCATGTTTGTTTCCTACAGTCTGATTACTTAACCTGTCCTCTTCACATTTTTGCCTTGAATCTCCCCATTGTGACTTCCAGCTAGGCTAACTAAAGCATTTGTCCAGCCTTACTCACCTCACTGGTCTGCTTCAATACCCATGCATTGGACTTAATTCCTTCACCCTTTAATTTCTATATATCTTACTGACAGTTACCTGAACCCATCTTCCAGGCCCCAGAGCTTAGCCTTATGGTCCTGGCTTTAATCTTGCCAAGGCTGAGCAATACAAAAGCATCTGGGAGGCTCAGCCTATTTAGAGGTACTTTGGAAGTTAGGAGAGGGAGAACTCAAGGCAGTCATTCATGGTGGTTCTGTTTATAATTTTCAGCTCACTGCATAACAAAATCAGATCTCAAATCTGAAGCAAGAGTCTTGTATTAAGCTGCAGCTCAGTCATGAGTTAGCTTTATTATATAAGGATATTTTTTTGAAATTATATTAAAAAGATTATTGCCCAGTCATGATCACTAGGAAAAAGAGAACAAATAGTTCCTGGGGTCTTGAACTGAAGAAGAAAAAAAGACACCTGGTGAGTAGTTCTTCATGCTACTTTTATGCCTCACAAAATTTTTTTATCATGATGCATACAGGAAGTGAATTCTGAATGCTATTCAAACAGCAGGAGAGCAGTTTTGACAGTCATATCTGCTGGAAATCTGTACACTCAGGCAGGCACTCTATAGTTCTCCTTACAGTCTTTTTTTTTTCATGACATTTCCATTAATTATACAATGCCTTTCTTTAAAAAAGGAATTGAAATAGATAAGAATCTTGTTCATTAAGTGCATTTTAAAATGTATTTATCATTTGGGAGTTCCCCCAGTGTGAAAAATCCAACAGGCCTAAAGGCACAGGTATATTTGGCCTCAGTGGGAAAATGTTTCTGAAAATAATAAAGGTTGGGTACAAGTGATTCAGTCTGAGTAGGAGGTTCCTCTCAGGGGAAAGTCCTTCACTTTGGGAGGTTCCTAAACTCATTCAGGCCACAAGGGTACCAGTTAGTGCACGACTGTGGTAATTTGCTAAACAGTACCCTAGTGACCTGAAAGAATTAATGCTACCAGAGAGACAAACTTACCTACAGGGAGCAAATTAGACATTGGCAGACTCCATCTGATTATTTTGTAGTTTATATTTATAGAGTAAAAGAGTCAACAAGTATTTATTGAGTCCCCAGAGGGCACATAGTATTGTAATAGATGCTCAGGGTACCATATTAGTGATTAGACACGGTTCCTGCCCTCAAGGAGATTTACAATATAATGGAAAAGACAGTAGACTCTACTATTAACTTAGATCAGTACAAATAACTATAGGAATTACACAAATGTAATTGAGAGGGAGAATAGGGGAGAGAATTTCTCCTTGCAGATTAGGGAAAGATGTTAACCAAAGAAAAAACTCCTATAGGAAAATTTGGAATTTATCTTTTCAGATTATGGAAAGGGTGATGTTAAGCTAGGAAAACTTTTCTAAAAGAAACAGGTCTTAAACTTTTTTAAAGGAAGGTAAAGCTATGAGATGGCAACCAAGGGGAGATAGAATACTCCAAGCCTTTAGGAAATCCTATATAGAGATTTTAATGTGAAAATGAAGAAGCAAATACTTAGAGGCAACGGGGATGCTGGCTTAGCTAGAATAAAAGTCATGGCAGAGGTAGAGGTAGAGTGGGAGATAAGCACTTAGCACAGTGCCTGCCCCACAGTAGGTACTATTAAAGTGTTAGTTATTATTGTTGTTGTTGTTCTTATCTGTAAAATGGGGATAATAATAGCACCTACATTTAGGAGGTTTTTGTAAAGTTGTTCCGCAAACCTGGAAAGTGCTATATAAATGCTAGCTATTATGGTTAGTGTGTGTGTGTGTGTATGTAAGTGTGAGTGAGTGTATTGTGAAACAACTTTGAAGCCATCTGAAATATTTAACACAACTGGATGTGGCCCCCAGGGCCATATCACTTTACCTTTCTCAAAGAATGGCAGACAATAGTGGGAAATCCCCCTCACTCCTCACACACCCTTCCATTTCTGAGTTGTTAGCACAATACTAGGATTTCAACATTCCTCACCTTTTTCAGCTCCAGGTTAATTTTAAATTCTATACTCCAGAGTAGATCTTATCAGATCCATGATATTCTTAAGAGCACTTCAAGGTCCTTTTTAAAACAAGACTTGCATACACCTATTTATTTTATTGCTTAGCTTTCCAACTCTAAAAGGACACAAAGTCTACTAAAGCAATTTACTGTGGCTGTAACCTACAATTTTAACTTACACTGAGGGGCCATTTCACCTCTTTTACTATTCCTGACCAAATCAATAAGAGGGAAAATCAAGTCAAGATATGTGTCATAACTGTATTAAAGGTCAGTGAGTTTTAAACAAATTGGGTGCAACTCATAAATAATTGACTCACAATTTGTACTGACCTACTAGTGAAATACTATTCACCTCAAGCACCTTTAAAGTACAATACAACTGACTGCTGGTACCTGTGGGAAGCATAATGAAACAGATGTTTGTGTGCTAAAGTCAGCTACCAACAAAGGTCTTCTTTCACTGACATGGCGGCTAATATCAGAGTGGGGTAATTCAATATTATGTCTACATATTTTCTTTTTTTACTACTACTACAACAGAGATTTCTTCCTGCAAGAACAAGAATTGTAGAATTTTAGACCTCGCACAAACTTCCAAGGTCATCTGTCACAGAATCATACAATTTCAGGATTGAAAAGGGATTCAACAGCTATATGATCAAGTCCTTGCCTGAACAGAAACCCCCTCTACCACATACAAGTGTCACGTGGTCATATAGTCTTTAATAATAACAGCTAGCATTTATAAAGTGTCTAACTATGTGAAACATACTGAACTGAGTGCTGTTTACAAATATTGCCTGATTTGATCCTTGCAACAGCCCAGGGAATGAGATGTTATTATTATCCCCATTTTACAGCTGAAAGGACTGAAACAGACAGAAGTAAAGTGACTTGCCCAAGGTCACAGAGCTTGTAATCCGATGAGGCCAGATTTTAATTCAGGGGATAATAATAGTATCTCCCTCTCAGGATTGTAGTGAGGATCAAATGGGATATTTTAAAAGTGCTTAGCATAG
This sequence comes from Pseudocheirus occidentalis, assembly GCA_028646575.1. Lineage (NCBI taxonomy): Eukaryota > Metazoa > Chordata > Mammalia > Diprotodontia > Pseudocheiridae > Pseudocheirus > Pseudocheirus occidentalis. The sequence goes on along the minus strand of CM053598.1, from coordinate 149,428,706 downwards.
GGCCTGGAACATTGCAAGTGCAATATCAATGTTACTTACTATTATTATTATTATTATCATCATCATCATCATCATCCTTATTGTTATAGGTGAAGAGAAAGGAGTCTCTGACTTAGGAAGTTTTAAAAGGTGAGGAGAGTGAGTTACAAGAATTCAGGAGTTGGAATCCAGGCTAGATGTTATAAGTAATTCAGCATTGATGATCCAAAGACCAGGGAGTAACCTTTGAGAGGACCTTTGGCACCCCCATCCCAATATAAGCTGAGAAGTCGCTTCATCTGGCAAAGATGTCACCTTTGGATGTGAACTTGGTGGGACTAATGTTATGTAGGAACTTAGCTAAGTTTTAAACCTCCTCCAAGACGGGTGATATTAGGGAAGGTATTCTTCTAAAGATCTTAAGGAAGGGAGATGTTTGTGCATTTGTTCTTGCACAAATAACCCTTTGTAAAAGATACCCAATGTTAAGTGGCTAAAGAGAACAGGAGTGCTAGTCAATAACCCCATTACAATGTGGAAAACAGATGGTGGGGATTCTAGTTAATGGCAGGAGGAAAAAGAAATACTCTAACCCCTTATGGTACACTAAAATTCTAAGGAGTCAAGATAGCTGGTCTGAAAGAGTTAGAACACATACAGTTGTTACACTGGGAAGTGGGTTCTACATATGCCAATGTTCTTTGGACTGAGAAATTAATTATTCCATCCACTGAAATAGTCAATAGATGAAAAAATCACTCCAGAGACCATTAACAAGATTCTCTCACACTCCCCAGTTCAGTTTTGGAATCCTGAATGTGTTTCAAAATTGTCCAATACAGAAATCAAATAAGGGACTTAATAAGGAGACTCACATGCTTCCTGGAGGCTTTTGGTGGTACCCATAAAGTATCTCTATCAAGGAAGAAAGCTGATCAATACCTAGAGCTCTGAGAGACCAGTCAGACCAAACTGAGAATGGAACCCATAGCACCTATCTCTTTTTTTTTTTAAAGAAAAAAGGTCTTTTCATGCTGTAAATTTAGATATCAAGGATTGTTTCAGCTATGGGAGAAAACTGGCTTTTTTTTTTAATCAATAGCTCAAACTAAATTTAAAATCAGGTTCCAGAGGAGTTTGACAAATGGATTAAAGTAGAACATAAATTCCTCATGTCACCCAGTCCCTTAAACCTTGATGTCAGTAACATGGCTAATCATTCCATGATTATAAAAGTCCAGTATGTTTTACATGTCTTAAAAAATAAAAATAAATAAAAGAACCACAAAGGTGGGAGTAGAAAGAGAAAATTAAGATTTGATCAAAATGTGGAGTTTTTTGCCAGTCAGTCATGTAAGCAAAGAAAAACCCATTGGACATTAAATTTCATTCAGAATTCATTTTTAAAAGTCATCTTCTTCTAGTTATTCAACTAAAAGCTAGTGATCATCCTAACCATTTTGCAGAGAAAATGTCATCATTTGTGTGGTTATGTTGTATCCTTTTCTGCAGAAACTTCCTCCCAATATATATGTTAGCTATAGTTCTTTAACAAACAAAAAGGCCTAATCTCTTTTTCCTTCAATTCTCCAATCATATGGGATGCTTAAAACTATTGTTAATAGTAATAATAATAATATGACTCCTTTGTAACTTCTAAACCCTATTGTAGAGGTCATCATAAGATGTTGAGGTATGGGGTATGGGGTGCATGAGACCACAAAATACCAACATGCCGGGTCCTGCTGAATGAATTCAATTCAAGTCTTCTCTCAGCCAAAGTAAAGCAAAGTTTGTTAAAAGTTCACCATAATGGGTAGACTCTTAAGGAGCCTCAATGTCTTTGACACTTGTGTTGAACAAGCAGGCCAGAATAATCTGACAAAGAGTGAGGCTATGCTAGATAATTTTCTGGTGCGCTCACAACTCATGGAGGCAAGATGGGGTCTTATATACAGAAAGGTTGTGGGAAGAATCTAGGGGTGGTCTAGGGGAGGAGTTTGGCGAGGTTCTTCAGGAGAAGTCAAATGAGGTCAGATTCTAGTGTTGAGAGATTAAGGGTGGGAGTTACCTGGAGGCTACCTGGAAATGAGATAATGCAGGGTTTGGGAGGATCAAGGGTGGGAGCTAACGGGACAAAAGAGGGCTAGGCTAGTAACAGAGGTTGGGAATGAGCCACAGTGAAAGTCTTATGGCCTCAGGCAAATGCCTCATCAAATGGGAAGATTCAATCAGAGTTCAAGGGGGTTCCCAGAGCCTGTACCTCATCACTATTGGTTTAAAGTGTATTCCATCATACTGGAATATGCTTACTATTCAACATGAATATCATTAACTAATAATAGTCAACATTTCATTTATGTTTTCTCAGTTTCCCAGGATAATCACAGAAAACAGGAAACAAACATTTTTGATTTGATATATTTTCCTTTTCCAAACTCTAGTATTAATAGAAATGTACAATAGTTATTTTTCCATAGTAATAAATGCAAAGTGACATTATTTATTATACAAAGATATGATTTATGAGTTGAATTTTTTTTAAGTAAAGCACAGTTGAAATATGTAGAAATAAGTGTTTCAAATCTGCTCCCCCCCCCTTTTATTAATCATGAGCAAACTAATCGCTATTTAAATTTTCTAAAACTGGTGTCTTCGTGAGTTTAGACTTTCAACCTGGAGGAAATGTTTATGACCAACTTATAAATCTCTACCTTTAAAAATTAATTCACATGCATTAAATCAGTAGGAGTTCTTCATTCACAGGGAAAAAGATCAGGCTTCTAAGTGGGTCTCTCAAAGTTATTCAGTGATGCTATGTGTGTTCTGTGATGAAGGTTGAAAAATATTCTTTTAAACATTCAAATTCTAAATCAAGCCAGGAAGATGAAATAAGCTAACTTTACTCAGAAGGAGAAAATATAACAATGGTGAGAAAAGCAAAGGTAATTTACATTTCTATAGTAGCTTCCTTCTAAAAATGCCAGTTTGGTTTTGTAAACATTAAGTAAGCCTGATTATATCCCCTGCAAAGAACTTATTGGACTCTGAGGGACAATAGCTATTTAATTGGGCAAACTGAGTCAAAGAATAATTAAACAGTGTTTTAAACCCGAACAGTAGGTTAAGATAAAGGGACTAAGAGGCTTCTCTGAAAAATTTCTTAATCCATATACAATGCTCCTTTTCATGGTCTATATGCTTCAATGAATGAAGCAGCTAGGTCGCACAATGGACCATTACTGGGCCTGGAGCTAGGAAGACAAGTTTAAACCCCTCCTTAGACAATGACTATCTGTGTGACCTTGGGCAAGTCACTTAACCACTGTTTGCTTGAGTTTCACAATTTGTATATTGTGAATACAAATATTGTGAAATACAAATACCTAAGGCCCAGGGTTATTATAAGGAACTGTGATGCCTGGAAGACAGGTACTATATAAATGCTAATTGTGTATCATTATTATTATGGTTAATAGTAATAATAGTAATTAGACTCCTTTGGTAACTTCTAAATCTAAACTAGGTTTAGTTCCTACTGCATGCAAACATGTCTACATCTCTCCATCCTCACTTGATCTTTCTATTCCTGCTGTCACCATATATCTCTTCTGTACTTCCCAGGTAAACTCCTTGAAAAAACTTCTTTTCACTCCTCTCACTCTTTTCTTGTTCTCTTATAATCCATTTTTTCACCTCATCATTCCACAAAAACTTTTTCCAGGATTACCAGTTCTCTCTTAGTTACTTAATTCAATGACCTTCTCTCAGTTCTCATTCTTATAGAACTCTATATCCTTTGGCATTGTTGATCACCTTCTTCTGAATACTCTCTTTTCTGTAGGTTTTCTGGCACCAGTCATTGATGGTTCTCCTCCTACCTCTCTTTGCTGCTCCTTCTAAATCTCCTTTGCTAGATCCTCTTCCCAGTCCTAGATCATGTCTTCTAACCCTTGGTACTCCACAAGGTTCTGTCCGGAACTCTCTTCTCCTTTCCCTCTATACTGTTTCACTCGATGATCTCATTAGTTCCCATGGATTTATTTACTATTTCTATGTGGATGATTTTCAAATTTACATATACTGATTAACCTCTCTGATGACTTCTAACCTCTCATCTCCAACTGCCTTTCAGACATCTTGAGTTGGATGTCCAATAGACATCTTCAATTTAATAAATCCAAAACTGAACTCATTATTTTTGCCTGTAAATCTTTCATCCCTCCCTCCAACTTTCCTTATTACTGTATAGGGCAATGCCATCCTCCTAGTCCCTCATGAACTAGGTGTCATCCTCAAATTCTTCACTATTTCTCATGTCTCCCATCCAAGCTGTTGCCAGGGTCTGTAAATTTCACCTCTTTCAAATACCTACCCTTCTTTCCTCTGCCACTGTGAGCACTGTGGTGCAGGCCCTCATTACCTCACACCTAGACGATTGCAATAACCTACTTCTGTGTTTGCCTGCCTCAAGTCTCTCCCAATTCCAATCCATCCTCCATTCAGTCACCAAAGTAATTTTCATAAAGTGGAGATCTGGCTATGTCACATCCCTTCTTAGTAAACTCCAGTGGCTCCCCATAAAATTCTGTTTAGTATTCAAAGCCCTTCATACTCTACACGCCTCCTACCCTTCCAGTCTTCTTATACCTTACTTTGTAACACATACTCTTCAGTCCAGTGACACTGGTCTCCTGGCTATTCCATGAACAAGACATTGTTATATCTCTCAGCTTTAGGCATTCTCTCTACCTGTCCCTCATGCCTGGAATAATTTATTTCTTCATTTCTGCATACTGGTTTCTGTGAGTTCCAGATAAAATTTCATCATCCACAAGAACCATTTCCCAAACTCTTTAAATTCTAGTGCCTTTTCTCTCTTAATTATTTCGTGTTTATTATGTATATTCTTTCTTTTTATATATTTGCTTGTAGTCTCTTCCATTAGATTGAGAGCGCCTTGAGGGCAAGAACTTTCTTTTGCCTTCTTTCCATATCCCTACTGCTTAGCACAGAGACATGCATACAGAGTAGGATTTAACGAATAGAAGTTTGTTAACTGTCTTTATTGTAGGAGGTATAAAAAAATCTCTATATTCACCTTGCCCCTACTCCTTCCACCAACCCAAATTATGAGATTTGACTGCAAAGTAACAGGATTATTCCATTTCCATCTTGATGAATATGTACTTTGTGAATTTTTTTAAATCATAGCTTGAATCTTCTAGCTCTTTTCCTATAGAAATAAAAGACCATTAATGTTCAAAGTTGGAAAGGATAATTGTCAAATTGACGAATTAGAGTTATATTTGCATTTATATTTTAAAGAATAGTCATTTATTAGTGCAAGAAACACTTTTGGTAAAAATGCCTAAAGATAAAGGTAGCCAGTATAGCAGACAGAACACTGGATTTGGGTTCATGAAGATGTGTTCCAATATCACCTATAAAAACTTACTAGCTTTGAGAACTATGTGAAAAAATTTTAAACTCATTAAGTGTTTCTCCATCTATAAAATGATGAGGATTAGCCTTCATAAAATCTAAACCCTTCTGGCTCAAAATATTTGATCATATGAATGAAGGATCCAGGCTACCTTTTTGTGGGGCATTTCCTTTGGCTAAAGCCCTGACCTTGAAACCTGGGAGAATTGCACAAATCTATACCCTAAAAGTCTGGCACCAAAACATCACTTTTTTTTCCTCAGTTACTTGTAAAAAAATGTAAGCATTCATTAAAATTTTTTTTTCAGTTCCAAATTCTCTTCCACCCTTTCCTACTCCTTCCTTGAGAAGGAAAACAATTTAATGTAGATTATAATGTGAAGCTTTGCAAAACATATTTCCATGTTAGCCCATGTTGCCAAAGAAGAGATAGATTAAAAACAAATACACAAGAAACATAAAATAAAATAAAATAAAATAAAAAGTATGCTTTATTCTGCATTCAGATTTACCAGTTCTTTCTCTGGAGGTTGATAAGATTTTTCACCATAAGTCCTTTAGAACTGTCTTAGATTTTTGTATTGCTCAGAATAGGTATGCCATTTACAATTAATCATCATACAATATTGTTATTACTGTGAACAATGTTCTTCTGCTTCTGCTCACTTCACTTTGAAACAATTCATGCAAGTTTTCCCAGGTTTCTCTGAAAACATCCTGTTCATCATTTCTTATAGCACAATAATATTCCATCACAATCACATACCATAATTTGTTCAGTCATTCCCCCATTGATGGGTATCCCCTCATTTCCCAATTTTTGCCAAAACAAAAAGACATTGTAAATATTTTTGTATGCATAGGTGCTTTTCCTTTTTCTTTGCTCTCTTTGGGAAACAGACTTAGTAGTGGGATTGCTGGTTCAAAGGGCATGCAGTTTTAAAGTCCTTTGGGCATAGTTCAGAATTATTCTCCAGAATGGTTGAAAAAGTTCACAATTCTATCAACAGCACATTGGTGTCCCAGTTTTTCATAGCTTCCAACATTTGTCAATTTCCTTTTCTGTCATATTAATCAATTTGATAGGGGAAAGGTGGTACTTCAGTTATTTTAATTTGGCTCCCCAATCAATAGTGATTTAGAGTGTTTTTTTTTATATGACTACAGATAACTTTAAATTTTTTCTTCTTAAAACTGCCTGTTCTTATCCTTTAATCATTTTTCAATTGGGGAATGACATATATTCTCATAAATTTGACTCAATCCTCTATATACTTGAGAAATGAGGCCTTTATCTGAGAAAAGCTATTTTAAAAATTCTCCAGTTTCCTGCTTTCCTTGTAATCTTGGCTGCATTGATTGGTTTGTGCAAAACTTTTTCAATTTAAAGTAATCAAAATTATATATTTTCCATCCTTTAATGCTCTCTATTGCTTTTCTATCACAAATTCTTCACTTATCCATAAATCTAACAGGTAAAATTTTCTCTCCTCCCTAATTTGCTTATTATAATACCCTTTATACCTAAATCATGGGTCCATTTTGGCCTTATCATGGTATATGGTATGAGATGTTAGTCTATACATAATTTCTGCAAAAATGTTAGCAATGGTAAGATGGTAAGGTTTTTCCCCAAAAAACTTTAAATCTTTGTGCTTATCAAACATTAGACTACTAAGGTCATTTACTGTGTATCATGTATCTAACCTGTTCCACTCATTCACACTATTTCTTTTCCAGTACCAGATTGTTTTAATGATTACCACTTTGTAGTACAGTTAGAGAACTGATACTACTAGCACACCTTTCTTCAAATTTCTTTTCATTGATTTTCTTGATATTCTTGACTTTTTGTTTCTCCAGATGAATTTTGTTATTTTTTTTTTCAAATTCCATGAAATTATTTTTTAGTAGTTTGATTGTTATGGCACTAAATAAGTAAATCAATGTAGGTGGAATTGTCATTTTTATTATATTAACTCAGTCTACCCAAGAGTAATTCATATGTCTCCAATTGTTCAGTACTGACTTGATTTATGTAAAAAGTGTTTTGTAAATCCAGCCTCAGACACTTGACACACTTACTAGCTGTGTGACCTTGGGCAAGTCACTCAAGCCCAATTGCCCACCAAAATGCAAAAGAAAAAGTGTTTTGTAATTGTGTTCATGTAGTTCCAAGGTTTTTCTTGGCAGATAGATTCCCAAGTATTTTATATTGTCTATAGTTATTTTAAGTGGAATTTCTTATTCTATCTCTTTCTGCTAGGCTTTGTTGGTAAGATATTAAAAAAGTTGATGATTTCTATGGACTTATTTTATATGCTATAACTTTGCTGAAGTTGTTAATTATTTCAAGTATTTTTTTTAATTGATACTCTGGTATACCACCATATCATGGGCAAGGAGTGATTGTTTTATTTTCTCATTGCCTAATCTAATTCCTTCAGTTTATTTTTTTTCTTTTGTCAAAAAGCTAACATTTCTAGTACAATATTGAATAATAGTACCAATAATGGGTATCCTTGCTTCACTGTTAACATTATTGGAAGAATTTCTAACTAATCACCATTACAGAAAACTTTTGCTGATGATTTTAGATAGATACTAGTTATTATTTTATTGAAAGCTCCATTTATTCCTATGCTTCCTAATGTTTTTAATAGGAATGAGTGTTGTATTTTGTCAAAGGATTTTTCTACATCAATTGAGATAATCATATGATTTCTTTTTTTCTTTTTTTTGCTTTTTGGAGGGGGGAAGGTAGGGCAATTGGGGTTAAGTGACTTGTCCAAAGTCACACGGCTAGTAAGTGTGTCAAGTGTCTGAGGACATATTTGAACTCAGGTCCTCCTGACTCCAGGGCTGGTGCTCTATTCACTACACCACATAGCTACCCTCATTTTTGTAATATTGAACAAGCCCTGCATCCCAGGTGTAAATCTCACCTGGTCAACCTTTTCTGTATTGCTGTAATCTCCTTGCTAGTATTTTATTTAAAGTTTTTACATCAGTATTAATTAGGAAAATTGGTTTATAGTTTTCTTCCTGTTTTTGCTCTTCTTAGTTAATGTAGCAGAACTATATTGGCGTCATAAAATATGTATTGGTAGGACTCTTTCTTTCCCTATTTTTCCAAATAGTTTATATAGTATTAGAATTAATTGTTCTTTAAATGTTTGGTAGAATTCATTTGTGAATCCACCTGGTCAGGGAGATTTTTCTTAAGGTGCTCATTTATGACCTGTTCAATTTCTTTTTCTAAGAAGGGTAATTTAACCATTCTATTTTGTCTTCTGTCAAGCCAGGCAATTAATATTACTGTAAATATTTATCTAATTCATTTAAATTGTTATATTTATTGGCATATAATTGGGGAAAATAGACAATAATTGTTTTAACTTCATCTTCATTTGTTTTTGAATTTACTCTTTTAATTTTTGATACTGGTAATTTGGTTTTTTTTAAATCAAAATTAGCAATGGTTTATCTATTTTGCTGTTGTTTTCTTAAAAACAGCTCCAAATTTTATCTATTAGTTCAGTGGTTTTCTTGTTTTCAATTTTGTTCATCTCTCCTTTGATTTTCAGGATTTCCAATTCAGCATTTGAGAATTTTTAATTTGCCGCCTTTTTAGTGCTTTTTTTTTTGTTGCATGTCCAATTTATTGATCAGATCTTTCTCTCTTTTAGTTTAGAAAACTTTTTTGTTTTATTTTGTTTTTGTTTTTACAGATAAAATTTTCCCCCTAAATACTGCTTTGGCTGCATCCCAGTAGTTTTGATACTCACTGTTGTTGTTCTCTTTAAAGATATTATTGCTCATTTCTGGTATTTGTTCTTTGACCCACTCATTCTTTCAGATTAGACTATTTAGCTCCCAATTACTTTTAATCTATGCTTCCATAGCTTGTTATTGAATATAATTTTATTGCATTATGGTCTGAAAAAGATACATTTCATATTTCTGTCTTTCTGAATTTGGTTGCAAAGTTTTTATGCCCTAATACATGGTCAACTTTTGTGAAGATGTCATGTACAAGCTAAATTTACCTAGTTTTGAGAGGGGAAAGTTGAGGTCTCCCACTACTATGATTTTAGTGTCTATTTCCTCCTGTAAGTCATTTAATTTTTTTCTTTAAAAATTTGGATGCAGTGCCATTTAGTTAGTATTAGTATTGGTATTACTTCTTTGTCTATGGCACATTTTAGCAAAGCATAGTTTCTGTATTTATCTCTTTTAATTAGTTCTATTTTTGCTTTTGATTTGTCTGAGACCATGATTGCTACCCCTATCATTTTTTTTATCTCAATTGAAGCACAGTACATTCTGCTCTGCCCCTATATTTTTATTCTGCATGTGTCTCTTTGTTTCAAGTATGTTTCCTGTAAGCAATACACCGTTGGATTCTAGTTTTTCATCCATTCTGCTATCTGCTTCCACATTATGCATGACTTTATCCCATTCACATCTATAGTTATAATTACTGTATCTTTACTTCCATTCTATTTCTCCCTCTCCCTCTCCCTCTCCTCCTTCCTCTCCCTCTCTTTCTCTCTCTCTTTCTGTCAGTCTGTCTGCCTCTTCACTGACTGTCCTCAAAAGTCTGTTTTGATTCTGACCACTGCCTTCTTTAATCTACCCTCCCTTCTATTAGCCCCCCTCATCCCCTTCTCTTCCAACTTCCCTATAGGATCTACAGAGAACTAAGCATGCATGTTATTCCCCCTTTGAGCCAATTCTGATAAGAGTAAAGTTCAAGCATAGTCCACACTGCCTCATTTTCCTATACACTATAAAAGTTCTTCCTTTTGTGCCTCTTTTAAGTGGGAAAAATTTCCCCATTATTCCTCTCCCTTTCTCTATTTCCCAGCACATTGCTCTTTCTCAACCCTTAATTTCATTTTTATTTTTTTAGACGTCATTCCATCATAGTCATCTCAGCCATTCCTTCTGTCTATATATACTCCTTCTAATAATAAAGTTCTTAGGAGTTACAAGTGTAATCTTCCTATATGGAAATATAAGCAGCTTGCATTATCAAACCCCTTATGATTTCACTTTTATGTTTACTTCTTTTTTTGTTTATTTTTTCATGCTTCTCTTGAGTTTTGCAATTGAAAGTCAGATTTTCTCTTCAGCTCTGGTCCTTTCATCAGGAATGCTTGAAAGTTCTCTATTTCATTAAATATACTCTTTCCCCTGAGGGACAATACTAAGTTTTTCTAGGTATGTTTTTCTTGCTTCCAATTCTAGTTTCTTTGCCTTCTGCAATATCATATTCCAAGCCCTCTGCTCTTTTATTTCTTTAATTGATTTGCTTATGTACTTTTAGTTTACAAGATTCAGTTCCACAATCTCCTGAGTTTCAAATTTTCTCCCCTTCTCCTCTCCCCCCCGCCCATGGCAGCATACAATAAAATATAGGATCTGCAAATACTTTCACATTGGACATTAGTCTGGTTGTATAGAAGGGTTGTAAATGATGGAGTGAACAATGGGGAAAAGGAAATAAATCCAAACATGGAAAAGAATTATAGCATGTAGATTGCTTCAGTCTCCATTTAAATTCTGTTCTTTCTAGATCTTTCTCTGAATGTAGATACATCCTTCCATCTTGAGACTTGTAGAGTTGTCTTATAACTGTATTTTTCTGAGAAGGGTCCAGTTTATCAAGATTGGTCATCACACATTATGTTGTGTCTGTGACTGTGTACAAATTTTTCCTGGTTCTGCTCTTCTCATTTAGCATCAGTTTGTATAAGCCTCTGCAGGTAAATATGAAGTCCATCTCCTTCCCATTTCTTATAGCACAACAGTATTCCATTACATTCATATGCCACAAATTGTTTAGCCATTCCACAATTGATGGGCATGCCCTTAATTTCCAGTTTTTTACCACCAAAAAGAGAGCTGCAATAAATATTTTTGTACATATGTGTCTTCCTCCCACTTCTATGATCTCTTTGGGATACAATCCCAAATACTGGCCTATCAAAGGCCTTTTGCTCTTTTAATGTGGAAGCTGCTAAATCTTGTGTGATCTTGACTGTGGCTGCACAATATTGAATCGTTAGTTCTTGGGGTTTGGGTTTTTTTTTTAATGTTTGCAATATTTTCTCCTTGACCTAAGAGTTCTGGGATTTAGGATACCAAAGCAGTTTTCTTTGATAATTTCCTGAATGATTTCTAGACTTTTTTATCACAGCTTTTAGGTTGTCAAATAATTTGTAAATTATCTCTCTTGCATTTATTTTCCAAGTCATTTGTTTTTCCAATGAGATGTTCACATTTTATTTCTTTTTTTTCTTCTTTTGACTTTGTTTTATTTTATCTTGATGTCTCAAGGAGTCAGTGGCTTCCACTTTTTCAATCTGACATTTTAAGGAATTATTATTTGTTGTCTTTTGCATCACTCTTACCTTTTTTTTCCCACAACTTTTCCTTTACCTCTCTTGTTTGATTTTAAGATCCTTTTTGAGTTCTTCTAAGATTGTTTGTTGAACTTGTGTCTAATTCATATTTTTCTTTGAGGTTTTGCTTGTAGTTTTTTTTACATCATTGTCTTCTGAGTTTAATCTCTGACACTATAGTAGCTTCCTATGGTCACGTTCTGATTTTTTTGTTTGCCATTTTTCCACTTTATTTCTTGATTTTTAACTTTATGCTAAAGTTGGGCTCTTCTCCCAAGGTGGAGGGGACACTATCTTAAACTTCAGGCTTTTTTTGCTGCTGTTCTCAGAGCTAATTTTGGAAGGGTCTGTAACTTTTCAGTGCCTCCAAGGTGATATACTCCAAGTAGAAGTATGGTCACTGCTCTCCTAGTCCATGCACTGGTCTTTACCTAGGAAGGGACCTTGTTCCTCTGCAGTCACAAGGACTGATGCTCCTCTTGACTCTGAAAATATGACCAGGTCCCCTGCTTTCCTACACTTGCTAGTACTAGTGCTCTTTTTTTTAATCTTGGAATCAAGACAAGGGCCCCTACTCCCTTGTGAGCAACAACAAGCATTCTTCTTCACCATGGACCTATGACCAGGGCCCCTAATACACTGCTACCACTTTACTTCACCCTTGGATTGCATCTATGCATTGCAACAGGGTCCTGAACCTGCAAAGAATCCCTTATAATCTCTTTTTGACCAGTTATCTAATCCCTTTACTGTCTGGGAGCTGAGAGTTCCTGAAGCTATTAATGCTACCCTTACAGCTACCTCCAATGCCTACTGCTGTTATTGCTTTGAGGAGGTGGGGGGGCAGTGTTGTTTTTCAGGCATAACCACCATTCCAGTGGGACAGACCTTTCCTGTGACCTTTTAAGTTGGCTTGGCCTGGAAAATTGTTCCACCTCAAGCTTTTGCTGGCTCTTCTGCTCTAGAATTTGATTTAAGGTATTATTCTAAAGTTGTTTATAAAGCAATGTGGGAGAATTCAGGTGAGTCCCTGCCTCTATTCTGTCATTTTGACTCTGCTCAGGTTCTTTTCCAAATACTACTTTCAAGTAAACTTGGCACAACAGATCAAGGGAGGTTGTATTTAAGTGAACAGAGAAGAAGGGAAGGGGAAGGAAGGAGAATAAAGGAGAGGAAAGGGAAAGGAAGGAAAGGACACAACCAATTTACAGTGAACTTGAGTCCACAAAATCCTAGAATGAGTATTTCTCAAAGATATTCATAGAATTATTTTCAGCAGGATCATCTGTATCTTTTAACACAAAATTTTCCATTTGTCTTATAGTATGGCCCTTTTCAATACCCTTTGGAACAATCTAGAACTTGATATCAATGTCCAGATTTTCATGTTACACAGAAACAATACATAACTCTACAACCTTCCTAAATTAGCTAGCATTTTCAGGAGACTTGTCATATTCTCCTCAGCCACAAATATGTGTCACATATACAAGTGTTAAAAGTTTGTTTGAATGCTCTTCACCAAATGAAATAAGAGGACGATCTGGTTATATGGCTTCTATTGGTGTTTTTAAAATGAAAGACAGAGCTCTTACTTCATAGCACTACCTTCCCTCACCCTGAAACTTATTTTGAATATTTCTTCCTAGTTTCCCTCTGATGTAGATAATGTTTCTTTTCTAATGTGTATGTGTGTTCATGTGTATGTGTGCCTCTGTGTGTGTGTGTGCATGTGTGCATGTGCATATGTGTGTGTTAGGAGGGAGAGAAAAGTGGTATCACAGATTCTGGTACCAAAATCAGAGTAAAATGGAATGATTTATCCATGCCTGATTTGAATCTGGTGGTTCTTCTGTGGAAAAAAAAAACATGCTACTTTAGTCAAACTAAATTTCAATGAGTTATTGAGGCTTAGTAGGAAAATTAAGTATATAAAAACTAACATATCCAACAACAATCATGGCAACAAGTGTGTTAGTTTAATTAAGCCTTTTTTTGGATTTCAAGAATTAGTAAAATTTTTTGCTTCTCATGAATCCCTGAGATAAAACATCAGATTGTGAAATTCAAATATACTTATGAAATCAAAACATATTACCATTTATATTACTAAATCATTAGGGTTCTTTCCTACTTTAACCTATCCCTAACTTGCTTTTAACCATGATGTAAATATTTACACATATTCATATACTTACATTCAGTTTAAATAGAAATAACATATTATAGGTGTTTTGCTAAAAAAAAAAATTGAAGTTATAAGATAGTGGAAAGGATGCCAGACCAAAACTATTTCTATAATCATTTGTTTGGTTGAAACCACCATATTTTGGAGCCTTCTTACCATTAATGAATATGATAAAGACTTAAATGAGGATTCCATCCGGATATCTGCTTCTTTGTTAACTCATTTTTCCCATAGGAGTAAATGATTGGGTAGGAAATCTTGCTAATTGATGAAAACTTCCATTGCGTTTGTTTGTGTTGAAAGTCTATGAAAATCAATAGCCCTGAATTCTGGACCTGCCTCACTCACAAATCCACTGTGGCCTTTTCACAGATCAATGAATCTCTCTTTAGTTAACTTTTCTTACCTATAAGCTGACTATGACCTACTTCACAGAAATGTAAGGATTACCTTTAAGAAATAAAACATTTATCTATGAATCCATCAGAAAAAAGTGGAAGACAAGTAAAATGAATTTGTATAGAGCAAAGAGCCACTCATAAAATGACAAACTATCTTAGCATCTCAAAGTTGTTCCATCCTCCAAAGACATTTATTAAGTGCATTTTTCAATACTTATAAAGATGATCTATGATTTCATAAATGTAGCATTTCCTTCCATTGACGCAGGTTGAAATTCATTTAGTCATGTAGTAGACTACTATGGGCCAAAGTATTCATCATTTTTTTGGCCAAGTGTCTCTGGCAGCAAGTCTCTCTAGTTATAGCTCAGCCAAATCTCAAGTAATAGATATGGAGTTTGATGTCAAACTCAGACTCAGAGTCTAATGGTGCTTTGAGTCTGGGTCTAGCATATAGCCAAATTATTTTTAAAATATAAAAATCTTAGTTTGTAAGTCATAAAATAAATAAATGAATAAACAAACAAATGAAGAGGGAATAGGCCAGATTTGGTTTGTTGACCCCTGCTCAAATCTTTTCCACTATGGGATGTACTCCCAGAGTTTGTGTAAGACTGTGACAGGTTTCAAGTAGCCAAAGGTACCTTTATGACAATATATCAAAGTAAGATTTTAGAATTGACACTGGATAGCAAATAATTGCATAGACAACTATCAATGCTCTCTAGAACCTTAGAACCTAAGAGAGATAAGATTGATGAGGAAATGGGGGAGGGGGGTGATGGAAGGAATAACACAGGATAGATGAGGTGTTGTGATCTATAGTTTTGGAAGGAATATCCACACAGAAGTTATCACTGGTTCTCTGAAGTTTCAAAGATTAGTTTGAGCTTGACTGTGCAAGCAAGAATTGGAGCAATGATGTTGAAGATCAACTAGCATGTACTAGTTACCTCGTTACTTAAAAATTATCATAATAAGGCAAAAATGCTTTTGATAATTTTACTATCAAAATTATCTTTTTATCAGAATTATATTTTTATAATTTAAACATATTAAGCAATAAAAAGTAAATCATCTAGGAAATCAAGGGGTGAACTTCACTCGAAAAGGACTAGCCTGTAGGAAGGTTCTGTGTCACAGCAGTATTCTAAAACTTCTCCACTAAGAAAGCTTTCTTTAGTGACCTTAGTATGACCACTAAAGCATAGGTTTTCTCAAATTTGTTTTAGGCACTCTTTTCTTTCTAAATATTCTTCCTTGAGAATTGCATCCACTTCTATGACTTCAATTATTGCCTCTGCTGACATTAATCTCAAATCTATATATTCATCCCCATAAATTACCCAGAGCTCCAGTTCTCTATTTTCAATTAGTTCCTAGATGTCTATACATAAATTTCTCTGTGTACCTCAAATTTTACCACGTTCAAAACACGAATCATCTCCCCCTCATACCTGTCTCATTTCCTGACTTTTTTACTGATAATGCCACCATCCACCTAGTCTCCTAGGCATGTAAACTTGGGGTCATTTTTGTCTCTTTTATATAACTCAGTCCCCACATTCAAATCAATTGTCAAGTCCTACTGCTTCTAAGATATTTCTTACTTCTAGTACCTCTTTGTAGTACCCTAATTCCAGACATAATCTCTTTTCATTGAGACAAATATAATAGCCTTTCTTCAAATAATAGAATATAGAATTTTGTTTTCTCATTTGACCTACCATCTCTTTTTAAAAATTGAATTGTTAAATCTATTCATATTTAAAGTTGTGAAAGTTAGGTCATAAAACCTTCTAATCAGTCTTCCTGAATTCAGTCTAGCCCCTAGACTCCAAGCTATATATTTATACTTAAGAGATCTCATCTAATCATTTCTCTCTATTCAAACACTCTCAGTGTCTACTCATTGAGTAGACACTCATATAACACATATAACACATTAACACATAAAATGTGTTCATGCTTAACCATAGATTCAGAATACTGCACAATGTGATTCTAATCTACTTTTTCTAGACTTATCTCATATATACAGTATTCCTCTATGTTTTCTATGTCTCAATCACAATTAATTAAAACCACAGATGAAGAATAGGAAGGAACCTTAGACAACATTGAGGCTGATCCCTTTATTTTACAGATAAAGAAACTGAGGCCCAAGAGAGGTTAAATGAATTACTCAGTCATGTAAGTAGTAATTGTCGGAACAAGGATTTCAACCAGGATTCAAGGAGCATACTTCCCCCTATACCATGCTGCCTCTATATTTTCTGGGACATTTTGAGAAATATGGCAGAGTAAGTGGTCATGATAAAGCTCAGTTCCATTATATTAGCACCAAACAACAACAAAAGCATGAAGTAAAATTAAAAAAAAAACCCAATAACAAGAAATTAGGAGAAAGGAAGGAAATTCTTAGAATCCCTAAAGTTTAAAGAAATGAAAAAGCTAAATAGAAGTCATAGTACAATAAATAAATGAATTCTACAGTGCAAAAAAATGTGGAAATATTTCCACAAGGAAAAAAGACTGAAAAACAGCAACTATAT
>CM053598.1:149364491-149411228 GCA_028646575.1 Pseudocheirus occidentalis | reverse complement strand
CTTCCCTTCCCTTCCCCTCCCTTCCTTCCTTCCTTCCTCTCTCTCTCCCTCTCTTTTTCTCTCTTTTTTCCATCTAGCATTTATCTGTATTGATATTGTTCAGTAGAATGTAAATAGTAATTCAGTAGAATGTAAGCTTCTTGAGGACAGGAATTATTTTGGTAATGTGATCTATAGAAGCACCTGATCTATAGAAACACACTGCCTGGCATGCAATACATAATTCATAATGCATAATTTGTGGAATAAAACTAGATCGCATTATGATTTTTGTAATCTATAAAAAAATCCCTCGGTCAGCACAAATGATAACTTAAAATACATGATGTCTAAAATTTCAGCATTTTACATTGAAAACCAGGAGATACTTTCAAGTCAATTCCTTCATTGATAATTTCTCTGTAAAAACTATTTATCTTTGCAAATTTTGTTTCTTTTTCCTGCTTTTGCACTCCAGGTTCTATAGACTCTCTCAAGAGAAACACATCCTGCTTTTATGCTTTCACATTTTCAAAGACATTCACTGCTGTTCAGTTTAAACTTCAATAACATTTATGGTCCAATCCATAGAAGTAAAAAAATTTCCTGTTTTTTTCCTGCCTCCACCCCATCCAAATTCAACTAAAAGAGCTAATTAAACTAATTGCCAAGTAGAATAACCAGCTCTATGAGGTGAAGGTGCTGAGGAAAAACTGTGATTCACAGGTGTTACTCTGAGAGAGATGAGGTAAAATTTTATTCATATCTACTTTCTCTGTCTATACAGATAATGAGTTTATGTAAGGTTGTGAGAAAAATAACATCTCGGGTCTTTTGAGAGGTAAGAAAAGAATGAAATAAAATACTTCCGGCTCTTGAGAATGCATACACATACATGCACACACATCACAACATGAACAAGAATACAGGGAACTTTTTTCTTTAAGAAAGAATTATTTAATACACCACGAATCTTTCTCTGGGGTAGCAAAGTGGCACAGTGGAGAGAGTGCCAGTCTTGGAATCAGGAAGACTCATCTTTATGAGCTCAAATCCAGCCTCAGACGCTTACTATCTGTGTGATCCTGGGCATGTCACTTAATCCTATTTGCCTTGGTTTCTCATCTGCAAAAATGAGCTGGAGAAAGAAATAGGAAACCACTATAGTATTTTTGCCAAGAAACCCCCAAATGAGGTCACAAAGGGTCAGACACACGTGAACCAAAAAAATCTTTCTCTGACCTTCCTTCTCAAAACTCACCTAATCTTACATAGTTCAATAGATTAATAAGACACTCATGCAACCACTTTTTGCTCCTTAATCAGTGAATTTAAGGATATTCAAAAGATGTGGAGCATGATTTTTTCTTTTTTAGACCTACTAGGAAATCTGGTAATCTGAAAAACAGTTGTCAAGGATTTGATAAATGTCCATGAGATTGTGATCTAAATTTAAATATGTAAGAGAGAAAAAAATGAAGCTAAGAATGACTAGTTTGAACAGGGGGTAGATGAAGAATAGAAGGAAGCATAATAGGAAGGCACGAAGTCAGTTAACTCATGTGGGGGTTGGGGGGGAACAGGAATCATAAATACAAGATAGGAAAGGTCTGGGCAGGCATAAATATGACAGAAAAAGATATAAGGGGTCACAGTGGATCACAAGCTAATTATGAGTTAGAAATATAGCACTGGCGTTTTAAAACAAACAACATTGACATGTATTAACTGGAGAATGTATGAAACAGAACTTAATCATCCCATTGCCTTCAACACTGGTAAATTCTTCATTAGTACATTATGTCCCATTTAGAACCCTACACGTTAAGCCAAAATGTGAAAAACTTGGAGTGGTTCCAGAGGAAAACAGCAAAATGATTAAAGACTTGGGAAAGAACTGCAATGGGGAAAGGGTAAAGGAACTGGTGTTGTTTAGTCTGGAGAAGAAAAGATTTTGAGGGAGTTAATAGCAATCTTCGAGAACATGAAGGAACACAGGACTTTTGCAGGTGGTGGGGAACAGCTGGACTCTGTTTCCACTAAAGATAGGACAAGGCAGAGGGTTTTAAACTGTAGTCAATGGGATTTAAGTTAGACATTAGGAAGAGTTTCTTGATATAACAATTGTGAAATAGGTTTCTCTGAACTCTAAATGCACTATTTTTTTTTTAAAGAGAAATGTCTGACATCTGTGAGCTAAGATCATGGGAAGAAAATAGATGGTTAGTCTACAAGGAGCAGTTTTTGGACTTTTGAAAGAAGAGAGTAAAGAAGATGAAAAAAAGAGTTGTAATCTAGCAGATTAAAAACATTGCAGCTGAAAGAAATGCTGAAGTCTAAAATGGGTCAAAGTGTTAGGAGAATTGGCAAGAAGACTAAAACACTACAGAAGAGAGCAAAAGACAAAGGAAGGGAAAACAAAGAAATAATCTATGGCACTTAGGAGAAACTAACATATAAGTATAAAAGTTTTGTTGGTTTGGTATTGGGAAAGGACTATAAATTCTCACAATTTTTTTTAGCACATCTTAATATTGTAATAAAAAGTCCTATGTGACGGGCTTCTAAGGATTTTTAACAGACAAACTGTCTGCCTGTGACTTAGTGATAATTTTGCCAAAAAAATGAGGACAGAAAGTACATGGTTTTGCAAAGACATTTAAAATTTCATTATTCTTTGAACTTAAATATAATGGACTGGCATATCAAATGGCATATCAAAATAATTTTTCAGAACACAAAGGTAAAAGATAAAGAAAGGAAAGAAGGGAAGGAAATAAGGAAGGAAAAGAGGGTGTGAAGAAGGAAGGAAAGAAGGAAGAAAAGATGGAACAAAATGGAGGGGGAGATGGGGAGAGGGAGAAAAGAAGAAAGGAAGAGAAGGAAGAAAAGAAGAGAAGGAAGAGAAAGAAGGAGAGAAAAGGAAAGGAAGAGAGGGAAGGAGGAAGGGAGGAAAGAAGGGAAGAAAAGGGAAGGGAAGAAGTAAGGAAGAAAAAAGGAAGGAAAGAGAGAAAGAAGGGAGAGAAGGATTGTGGGGAAAAGGGAAGAAGGATGGAATAAGGGAGAAAAAGGAAGAGAAGGGAGAGAGGGAAGGAGGAATAAAGGAAAAAAGAAGGGTAGGAAAAGAGAGAGGGAGGAAGAAAGTCAAAAGGAAGAAAACAAAGGAAGGAAGGGGAAAGGGAAGGAGAAAGGAAAGAAAGATAGAAGAAAATAGAGAAAGAAGAAAGAAAGAAAGAAGAGAATGACACTGAAATTAACAATGTAATAATTGTTAGGTGTCTCATAAAGCAGGTGAGGGCAAACATTAATATTGTCAAACACAGAGATGCTAACTGGGCTTCTGAAGTATGTTAGGTGTTGGGCAGAATATCCAAAGGAACATGGTCTATGTCTTCAAAGACTTATTAAGGTCTCAACAATCTGGTCAAATTGCTCAGGTATTAGAATTTCAATGATACTTAAAATGACTCTTAGCATTGTAATATTAAGGTATGAGTGGCCATTTCAGAGAACCATTGAGATCGTTGAAGTCTACAGATTCACTTTTTAGCAGTCACAAACATTCAGATTCCAAGTCCATGAGTCGCCCTTAGACGATGACTGTAACTCAGTTCAACAACCACAGTAATGCTCAGGTCTAACTAGTGAGACAGAGTATCCCTCAGTCAGCACATGTGTTCTTAGATTAGCCTGGCCATCGTATCCTCTGTATAATTAATTTTATTCCCCGTTATATTTCTTCCATCTCTGTGGAAGTTGAACGTCGCTGTCTCTCATTTTTTGTCCTTGTTGCCTAAGGACTTCACTGCCATATTCTGCTATGGATAAGGCCTTTTTAATGTGCTTTTCCATGCATTCCCCTCCGATCTTTCAAACTTCTCTGTACTAGCAAGAGCAGAAAATAGAATAGTCCATATTTGAATTTATTTTGCCAGGATGATACAATTATGTATATTTTATAACACATTCTGGGTACACAGATCCCAGTTACCTAAAAATAGGCCCCTGCAAATATTTTTGCTGCTTTTTAAAAATATAGTTGCAAACACTTCACTTGTAAAATGATTTTGGTTTGGAAATACATCTTGGTCCCCCCTTCCACTGCCCCCCCTTTTTTTTTTGACAAAGAAAAGCCTTTTGTTCTTGTTTCTTTGGCATTGCCTCATTTTGTGACTTTCTGCTGTCCCCTAGTGGCATGTTAATCTTCAGGCCTACTGTGCTATTGCCACTGTAACCAATCTTTGGCTCTCCTGTGCTTCCTTGTGGCTCTCATTAACAAACATTTAAAATACTATTAAACAATCCATGAACTGCCTTGTGGAAGCAATAACCCTGTTCTTTAGCCCAATTGTTTTTTTTTTTCCCTTCCCCCATTTATGTATTTTTCACCAAGTAAACATAGCCAGGGACTGAGTACTATCTGGCTATATTGTATTACTTTGCTACAATAAACATTTCAGGTTTTCACAACCCGAACAGAAAACTGATGAAAGCAAAACGTTATCAGTTTTGACTAGTCTATACATAACGTACAGTAGCTAAAAGGTAATTTGTGGCAGGTCAGACTAGTCTTGTCAATAGGTTTATAAATATGAATTCCACTATTGCTTCTGCTTTCCCTTTTAACTGCTGGTTGATTTTCCAGCTATTATTATCATATTTGCTCCTTCTGTGTTGCTATTTTTATATAAAATATTTAAAAAGGTATGTTGAAGCCCTCAGTGTGAGGCTTTTTGAAGTAAAGGATGGACTTTCATTTATCCTGCTTTGGGAAGATAAATCCATGTTTTCTATTTTCTCACTGTATGATTTTCTCCATGAATGACTATTTTTTCATTTAAAGAGGGCTGGGATATTTAATTTATGGTTTATGTTGCTATAAAGTTCTACTTTATTGTAGAAGTGATTGACTTTTGTCATCATGAGTTTTGGAATTAGATGTTTCCAATTTCACTGAACAAAAACGGAATGAAACTACAAATTGAAAATATTGGAGGGAATTTTGAATTCTGAAGTTTCCTTTTTAATATATATGTACATGATATATATATATATTTATATAATATATTATGTATATGTGTGTATATATATATATATATATATTACACATTGATTCAGAAGATTTGTTTACACATAAGGGCAGTTTCTAGTTATTAGTGAATTTTAGCAAAACAAGGTCAAAATGAGAACTTTTAGCTTAGTTGATGTTAGGTTTAAAAATCTGTAAAAACAAATTCAGATGACATCTGGTTCATTATAGAAATGTATTTGAGTATACATTCAACTAATGATTTCCTGACACAATTTTATTGGCACTTGGGGTCTCTAACAATTATCGTATGAATATCAATAATTTTTTTTTTCAGAACTGGATTGGTGAGGGTGGAGGTAGTCCCTTGGTCTCCTATTTCTTGGAGGGCTTCAGGACATACTATCCCTACCACTGTTGAATAAAAAGAAATAAACTATCATGTCATTGAAACTGAAAATATACCTCTTGTTCAAAACATAAAGTGGTGCAGATTTTGAACCTTCTCTGCTCAGAAAGGTCAGATTGCTGCCCAATTTAGTCATTTGGTCTGTTTATACATGCCTGCTGTTGGGATAAAATATCTAAAAACAAAGCCTTAGATTGCAATCAATCTTGGCTCATGTTCACGGACATGCAACCAATCCCAGAAATACTATTGAATATCATGAGAAAACGGAAAAGGAAGAGTTTAAACCACCCAAACTTTTTCTCTTAAGAGAAATGAAGATAAACTACTTTTGCCTCCCTCCCCAGCCCAACTTAACAAATAATAGACCACCCAATCCTGAGGAAGGCCTCACATTCTCCACCCCCTCTTCCTCATTGAAATACAAATCCTGTCCTTATCTAAAATACTATTGTAATTAAACATCATAGTCCAAATGAAATATTTTTCATTCAAAATTCTGTTCTTTTCCTTTTTTTTTTCTTGTTCAGACTTTGGCTATTCTAAAAATGTTGTTTTAGTGCTTTTAAAAACCCTCATGGTGTGTTGGATAATAAATATTGTTGTTCTGTTATTGGAAACGTCACATTTGACATGTTAATAGGAATGAGAATTTCCTTCAAAAATTCCAGTTAATTCTATTCTCATAAAATAGAGCCATTTCCAAGTCTTGGGTTCCATGAATAAATGACAAGAGAGAAAAGGGAGTTGGCCTTTTTTTTTTTTTAACTGCTTCATAGCTGAATTGTCTAATGTGGAGAGAAGAAAGTTTCTGGTGGAGTTAAGTTTTTACTCGAAAAGAGACCCTTAGTACATCTCCTTTGAAACTATGTAGCATTATCGCTGGCCTGGCAGTCCCCACAGAATTAAGGTTTTTTTCCCCCCCCAAAACAACTAATAAAGCTAAACAGTCACACTTTTTACAACTCTGGAGACTATCTAAACACAATGAACAGATTTATGGGGTTATTTTTAGTATGTGTCACTTGCATTACAGTTTACATTTGCTTTTGAACCTTATTTGACATTCTCAGTAGAAAAATATAGGCAGAACACTCATTACAACTCCTTAATCAACTACAGTCTCAGTAGGGCATTTACCCCAAAGCCAAAAGTAGAAGTGTACTTCAAAATCTCTTTAGCATCCCAGTTCATTTTTTGCAGTCTAAATAATGGCACCACACCCCTTCCCCAACTAGTTGTTGATTTATTGTTTCCGTTTATAATAGCAACTCTACATTATTGCAGACTCATTGGTCCTAATGGTTTGAAGTAAAATGTGTATGGTTGAAGCATGGGACATTTCATATAGCAACAGGTAAGAGCTGACAGGCCTAAATGACTATTATCCCTCCATAACAATTGTGTATTCAAGTTAAAGCAAAAATTAATTTGCTGGAGAAATAGTGTATAATGCTGCACTTCTGAGCATACCTTTATTCTCTGAATAAAAATGTATGGAAAACCCTAGGTTAGACTAGGTAATGTGTCAGTGAGGGGAGATTTATGGAAAACAGCACCCAATATTTCAAAATGTAGATGAGAGGACTGAATGTTTGCATTTCATCTAAACATAATCTCTCACAGCAGTTTGGTCTTGGTGTGGAGATAGGCCTGGCCAAGCCTGCAATTTTTGAATTAGACCAAATTTTCACTAGCATCACTATATAAGGAGTAAGGGATTCATCCCTTTTTGTTTATTCTGGGAGAATATTTTATCAAGGGGAAAACATTAGAAAGATAAAACTGAATTCATCCAGTCTCTTTGCTTTTTTTTTTATGTCTTCTCTTTCTCTCTTTTATAAAGGGGAGTCCTTTGATAAGGTTAGGCTGGAAGGGAAACTTGAACTGACATGCTATTCACTGCCTTGTGGGACTTTTCATATTAATCGTGTCCATGTAAAACTCCCCAGTAAGGAAATGCCTTCGCAGTAGACATCATTCAGTTAGCCATTTAAATAGAGCCTGAATTCAAAGGTAAGAAGGCAGACAGGAATTTTACACCGACCACCCTGATAAGATTATGTTTTAGAAGCAAAAACATTTCTACCAATGACTGTGGGGTAGAAATGTGCAATTAAACACTGTTAGGCAAATATGTGAGCCTCTCTATTTGTGCAAAATAATTCCTTAAAATAAAAAAGAAGAAGAATTTCCACCAGGTATAACCATTGGGGGTTATTAAAAGCCAATGGACAGCATTTAAACCCTGAAAGAAAGCATTTTTTATAAAAGTGTCACTTGATAGATTGCTTTCTATGGGCAAAAATGCAATTGAAAAGCCAAAATGACATACTTGGACTAATGGGGCAATATTACTCTTACCTGCTGTGAAAATGGAAATTAAAACATTTTGGATGGGTTCAAATGGCTTGGTTACAGATGAAACAGAATGGGAAGTGTTTTGTGGCCTGATTAGTATTATTAGCTTGGTAAGGGTGTTAAATGGCTACTGGAGTTATAATGCAAACTCTTTCAGGCAAAGGAGTTTCTGAGGAAAGTTTAGAGAAAGGCTCATTTAAATTTTTTTTACTTTCATTTCAATCCAACAAGTATCTATTAAGCACTCTCCTAGGCTCTGGAGATACAAACACAAAACTATGAATCACTTCCTCCCCTAAGCAGCTTTTGGCCAATCCATTGCTTATACTGTGTGCAAGGAAGAACAATTGCATTTCTTTCAAATGATTTTTTAATTAATATCTTTTATCCTTTCATCACTTCTTTTTCCACATATCAGTCCCCGTTTTCTTACCCAGAGAATCATCTTCTGTAACAGTTAAAACAAAAAAGAGAGGGGGAAAAACCTAATTCAGTGCAACTAACCGGTATTATTATTATTAGTTGCAATGTTAGGGAAAACATTCTATCACAGCTATTCCAAAATGGAATGGGTTGCTTTGAGAGGTGGTAAGTCCCATTTCACTGGGGTTCTAAATAGGCTAAGATTGAATGATACTGTGTTATAGTGGGAATTCCCTTGGATTACATGGTTGCTGAGGCACCTTCCAACTCACATTCTGGGATTCTGTATGATCAACCAAGTCTAACAGAAAGGTAGATGCATGGTTTTTGGTCTCTTATTTGGGACCAAAATTTGACGTGATCAGTTTTATTTTTCTTCTTTTCATTTATATTGTTATGTACATCACACATATTTTTTCTTGATTTTTTTCCTTTGCATCCATTTCTACAACTCTTTTATGGTTTTTGTTATTTTTTAATAATCATCATTTTCAACCTGGAAAAACTGAACATCATGATGCTGAATGAAATGAGCAGAACCAGGAAAACAATGTACACAGTTACATTTCTTTAACTTTGATAGACTCTTCTCAGCAGTACAAAGATCTAAGACAACCAAAAGACTCATGATGGAAAATGTTATTCACATTCAGAGAAAGAACTACAGATTCTGAATGCAGATCAAGTATACTATTCTCTGTCTCTCTTTCTCTCTCTGTCTCTGCCTCTCTGTCTCTCTGTCTCTTTGTCTCTCTCTCTCTGTCTCTACCCTCCGCCCTTGTGGTTTTTCCCTTTGGTTCTAATTCTTCTTTACAACATTGACTAGTATGGAAATATATTTAATATGGTTGTATACATAAAGCATATATCAAATTGTATGCTGTCTTGGGGAGGAGAAAGGGAAGGAGGGGGAGAAAATTTCAAACTCAAAATCTTACAGAAGTGAATCTTGAAAACCAAAAATAAAATTGGAAGGGAAAAAGTAATCATCATTACTTATTGTATAGTAATATCATATGGTATTTGTATAACATGGTTTGTTTAGCCATTCTCCATTCTACAAGCATCTCCTAGCTTTTTGCTGTTATAGAAAATGTTGCTATAAATGTTTTGCTGTATATAGAATGTTTTTCTCTATTTTTGACTTATTTGAGCCATGTACCTAGAAGTAGTATTTCTGGGTCAAAGGAGCCATTAACACTTCAGTCATTTTCTTCATCTAATTCTGAGTTGCTTCCAAGAATGGTTAGAAGAATCCAGAGCTTCATCAACAATGTATCAGCATGCTTGTTCTTCCAAAGACTCTCCAACATTGATTATTTCAATTATTTAGTTACTTTTGACGATGTGAGGTTAAACCTTAGAGGTCTTTTGGCTTGCATTTCTTGTATTAAAATCATTTAGAGCAAACATTGTATGGTTGTTAATAGTCTACAATTATTGTTTTTTTCTTTCTGAGACTTTTTAGAACAATTGCATTTCAATGACTTTGCCCTGTAATGATGGAGATATCAACCACCAACCAATCCAGGATAAATGGGTCCTTACTTGGACTTCAGCCTACAGAAGTTTAGCACTGGTTTGCTTTATCTTGGGCATCCTTGGGAATGCCCAGTTGCACTTGGGCATTCTTTATCTTGGACATTTTAAAGAGATTAATTAAAATCTAATACAAAGTTGGTATAACCAAGACTTAATGTACCTGTTTGAAAATAAGCTGATTTAATTTTAAATCATTCTTTAAATGAGAGTGAAAGGAAACCTTGCAATTCTTAAAAACATGCTTTTGTTTGTTTGTTTGTTTTGTACCATACACCTTTAAACAAGCACAAAGATAAACCAAGTTGCAGGATAAATATATTGCAAGCTGGAAAAGATGAGACATTTTTCAAAATTAAACAGCGATGACAAGCAGTTATAAGGCATTCTGACTTTTTTGTAAAATTGAGTTTTTTGTTTTTGTTTTTGAAAATGTAAAATGTATATTCACTGCTACTAAAGCCGTCAGGCCTCATCTTCAAACTCATCTTTTTACCTACAGGCCCACAAAATGTTTTATACTCTGGTTAATCTTTATCTTCCATTTTGAATTGGAAGATCCTTTGAATTTTACAACACCTTTTTTTTCCTCCTTCCTCCTGTATTTGTTCATAAAACATTCAAAAATCTGTCATACCACCCAGTGGTAGCCATTTATGCAAACTGTAGGATAAAATATGAAAATGCAACTTTTCTCTTTATTTCATCATTGAAATGGAGGTGAATATAATTTGATCATGGACGTCTGAATGCCTCTAGGTTAGCTGTAGCATTCTGAAAGACAGCCTAAAGAAATAATTGCCGTGTTATTTTTTTTTAACTATTGGAATTTTTTTAATATCACAGTACTATAGTTATTTGACCATAGGTTATTCTCCCAGAGAGGGTGGACAAGACCAAGTCTAGGTCTTAGTCTAGGATGAGTTAGAAAGACTCTCTTCTTACCAGAGTTAAATCTGTGAAAATCGTGTTGAAGAAACTGTTTGTGAGTTTAAAATTGAGTAGTTCAAGTTATACATTGGGAAGACACAATGACTAACTTTGTACTCTCTCTCTCTCTGTCTCTCTCTCTGTCTCTCTCTCTAGCTCTCTCTCTCTCTCTGTCTCACTCTCTCTCTCTCTCTCTGTCTCTCTCTCTGTCTCTGTCTCTGTCTCTGTCTCTCTGTCTCTCTGTCTCTCTGTCTCTGTCTCTCTGTCTCTTCCTTTCTTGTTTATCTATTTGTTTATTTGGAGAAAGTGATTGCTATTCAGCAGCTTCATTGTGAAATAACTTGTTTCTGAAGAAAAGAAGTAGTACTTAGTGCAGATATGTTTCAGGCCTTTGACTTTGATGCTCAGGTCAAAGACAAAGGAAATTGACCAAGGAGTGGCTTCTTCTGGTCAGCATGGCTAATAAGAATCCATCATTTAGAAGCACTGCTTTCTTTTCCCTTGGTACTGTCTATGGTGACATGTAAACAATGGGCATTTTAAAAAACAGTATGACTTCCCAAAATATCTTTTGCAGGACAAACAGAAAGTGTTTCAATCATTTTATCAGGTGGTTCACACTTATCTGGGTCTCTTTTTAATTAAATACCGGCCACAAATAAACAAATGATGAAAGCTAGTAGAGAAAAAGTGGATCTAAATCATGACAGTAACTCATTTATCTTTGTCCTAACAAGACAATAGGAAATGACACTAAGCCCTGTTGTTTTCTATGCATTACGATTTCTCTCTTAAACAAACGCAATCGAGGCAGTCTGTTTTCTGACATGCCCAGCAAACACTGCCAGTGGCCAGCATTTTGTCTTGTCTTCATCCAAAGGAGGATTAATCTTGGTGATGGCGCAAACAAAATGTATGTCTAAGGTCAAGGGGCAGGCTGCCTTTTGGGATCTGCATTACATTAATGTCATTTTTGGGTTCCTGACGTTAATCAAAACCAACACCATAAAGTGTCACTTAGCTAATTTGTGTATTATTGTCAATGTTACCATTAATTATGCGTTTGTGAGGAAAAAGAGGATTAATGAGATGTCACAGGTAATTTACAATGATCAGGCTCCCCAGGACATTAAGAAAACACTAGCTGTGTAAGATTGCCATGCAATCATAATAGTCTACAAGCAGCAAAGTCTTAGTGGAGATATCATACTTAGAGTGTCCTTCATTATCTGAATTTCCTTTTACTTCTTGACCATATTGCTGTTCCATTGGGAGAGAAACCAGCTTCTAAGTATTTGTCCATATGCCTTAGATCCGTGTACTCTAAACATTCAGTATGTCTATGTGAATTGTGAAACCTTAGGGAATTCTTGTTGAGGTGTCTTTGATACTTATTCTTAGAAGCCCTTATTTCCACTGAAAGACTACTATAGAAAGTCATTCTTCACAAAAATCTATGCAAACAAAGCTGAATTAGGTGACAACAGGAAGAATCATTGACATGTGAATTTTAGGTGGTTTCACTTAACCATATTAGTCTGTCACCATTTGTACTAATTTGTTCAATAGTCTCTCCAAATTGACAAGCACAGAAATGTATTTGACTAGACCAATCTTACACCAGAATACAAGTGCATAGGATATGTAGTCATTGAGAGACAGCATGGCATAGTGTATGGAGGCATAATGCCAGCGAGACCTGAGTTCAAGTCCTACTTCTGATACCCTCTGACTGTGACTTTAGGCAATGCACTGACTCTCTCAGTTCCCTAGGGCAGTGGTGTCAAACTCAAGTAGAAATGAGGAATATTAAATTATACCAAAGGATCCTGAGAAGCCAATTATTGACTTAGGAAGTCACATATTAACATTATCTATGTCCTATTGCATTTTATTTACTTGAATAAATATTTCCCAACAGCATTTTGAACTTCTTCCAGCACCCACAGACATTGAGATCTGTGTTTGACCCATCTGCTCTAGGCAACTCTCTAAGGCTTTAACTCACAGAGACAGTGGCAACCTACCTTAGTGAAGGAAGTTTCCTCACATAAGAATTCCCTATAACAACGAAATCACAGTTCTACTCCCTATTCCTATCAAGATTTTGAGATACTTTCAGGGATCTTGCACTTGGCTTACTGTATATTACAATATTTGGATTATTAGTAAAGAATAGCAAGGAGGGGGACAGCTAGGTGGAACAGTGAATAGAGCACTGGGATGGAAATCAAGAAGACTTGTCTTCTTCAATTCAAATCTGTCCTCAGACACTTACAATCTGTGTGACCCTGGGTAAATCACTTAATCCTGTTTATCTCCATTTCCTAATCTGCAAGATGAAGTGGAGAAGGGAATGGCAGACCACTCTTTGCCAAAACAAAACAAAACAAAACAAAAACACCTCAAATGGGGTCATGAAGAGTTGGATATGACTGAAATATAACAAAGAATAGCAAAGAAGTCACTGATATATTGCCTTCCCATCCCATAGAACCATTTGACTATAAAATAGTTATCAGTGATTCAGAGGTGGAGAAGTTGCTTGTGAGGTGGAAATAACACTATCTTAGAGATAAAGACATCCAACGTTGTAGTCTTGACTCTACCATTAACTGTGTGACATATCAAATCATTTAAAATCTCTGGACTTTAACTGCTAGGTCTGTGAAATCTGATAGCAGAGAAGTCCAACAATGTATACAAGTATACAAGTCATATATAGAAGAAAGACCATTGGTTTGGGAGTCAGAAGGCCTGGAGTCCGAGCTCTGTCTCTATTAGATACTAGTTTGTTGACCTTTAGCCTGTCATTTAAACTAAAGGGAGCTCAATTTCCACTTTTCTAAGATGAGATGAGCATTTTATGAAATCTAAATTTCCTTCAAACTCCAAATCAATTATTCTATGGTTCTTTATGACCTTTGGAAAATCACTTACTCCCCATGAAGCCCATTTCCTTCATATGTAAAGTGAGGGTCTGGATTCAGTGATTCCCAACTCAGTGATTCAGATACTGGATCCTTTAGGAGCTGAGAAGTTATTACAAGAGGTTCTGGAATTCATATGTACACCAGGCACTGTCATTTTTTATCTTTATTTAGCTCTAGCAAAATATGCAGTGTGATTCTATATGATAAATAAGCAAGTATAATCTTCTCTAGACTAAATAAATAATGTCTCACACATAAAGGTATTAGTTTTTTTCAAATGTATGTAGATGGTGTTGTGATTAAAAATACAAATTCATTTAGTAATATTACTGAATTCATAGCACCTTTCAATTTTAATGTATTTTCCTAATCCACAAATAATAATAGGAAAACCACAATCACTTGGGCATCTGAAAAAAAATTTTGACATTGAAAGAGGGTCATCAGAATTGAAAAGGTTGAGAACTGCTGGATTAGGTGAGATCTAAGGTTGTTTTCAGCTCTGACAGTTTATGATCTCTTACAATCCTTCCTAGTGTTAAGATGCCTAGCTCTAAAATTAACTCTTGAGACAACTCTCTCCTGAATATCAACTCTAAGATTTAATAATGGGAACTGATATTCATGAAAGAGAGGAAGATAGCAAATGTGTTGAGAAAAATTGTAGTTGTGAATACTGCCTCCCCAACCCTACCTAAAGGTGCCAAAGTAAGATGAACTATGATGAACAATTAAAGATGTATTCTTTATAGATGACATATTTCTTCTAGTTTTTCCTTTTTGTGAACTATATTATCTGATTATATCAAGCTCCAGAGCATTGCATAGTGACCTGAATAAAATTTCTAATTACATAAAGAATTTGGCCTAACCCTCCAATGAGGGTAAATACATTTTAAAAAAATAGGATAAATAATGTCTATTGTCAAGACTATGAGATGAATTGGGATGGACAATTCCAAGAGCGTGTCTGTTAGTCACATATGTAGTGGGCAATGAAGATGGACAATAAACTGGACCTAAAATTAAAGTCTAGCCAAGTCAAGTCAAGTCAACAAACATTAACACCTACTATGTGCCAGGCACTGTGCTAAGTTCTGGGAATGTGAAAAAAGGCAAAAGTAGTCCCTGCCCTAAAGGAGTTTATAATCTAATGAAACTGAAAGAGGAATGAAGTATTTGTTTAATGTGCTTGGGAATTTATTCAGTGTTTTCAATGATCTCGGTTCTTTCTGAAACAACCAACCATTTTGAATAGCATTCTACTAAGGATATGACATGGATTGAGAATCATGAAAAGTTATTATCTCTAAAAGAATTGTAGGTCTTTGAAAGGACCATGAAGAAATAGGTGAATAGGAGTGCAATGGAATTCTGCAGATGAGGAAACACACACAAGAAGCAGTGTAAAAATGTTATTGAAGATATATGTGACTAGAAAAGTAAGTGAGTAGTTTATGTAACAAAGGTGAAGAATAACTGGGATAGTCCATGTGATCTGCTAGTAACCACATAATATATCAAGAGACCTAGAGAAAAGTCGGTTGGATATTCCCACCATAGTAGATTTATAGTAGGCCATGCTTAAGAGTCACACAGGATGAGGTAGCATGGATGGATGCCATTATTGATGCCATGGGATCCTCAGATATATGGATCCTTTTATTTCTATAGGGAGGCAAGTTAAGAAAACTTTTCAATAGTCTTGTGGTAGGTAGTGCAAACATTAGAATTCCATTTCATAAATAAGGCAACCGAAGTTAAGGAGTCTTGAGTTCAATTCCTGGTTCATTCGTTTACTCATAAATATATGAATATTTAATATTTAAATAGAATATTTATGGATATTTGAATATATGAATGTATAAATATGTTTATGAGTAAATGTATGAGCCAGCAATTGAACCCAAGACTCTTCTTACTCCAGGTCTTGTGCTATTTCCATGACACCATATTGCCATTGTGGTAAAGTGATGAAATACTTTTCTTTAGATTAAAAAAAATTTCTTTATTCTTCTGCTTAGACATCCATATTCTTTTTTCTTTTTTCAGAGACAGAAGGACCTTTTAAGGCCATCTATTTGATAGATGGAGAAACTGAATTGTGGGGAAGTGAAATGATTTAAACAAGTTAAACACAAGTTTACACAAAGAGAAAACATCAGAGGTAGGATTTGAACCCAGATCCTTTGACTCCACAACCACGTCAATGTTGATATTTTCAGTATTGTCTTTTTAAAAATTTTTTATATCATTCCCCTCCATGAGACCCCGAGCCACAAATCCTCCCCCTTCCTTTCCCCCACCCCCGACCCCCAAGCAACAACCTCACCATAAAGACATACATATTCTTAAACAAGAATTCCTTGGAATAATAATGACAAAGTTGGAGCCTAGTTTAAGATTCTGAGCTTCCTTTCCATTGCCATCCCCTATCACTGACAACCAATGATAGCGCCGTAATCTTGAGAATTGTCTTGGTATAGCCCTAAGAAAAGTATTTATCTTTACCTGTTGGGTACTGGAAAAGGGAGCGTTGTTACAGTGACAGTGGATCCCAATTCTAGGTTCTATTCTGCTATTGGACTGATAATTCTCTAATCCTACAAGTCATCACTGAAATTTCTGGATCTGTATCCATAGACATTGGATTACTTCTAAGCATCTTAAGAATGTAGATTTAAATCTTGAAGAAATTTTAGAGGTCATCATACCTGAACCTCAGTTTAAAGATGAGGAAATCTTGACTCAGACCAAATGAAGGGACTTATTTATGCAGGTAATTAGTGAAAGAACCAGGATTTTAACCCAGGTAACTTTGATTTCGAATCAAGTACTCTTTCTGCCATATTACAGTGATACAGTGGAAAGATAATTAATTTGACAAAGAGCCAGGAAAGAATTGGGTTCAAATCCTATCTTTCCACATTTATTGGAAGTGTAAAGAACCCTGGAAATAACCATTTTGCAGAAAGGGAAATTGAGAGCCAGAGTCATATCTACTTCTAGCAGATCTGTTTACAATAAAAATAGTATAATAGTCCAGAGGGAGACATCCTCAAAAACAGAAAGACCTGAGTTCAAATCTCACCCCTGAGGTACACGGGCTATGTGGCTCTGGGCAAATCATTTAACCTCTTAGTACTATAAGCCTTTGTGTCAAATAGCCAGAAAAATTCCAGAATATGAGCCAGGTTAAAATATAGTTGGAATTCCCTAAATTAAGAATAAAATAAATTAAAAAATAAAATAGTATGAACTATTAAATTATAATCAGTAAATGTTTATCAAAATAAAGAAAAATACAATTCAACATAGATAATGTTAATTTGTGATGTTCAAAGTCAATATGCTGCCAGAAGGAATTCCTTTATTTTTGAATCTTATACCATTGCTCTAGTCAGCTCTAAGTCTATCAGTTGAAGAGAAAAGACCAACTTCCATTGATTTATGGAGATTTATCACAAGGAAGCTTCCAGGGAAATTTCACTTCCAATGAAATCACAGATCAAGTTCCTATTTCCTACTTATATGACACTTTAAGGTTTACAAAACACTTTTTTCAGAACAATCATAAGAAGCCAGGCTTTGCAAGTATTATCATCCTCACTTTACCTCTAAGGAAACTAAGCCTTGCAGAATTTAAGCAATTTTATAGGGTCACATAGCTAGTAAGTGTCTGAGCAGTGATTGGAATTTGTCTGCTGTTTCTGAAATGTTTCTTCCTCTTTGGCTCCAATGGGTTTGACTTGGGTACTAGTCATACTGTTGCAAATGATGAACATCAGTGGTCTGCATACTAACAGAGGTAGTGTTGTACAAATGTTGTACAACAATGGATTTGGAGTCAGAAGAACCAGGTTCTGATTCTTGTTCTGTTACTTACTTTCTGTGTTTCCTTGAGCCTGTCACTTAAAATTGTTAAAGTTACTCATCTTTAAAACAAAGAGTTGGTTTGGACTCAGTATAAATACTCTAAAATTCTTTCTATCTCTTAAATCCATGATCCTAATACCATATGATGCAGGTTGTATACTATATTTAAATTTGAATTTAAATGCCTGATTTATTTTAGCCTTAGCCTGAGTGAAAACATTTTTGGGGACTTTACAAAACAGTATATAAATGTGTAATAATCTACACAATGACACTTCTTCAGTGTTGTAGAGCAGTGGTGTCAAACTCAAATAGAAATGAGGACACTAAATAATATATAAGAATCACCATGACCATATATTGGCTTCAAAAACACATATTAACATTATCTATGTTCTATTGCATTTTTATTTATTTTGCTATTTCAAAATAATATTTTAATCTGGTTCAGAAGGTACTAGGTAACATTGCAGGTCACAATCTAGTCCAGGGCCCTATGTTTGATACCTCTTTTATAGAGGTTCCTAAAAGTGAATTTCCCAGTGGAAAAAATAATACCCCTTTTATTCAGTTAAGCATTTAAAAGTTTTAACCTGTGCTAAAAATTATTTATTTTAAAAGTTATGGCACTGTGGCATAGAAGATAGAGTCCTAGCCTCAGAAACAGGGAGACTAGGGTTCCTCATGGAGGGTTCATCAAGACTAGGATACATCATGAGTATTTCTCATTGCATTGCTTGAGTGTCCTAAGCTTTTAAAAAATGCTTTATTTATTCTTTCATCAGTTTAACTTATTTGAATTAAGAGGACCATAGATTTAGAGCTGGAATTACCTTAGAGGTCACCTTCTTTAACTCTTTCATTTTATAGATTGGGAAACTGAGACTGGGAGAGATTGTCACTTGCCTAGAGATGCACAGCTAGTTAGTATCTGGGACAAAATTTGAATATGGCTTTTCTGATTTTAAATCCAGCAACTGTGCCAATCAGAACAAATATCTATACATATACGCAATACAATGTTTACATGCACAGGTATAACACACATCCTTACATGTGCATATGTATGTATGTGTGTGTATATAGAAAGTGAGAGAAAGAGAGAGACATGTGTATACATATATGTGCATATCTATGTGTTTGGGTATTGTTGCCGTACAGTCATTTTGATTGTGTTTGACTCTTTGTGACCCCATTTGGGTTTTTCTTGCCCAAGATATTAGAATGATTTGCCATTTTATTCTCCTGCTCATTTTATAACTGAGGAAACTGAGGCAAATAGAGCTAAGTGACTTGCTCAGGATCACACAGTGTCTGAGGTCAGATTGGAACTCATTTCCTCTTGACTCCAGGTCTGGCACACGATCTACTCTGTCACCCAGCTACTCTGTATTTGGTTATACATATGTATAAACATTTTACATGTACAATGGAAGTCATTTATGAAGTTAAAATCTTGAGTCAATACTTGCATCTATTAGGCCTTTATTATATGTATTTTCTATGTTTGAAGGGAGAAAATTTGTACTGTGGTATATTCAAATCCATGTAATAAAGTTATAATGTGTTTCTTGTGCATGTGTTCATGAGTGTGTATGTGTATATGTGTTTGTATCTATATCCCCATAAAGTAAGCAAAAATATGAGAGTATGCAAAAGCTATTGATGAGAAAAGTTGTCCATGTACTAGTGTTGTGGTTTAAACCCAGGGACACCAAAAACTGTTGTGGTGGGGATTCTGTCCACCCAAAAACTATTGGGGTTTCATGATGTGTTGTGGCAGAACCGTCTTAAAGAATTCAGAGTCAGACCACCTCTAATCCAAGTGTAGGCATTTATTGAGATTGACACCTTTCAAGAAGTGGGCTAATTTCCAAGAGGAACCAGCAACTTCCGAGAAAACAAGTTGGATATTTATAGGGTAATTATACAATTACATAATGAAAATTTACATAGAATAGAGGAATATAATTAATATTAAAAAGGCAGGAAGAGTTTGTTAAGGAGTTAGGTAATGGAGGAGGGTATCTATAGTTTGGTGGTTAAATATTCTGGTCATGCTGCCCTCCAATTGGCTTGCTATTGTGGTCCTGTCTAGTCAAGATAGGTAGGTATTGTGGTTCTGTCTTGGGTTTGATGAATAGTGTGATTGTGGTTAAGTACAGGAACACACCTGCTTCTGTCTGGAATGGGTCTGGGGGCAGTGACTGTGTAGAGGCAGTGGTTGGGAAGCCATCACATGGATATGCCTGCTGTTCTGTGAGAACTATGAATTCATGCACACACCTGTTGTTCTAGTGAGCAGTGAGGCTTATATGAAGAAATTAGGACATTGGTTGGAGTGTGGAGGGGGGGGGGTTGTAGGTACAGTGGGCCTGCTGTTATGTGAGACCTATAATGAAACTAAGACATTGGGGCTAAGGGCAACTTTATTAGGATTCCATCACTAGAATTCTAGAATAAGGTCAAACCATAAATAGACTGAACTTCACCATCTATTAGCCAACGAAAGTAGAATATTTATTTCATTGTTCAGCCTCAGTTTTCATATTTATAGTGTATTCCAAAGTTTTCCCTTTCAGAGTGGAATTTCAGAAGCAGAGAAAGAAAGTTGAGGGAAATGTAAATAAAAATGTTTTATTATTGGTTGAGTATCTTGGGTTGACTGCCTGGATTGGGAAAATAATGTAGTTTATTTCTCATTTTTATTTTTTTTTTGACTTTACAAGGTAATAGCTGAGCTTAGCTATTAGTATATCTTGTGACTAACCACTGAAATTTTTTTCTGAGTTCTTTCTTCCAGAAAGTACAAAGCAGTATATCTAATAAAATAAAAATAGAATGTTTTTTAAATAACTTGGAAAATACCAAACACTGCAAGATCTTAAAAATGGAAACAGAAAATCTATTTTTTTCTTCTTGTCTATGACAGAACTAAAGGTTGGGCACTTCTTTTCATTGCTCAGTGACCAACAGGAGAGCAAAGTTCTTCCACTGATGAACCTCAGAGGTCCATCCATGAATAGAACTTCTTTTGTATTGGAATTATATAAGTAGTACTCATTGCTTCAATGTTTTAATGGTGGAACTGTTATATAAGAATGGTGTAGAAATAGTTTCATAAAAAAATTCTAAAAAGATGGGACTTTGTCAGGAGATTAGCAAACACTACACCTCAATGAGCTTGTAAAAATAGGTCAATGGTGAATCTCTCTGGACAAAACCTATATTCTATTTGTAATTCCTGTACAAGGTACATTTCCCATCAGATTGCACTCCTCTAGAGTTCCCCCATCATTTCCCATAAACTTCTATATCCTGGAAGATCATTTCAGCCCTGAAACTCACACTTTAGAATCACCATCTACCCCTACCATTTACCATATCAGATCCTTCCTCTGATTGGATAGCTCCTCCCACAAGTTCCACTGAAAATGGGCACCCAAACAGCCATCTGACTAGGCTGCTTTCTTCTAGAAGTCTCCATTACACCCTCACTCTGAGTACTTTCTCTCCTCCCTTCCCCCTTTCAGTTTAATTTTATGTTCTGCCTTATAATTTAAAATATAAGCTCAATGAAGGATGAGATTATCTCTTTGTTTGTGGCTATACTCTGTTCACTCAGCATGATGCCTGGTACATAGTAAACACTTTATAAATGTATGCTGGTTGAATGACTGGAGACGTGCTAATATCTACATATTTCTAGGAATGTTGTGTGCCTTTCCACTATCACAGCTACAAAGAAATATTATGTTGTTACTTCATGCTATCCACACAAACACACATGAAGAAGTAGGTCACTGAAAGCATCTAAACAATATCTTTCCCTTCCTCTTCAAAGATGCCATTTCCCTGGTTATCTTCAGGACAAGAACTACTTGTGGTCAGAGCTGTAACTTGGAATTCTTGCATCTGTAGTAAATTTAATTGAGCAGGAGGGCCATTGGGCACATAGAAGAGCTAATCATGAATGCAGTTATTCCAGGAAGGGGCAGAGAGAACTGCTCCTCAGTGTGACTTTCAGAAGGTTTGCCCCTTATAGGGATCAGGAGGGAAGGTGAATCCTCAGACAACTGCCAGCATGATGGGAGCATGGGGATGAATGGAATACTGTGACAGCACACATCAGTGGAAAACCTCGAGCCACATAGTGAGGATGGTGTTTACCATAGGGAGAAAAATGTGTCTTCCTAAGGTAGAAGATTCATAAACTTAGCAAGGAAATTTAGCTCCTTTTATAAAAGTCTTAAAAACAAAGCCCCAGAAGTACTGGATTAGTTTTTTCCCTCTCTGGTTGTGGTCTCTATCATTATTTCTCTTTCCTATATGACTATTGATGGACATAAAGCTTTTTCCAAATGATCTGGATGAATTACTGAAGTAAATGATCAAGCTGGAGGGGCATCACACTGCCAGAATCCTTGTTTGGGTTTAACTTATGTTGCAATACATTAAATGTGATCTTCATTGTCATACACATGAAAGGGAAGTGTAGAAAACGATATTAAGATGTTTCACCATTTTAAGGGCACAGTGGGCAGTTTCAGCATTTGCCTCATTCCATTGGCGTTGTTGTAATGATTACGTAAGCTGTTTTCCTGGTTCTTCCAGCATCATTCTCTATCAGTTTATATGTTCCAAATGCTTCACTGTTTCTTCTTCATCATTTCTTATGGTGCAGTAATATTGCATTGGATGCTTTGTATATCATATCCGTTGTCCTTTTGAAAGTATTTTACATTATTAACAGGCTTGTGTACCAGTAGCTACTGAGTGAGTTTGACTATTCCAGTATATTTTTTGTTAAATTGATATTATTTTGATTATATATTAATATAGTCTTACATTGATAAATAAAAAATCAATCAATCCATTGCTAAGTGCTACTGAGCTAAGTGCTAAGGATACAAATATCTTAAAAGTTCTTGTCCTTCAGGAGCTTTCATTCTAATCAGGGAAAACAACATACATAGAGAAATGGTGACTTGTGGGGGAAATTTCTTTTCTGGAGAAGTAGAAATCAGTGGAGGAAGGGCATATGTGAGGAGTGATAGGAAGATGGTGAGATGGCTTACTTGGAAGCCTAGATGAGATGTGAAGATGAAGCTTGGTGTTCTGTCTTGGGCTAAACAATAGATCTATGCATGTTCAGTCACCAACCATCTGGGTTGGACCCTAAGACTCCAAAAATTGAGTATGTTAATTTCCCCCAAGTACTTGGCCTAGATTCTGGAAGGCTTAGTATGGAGGTGTAGATCTCAGGTCTGGTGTGGAGATTTCAGATCCATATAAGGAGGAGCAAGTCAACAGTAGTAGGCAGATGATGGGGACTAGCTGGATGACATCTTGAATATGCAAGTTCCTCTCTCCATGTGTAGTTACGAACCTCAGCTTCTCTTCATTTGAGATGCCTCTGTTC
The DNA here is from genome assembly GCA_028646575.1 of Pseudocheirus occidentalis. Taxonomy (NCBI): domain Eukaryota; kingdom Metazoa; phylum Chordata; class Mammalia; order Diprotodontia; family Pseudocheiridae; genus Pseudocheirus; species Pseudocheirus occidentalis. Next base: position 149,388,327 of record CM053598.1, on the reverse strand, counting down.
ATTTTGGAATTTATCCCTCCCCACTTCCCTACTTCACAGAGCATTCTTTATAATAAAGAATAAAAAAGAAAGAAAAAAAGAGAGGGAAAAAACCCACTTCAATAAAACCAGTCAGAATTTATCAACATCAACATCAACAGTATTTAAGCACTGTATTCAATGTTTGGCATCCATAGTACCCTTCCCCTCCCCTCCCTCCACCTTCATCCCCACACATATACGAAGAAGAATGAGAGGTACATTTTTGTTTGTTTGTTTTTCCCCCCATTTACATTGTTGTAGTTGCTGTATATGCTGTTTTCCTGGCTCTGCATACTTCACTTCGCATCAGTTATCTCCCAATACTCTGACTTCTTCTTGGTTACCATTTCTCACATTTTATTCACTACAATTTGTTCAGCCATTCTTGAATGATTGTCTCAATACATTTTCCAACAATCTAAGGTTATTCCATTATGTTATGTTTAGTTGTATTAGAGTCAATGATCTCTCTAAAGGGTGAGGGAATGTTATGTTAAGTTTGGCTTGGTAACTTGAGTTAACATTTGAGTTGCCAAAGCATATGACTTCTTTTCCTATTCAATTCAGGACTTAAAAAGTACATTCTCTGTGCAAAAAACTTTAAACTACCTGAAATAAAAAGCCAAAAGTGAAGTACCTGCCCTGAAAGAGCTAATATTCTATTTCACCATTTGATTAGAATTTCTAGTGAAATAAAGGGAACGATTTGCTTTGGATACCATACTGCTAACCTTTATTCAGCTCCCTGTTGTTCCTTGTCTGACATTTTGGTGCCCTGCTCTTGACCCTGAATTATACATTACAGTCATTTAATCCCATTAACGTGGTTTATCAAGAAAAGTCTTAGGAATTACCCTGGCAAAGTGTCAGTTTAGTTATTTTCAGGGGCAAGAACAAAGAATTCCCTGATAACAGTCAGGTTTCTATCATTGCGACTCTAAATTTAATAATAAAATGTTCTTTAAAACTATCAAATTAGGGGCAGCTAGGTGGTAGAGTGGATACAACACTAGTCCTGGAGTCAGGAGGAACTGAGTTCAAATTTGGCCTCTAATACTTACTGGTTATGTGACCCTGGGCAAGTCATTCAACCCTCATTGCCTCAAAAAAAATCTATCAAATTCCAAAATAATAACAACTCCCTATATAGTAATTCAAAGTTTGAAAAGTGATGTAATCACACGATTTTGTTAGATCTTAAGAATAACTTCTAAAGGTATGAGTAGGAGTAATTAATGTCTTCTTTATACAAATGAGGAAACTGACTTTCATAGTCACTTGGCAAATATCTGAGGTAGGATCTGAACCCAAGTTGATAAGAATAGAGAATAGATAGAGAATAAATGGGACTTGTTGATGATCGTAGCATAGGAAAATGTATTCAGGACTGAAAAGGAGAGAGATGGAATTAATTCTTTACCTCAACCTTTGCTAAAGAAGGAATCATTCAGCAAATGTTTATTAAGTGCTTACAGTGTGCAAAGTACTGTGTTTGATGCTGGGTATATAATCTCACACCAGGGCAAAGACATGTTAAACAAATGATAATGATACAATGGAGGTTATAATTATAATGACTATCAAGGAGAGGTCCAGTCAATGTGATAGAAATTTAAATTTAAAGATCATTTTCATTAGATCATGAGGACAGAGGAGAGATTAGGGAAGGCTTCATAGAGAAGGTGATCCTTGAGTTAGGACTTAAAGAAAAAGGAGGATTTGATAGTTGGCAATTGGTGGTGGTTGTGGTCTTGATGGTGAAGGTTCTATTCTAAGGACAATATAATAAAAGGTATGGAGATGGGAGAAGACATTCCAAGAATAAGAGATGGAGTTAGAGTTTGCTCTGAAAGTAGAATATTGATGATGTGGAAAGTAGTAGCATTTAAAGCTGGAAAGATACTTTGGTCCTAGATTGAAGAAAGTTTTGAGTGTAATATCAAACATTTCTATTCAGTAGGACAGTGGGAAGTCACAGAAAGCTTTTGAATCAAGAAGTGTTAAGATTAGAGTTGTATATTAGGAAGATTCCTCAGGTAGCAAGTATGAGGAACAGATTGGAAATAGGAGAGACTGGAAACAAAGGACTGAACTAAGGCAGATATAATAAGAATGTAAAAAGAGGGATAATATTTGGTGATGTTAAGGGAGATTTCTACACCCAAGCTGCCTTTTGAAGTAAGAAGATTTGGCATAGTAAATTAAAGTAGTTATAATGTCTTGTGTTTTAGACTTAAATTAATAAATTGGATTACACAAATGAGGAGGAACAGATGGTTTCCATCCAATAATTTTGAAGGAACTCAGTCATATAATTGTGTAATTCTTAGTTGTCAATGGAACTTCTTTCCCTAAAAACATTGCTAAGGCAGTATAGGCTTTGGTAACCAGTGAGTCTCATGTGCATACTTTAAAAAGTAGGTGATTTTGCAGTGATGATACTGACAAGGACGATGATGATATAAACCCAGATGCAACCAATGTGCTGTTTGTGTACATTTCCACCACTATATCCAACTTAAACTGCCATAATGTCATTAGGAAATGCCCACAAATCACTTTTGCTATGAATGATGATGCTCAGAAACATACCTAGATATTATTTTCATCATCATTACCTTGACAACTCTGGAAAATTCTTTCTAAACAGGAGCTGGATTTTTGACCTCTAGTGGGTCTGTAATTCATACAGGGCTCCAAGCTCTAATTTGATGAGGGGTGGCATGCTATGACAAACATTCTGCCTTGAAGAGGGATAGTATACTTTTCCATTCCTTTTTCAGAAGGTACTGAAAACTCCTCACTCCCCTTTTCTAGTTGAATAGCTCAAATCAAAGCCTACAGATCATGCTTTCATATTTTGCTCTATTAGAAACAATATACAACCTCCACCACAAGCTTTGGTTACATTTACAAAGAAATTTTTATAACAAACATGGTTTAAGTTATGCATAGCATTCTCCCAGAACATTGATGACTGGCGTTAATGCAAAGGTAAATTTTCTTCTACTAAGGCTTCAGTTGAATCTATTTGATATTCTTTGCTTTATATTAGTGGAAAAAATATCATACTTACCCTAAAGGAATCTCTGCTTATGGATAACAGAAACATGGCTATATTAATAATTTCAGTGCCTAGAGGCATCTGGGTACAGATAGCTATGTGTAGAATATTGGCAATGTTATAGATCCTGTTACTTTAAGAAGGAATAGAGTTATTTGTATGTGTTATCAGGAAACATATATAGCCAGCCTGGAACTACACAGGTACAACAGCCAGCTTTCCTTTTAGAAAAAAAATGAAAAGTCTAGTCTAATCCATATAATCTATTTTAAAAATCATTTTATTTTGGATGTGATTGAGGTAAGAAAAAAATAATGAAATGTGATTTATCCTTTTCTATTTTGTCAGAGAAAGAGCTTCTTGCAAATCCACTGGTTACTGCACAATAGGAAATATAAGTAAGCATGGGGGAAATGCTTCTGACCCTCCATTATTTTTTCTATTATTTAATACAAATGATTTAATAAAAATATAATCAGGGCTTCCAGAAGCATTAATTTCAGCATCCATCATTATTAAGGACTTGTGTCATGTCCACTGCTTTAAAAGTATACCTAAATGCATTTTAAAAGATAAACCATGCCCACTTACATATAGAACTGACCTTAGGTGTAGGTGGAATTGTTGGTCACATGTGTGCTAAGGTTTATAAAATACAGCATCCTCTATGGATTTCCTTCCTACTGATTCATGTTGCTCCAATCCCCAGAATTAACATTATTTCCTCAAAGCCTTTATAAGGCTACATGTTTTATTGGGTTAAGGCATTACTTAAGAGGCAGCTTGGTTTGGTGGATAGAGAATTACTCTTGAACTCAGAAGACCTGGTTTCCAATCCTAACCCCTGACACTTTTGGCTATGTGACCATGGGCAAATAATTTATCCTCCCTGAGTATGGGCCATCTCTCTAAGATTTTTTGCTAAGTGATTTTGTAGAAGAAAACAGGCCTCTCAAGGACTCAGACTCATGAATGGGTAGATTTTAGGGGGATAATGGAGAAATTGATAAGTCAACTAGTACTAATTTATTAAACATCTATTATGTGTCAAACATTGTGCTAAAGAATACAAAAAAAGGCAAAAAGTAGTCCCAGATTTCAAAGAGCTCACAGTACAATGAGGGAGCCAACATGCAAGCAACTATATACAATCAAGACATATACTGGATAAATTAGGGTCAGCTCAGAGAAAAGAAAATAAGACTAAAGAGGGAAAGAACATGGGAGAAAGCCAGAGTTAGTAGGGAAATGTAGTGAGAGACTGTTTTAATTGGAAATCTTTTGTGGCCAGACAAATTATAGATGAGACTTGGAAACTAGACAGAATCATTAGGGAAAGGCAAATAATGATAGAAAGTCTTGGTAATAATAACAGTCACCTATGTGTAAGGTCAGTCTCATATGTAACTTGACATGTTTTATCTTTTAAAATGTATTTCATGCACATTTATTTGTTTTTTGTTTTTTTGCTTTTTGGAGGGATGAGGGCAGGGCAGTTGGGGTTAAGTGACTTTCCCAAAGTCACACAACTAGTAAGTGTTAAGTGTCTGAGGCCATATTTGATCTCAGGTCCTCCTGATTCCAGGGCCAGGGCTCTATTCACTGATTTACATAGCTGCCCCTATTTCATGCACATTTAAAAATTGAGAGTGGGGGCAGCTAGGTGGTGCAGTGAATAGAGCCCCAGGCTCTAGAATCAGGAGGACCGGAGTTCAAGTATGGCCTCAGTAACTTGACATTTAACCAATTGTGTGACCTTGGGCAAGACAATTAACCCCAATTACTTTGCCTTTTCCCCTCAAAAAAAATTGAGAGTGGTAGACAATAAAAATCTGACCATGGGGAGTGAAGAGATGTGTATTTAAATGGGTAGAACATGTATCAATCTAGGATACTGGGAGCAAGCAATAGGCACAAGGGAGGCAACATAAGGAAATACATATACAAAGTCAGTGGGTCTCCTTGGCTGAACCCAAACTTCACAGAAAAGTAATGGTAATTAATTTAAATTTGAAGAACCCTTTTTGTTATGTCAAGTAAGCAGGTACTTAGCCCTTAGTAACCAATCAAACCTTTGTGGCTAAGAGGCAGAGGGTGTGTCTCCTGTTGCTGACTTAACAGGAAGGGTTTGGGTGAAACAGGAAGCCAATGCTTTGTGTGTTTATAAGAAGAACTTCGGAGGGAGAGAGAGCGAGAAAGGGAGGGAGAGAGAGAGAGGGAGGGAGAGAGAGAGAGAGAGAGAGAGAGAGAGAGAGAGAGAGAGAGAGACAGAGACAGAGACAGAGAGAGAGAGAGAGAGACAGAGAGACAGAGAGACAGAGAGAGACAGAGAGAGACAGAGACAGAGAGAGAGAGAGAGAATCAGAATTTTTTTCTCCTGGTGGAGGAAACAGAATTTTCCCAGCATCTGGAAGCTGGGCTGCTAATTGCTGGACTGAGAATTGAGTTGGAGTTTTCTTGAGACCAGAATCTTGAAGGCTAAAGTTGCTGCTGAGAAGGCCACCTGGAAGGCTGAGATTTCTTCTGGGTCCTAGGACCAGCCGGATTGCTGCAGCACTGAAGAAGCATGACTTGGATAAGACTTTGTTTGTTTGTGGCTTGGTTGATCCTTGAGTTTCCGGGAACAGAAGTTGTGAAGGTTTTGAGATGTGCTGGACCCTGTGAACTTCAGTGTTTATCAGGAACTGCCTGGAAGACTAGACAAGGACCTGGGAGCTATCTGCCTCTGAATCCAGGTGACTGGTGGATTCAGGTAGGTGTTGGGACCATGGAAGGGGATCCAGGGAATCTGAGAAACCACCCCAAGTCAAGATGAAGAAAAGGCCTCTCCTTGGATATTGAATGCAGTGATGAAATTGAAGTTTACTAGAGACCGAGGGGTGGAGAATTTGTGTAATCTTCTAATGATTGTATTTAGTGACTAACGATACTTAGTGACTGATTGCCAGGTAAGTGATTGATTAAGTTAACCTACGATTGTCCCATGAATGGAAGACTATTGTATTTTGAGATGACTGAATGACTGAGTAAGGAGGCAAACCTCTTTAAGGATACCAGATGATTATTCTTTTGTTCTTTGTTCTAAATACTGTGACCACTTTGGTGAAAATTATGTGGATATTTTAATGTTAAGCTGTTGTGAACACTATATTGTGATTTTCCATGATAAGATGTAATGTTGTGAATATTATATTGGGATTTGTTGTGAACGTTTGCCTTGATTTGTTATGGAATATATAGAGCAGCAGTTCTTAACCTGTGGGTTATGTTCAGTTTGTAATAATGAAAATACATCCTACATATCAGATATATTCATAACAGTAGCAAAATTATAGTTATGAAGTAGCAATGAAAATAATTTTATGGTTGGGGGTCACCATAACATGAGGAACTGTATTAAAGAACTGTGGCATTAGGAAGGTTGAGAACCACTGATATAGAGTGTTCACTATACTGTGTAATCAGAACCTTAAAAGCTGTTCACAGTAGCATTCTTTTGGGAAGCTGCTCATGCATGGCATTACAAGAACAAATCCCAATAATAAAAGGATTTTTTCTATGAAGTTTGGTTTTTACCAAATGGCTTCACTTGAGGACCTGGAGAGTCACACATGACCTTGAGGCTGCAGATTTCCCCATGTTAATGTTAGGATCCTAGAATTAGGACTGAAACGGACCTCAGAGGTTAGCTGGTCCAACTGCCTCACTTTATGGATGAAGAAACTGAGTCTCAAAGAAGTCAAATGACTTGATGAAGATTACAGTCAAGTGACTTGCTTTTTGAACCTGTTTTCTCTGATTAAATTTTGTGCATGCTTTTTCTACTCTACCAACATTTCTCATTATAAACCCAATAATTTGCATCACTTTTTTCCTTTTCCAAGTTCATTGTAGCCTCCAACTAACTCTTTAAGATAAATAATATTAATGATAATAACTAATATTTATATAGCACTTATTATGGGCCAGTTACTATGCTAAGTGCTTTATAAATACTATCACATTTGAGCTTTACAACAATCCTGTATTATTATGCCCAGTTTATAGATGAGCAAATTGAGGTAATCAGAGATTCAGTGATTTGTTTGAGATCATAAAGCTAGGAAGCTTCTGAGGCTGGATTTAAACTCAGGTCTTCTTGACTATAAGTTCAGTACTCTATCCATTGCATTACCTAGCTTCCTCTTTTCATTAAGTAATGTGAACTCCTCCATTTGGTAATTAAAGTCTTTCATGACCTGGCCTCAATCTACTTTTCCAGTTATTATGCATGATTGACATTCAGACATTTTGTAGTCTAGCTAAATTGACCTTCTTATTGTTTTTCACATGTAGCTCTTCATCTCCTGTTTCTCTTCTTTGGGACATGTTGTCCCTCTGTCTTCTTTCCCTTCAATGAATGGAAGCTCAGGGATTGTTTCATTCATGCTTTTATGTCTCCAGAAGCCAGTACTGTACCTTCCATGTGGTGGGTACTTAATAAATGCTTGATGAGGAAACTGAGAGCCAGAAAGTTTCAGGGATTTGTACAGGGTGCTAATTGTTGTCATTGTTTGGCATTTGTTTTTGAAGAGAAGCAATATGGCATCATGAGATGATGTCTTGACTTGTGAGTGAACTGGATTTAAGGGATCCAGACACAAAGGTGTCAGCCTCACTCTCTCTTTCAAAGCCATCAAAGTCTAGTGGCAAGACAAAAATCAAGATGAATGGTGATAGCTTGGGATGCAGTGGATGACTTTGGTGTCTTTGATGCCTGACCAAGTTCTAAGTGCTCCGTAGCACCTGCTTTCAGTCATCTGCATGACTGTTAGAACATATTGTTCTCATCCAACCATTCTACCTGGAGAAGTCTTCCTAAGCTTGAGACAGACACTCTCTTCCCCCAACTCACTGATGGTTTGGAATCCTGTTGCTTATCCCCAACCTGATTTAACCCCTTTGCCAAGGCAGTTTTACTAGGGGGTAGCTGGTATGCATGCCACACATTTTTGGAGCCACAGGAGAGAGTTTGGAGGTAGAATTCAAGATTGTTTGTAGAAGTCCTGAGCCTAGAACCTAGGTTTCTCACTGCTAGACTCATGATGTTTTTTTAATTTACCATCTTATAACAGGAGAATTTCACTACTATTCTTTTTTTTTTTTTGCTTTTTGGAGGGCAGTTGGGGTTAAGTGACTTGCCCAAGGTCACACAGCTGGTTTTTTTGTGTTAAGTGTCTGAGGCCAGATTTGAACTCAGGTCCTCCTGACTCCAGGGCCGGTGCTCTATTCACTGAGCCACCTAGCCGCCCCTCTACTATTCTTTACTATAAAGTGAACTGTAGTCTGCTATGTTTCTATTATACTAGTGGATTTACTTACTGTAAGGCCAAAAGGACATTATATTATAAGGAAGCTTTGCCTATTAGGGAATCTCATGGTAACAGGAAAGTTAGAATAAGGACACAGTATGCTTGTCGCTTAAACCCTTTTTTTTCCTCATGGGAAGTAGTTTGGTATAATGGATAAAGAGCTAACTTTAGCATCAAGAAGATGGAAGATGCTGTTCTGCCTCTGACATGTACAGCCAATGGGACCACATACAAGTCACTTAATTTCAGGGTGGCCTCTAAAAATTTCAAAGACTGAGTTACACATGAATTGCTGATTGACAACATTGGAGAGAAACGCTATATTGAGAGTGGTTCATTGATCTAGAACCCTACCTTCCCCCACCCTGAAAAAGAAAAATCCACCTTCCTCAGTGTGGATCCCTTGGATAACAAATGTAGTGCCAGAAAAGAGCCTGGAGGTCATCATCTAATTCCTCTTCTTTTTCAATAAATGAGCCAAGGCCAAGTAGGGTAAAATACTTTTCTGGGGGTTACAAAGCTAGCAAGTGTCCTAGGATAGATACTAACTCAGATTTTCTTGACCCCAAATCATCTGCTCTTCTGAATATACCATGGTGCCTCACATTAAAGAAAAGATATTTCTTAAAAGTGTATTCTCCCTCCCTGCCCTCCCCCCCCACACCAGGCTGCCTCACTTTGCATAGTTAGAGGAATTCCTAAAGCTTTGTAGGCCACGTTTTTGTCAATCAAATCACATTTTAAAAGCACAAAGGTAACTGATGGTTTAAAGAAACCCAACTGTGAGTTCTTATGTAAACTGCTGCATGTTTTTGTATTCTTCTTATTTACCCAGAAATTTATAAGGTGCTGGTTTTCAGGGTTTTGTCTACTAATCAGGATTCCTTAGAAGAGACCCTGTATGTTACTTGGGACAAAGACCATTATATAGACAGGCTAGAAAGGCATGAAAGAAGGGATCTGGTGACTTTTATTATATATGTGTATCTGTGATTGTGATGGCAAAAGTTCTACATATTCATTGTATGTCATGTAAAACTTCGTGCCTATCTTTTCCTAGCTCATAAATATTGCTGATTTGCATATGCTAGCCTGCAACAACATTCCACATAAACTTCTCTTCCCCGAAGAAACACAGCTCCCGTCAAAACAAGTCCTTAAAAATATTTACAAAGCTGTAATAAACAACACTCCTCAAAAGTACCATAAATAAAAAATCACCTCTTGAGGGGCAACACCAGTTTTATTTTCACTCATTAGGCCGTGTTTCTTTCCCACCACCAGTAAGTGATGTGGTCACCCTAACTCATGAAAATAAAGCTTGCTTTTTACCCTAAGAGATGATCGATTTCCCCTTCTCCCCTTTTATTCAGATAGATAAAAATACAGTCTTTACATCAAACTGTTCCCTGGAGAGAGACAAGGAGATGTTTATATTTGGCTTTGTGAAGCAGGATTTAAGAAAATAGGAAATGGATAGGGACCAAATCATATTGCTGTTAGCAATAAAGAGACCCATTAACCACTTGACGCTGACCAAGTTGTTTTCTCCATTCAACAGCTTGTGGAATTAGGAGTCCATTTACAAATAGTGTTGAAAGATTTGGGACTGAAATGGAACTCAGAGTGTGGCTGAATTGGAAGGTTTTAGCAAAATGGTGGCTATAGGTTTAGACTAGTTAGAGCACACTTAGGTTATGGCTCAACAACTTTGATATCTAATATTCATTACTTAGGAAATATGGATGCTGTTCATTTCTACTCAGAGCCACAAGGAGAAAATTTTGCCTCTAGAGTCAATATCAGAAACCCTTCTCAGGGTTAGGGATATGAATCGTTCCCTTAATGGGCAAGATTTTTTTCTCAGGGTGGGAAGGTAACAAGTGTGCATTAAGAACTTAGAATATGACAAGCAGTGACATGAGGCGGCTGGCTGTAGGGGAAGATCCTGAGGAGGTCGGCAGAGGCAGGAAACTTCTTATGAAGGACTGCAAATGCTGTTAACCATCTCTAAAGTTAACACTCTGAGGGAAACCTTGATCACTTTCAAGTTCTGCCCCTATTCATGAAAGCATCATTCATGAAAACCAAATAATTTTGGACCAATTGTAGGAATGGAAATGAAGAAATGATGGCTCAAAACTGGTTTGATAAATGTAAAGGATTTAGAATGAGAAGGGACAAAGAGATCGTCTACTCTGCGGTCCTCATTCTGTATATGGCAGAAATCAGGCCCACTAGGAAAACAAAAACAAAACCCAACAATTATCATTTATACTGTTCTTTAAGGTTTACGAAGAGTATCTCCTGCCATCCTCACAACAGCCCTGAGTTGTAGGTATCGTTATGATCTTCACTTTACAGACAAGGCAGGCAGAAGTAAAGTGACTCACCTGGGTCCCACAGCAAGTATCTGAGGTGAAATTTGAACTCTGGTCTTCCCAACTCTAATGTGGCAGGGTAGGGATCAAAGCTTAGGTCAAGGGTGGGGAACCTACAGCCTCGAGGCCCCAGGTGGCCTTCTAGGTCCTCAAGTGCAGCCCTTTGACTGAATTTAAACTTCACAGAACAAATCCCCTTAATAAAAAAGATTTTTTTTTTTCTGTAGAACTTTGACTCAGTTAAAAAGCTGCACCTGAGGACCTAGAAGGCCACATGTGGCCTTAAGGCTGCAGGTTCCTCACTCTGGTACATCTTCTCACTTAGAATACTCTTTCTAGTACCTCAGGTTGCTCATATTGTAAAGAGAATTTCAGATAAAGCTAACTATGGGTTAACTTAGAAATTCTCTATTAATTTCTGTCCATCATACAAATTTATTCTACCTGTTGCTAGTACCTTCTCACTTTAATAGCAGAGACTGATTTTGCAGTCACTACTTTGTTTTTAGGATAGAAACAGATCAGGCAAGCTCTTTAAGCTCAGTTTTACCTTTCCCATTGCAAGATATCTGGGAAAATTGAAGAAACAAAAAGAGGGAGATTATAATGAAGAAAGAGAAGGAATCCAACCATCCTATTCCTCTTAATCAAGAAATCAACAAGTGTTTATCAGAGACTTAATGCTTGCCAGGAAATGAGTTAGGTACTGGGAATGCAAATGAAAAAATGAAAAATAAGATCCCTTCCTTGGAGGAACTTACATTCTTTTTTTTTTCTTTTTGGAGGGTAGTTGGGGTTAAGTGACTTGCCCAAGGTCACACGGCTAGTTTTTTGTGTTAAGTGTCTGAGGCCAGATTTGAACTCAGGTACTCCTGACTCCAGGGCCGGTGCTCTATTCACTGCACCACCTAGCCACCCAGGAACTTACATTCTAATGGAGGAAGATAAAATGTATGTGAGTAGGTATATACAAGAGACATAGAAAGTAGATAGAAGATAACCTTAGAGAGAAAGACACCTGGAAGGATCAGAAAGGTCTCAGGCAAAAGGTGATGCTTGAACTCAATCTTGAAGATAGCCAGGGATTCTTTTTAAAAAATATTTTATTTTTTTCAATTGCATGTAAAGACAATTTTTAACAATTCTCTTCTCCTTTCCTTCCCCACCCCTCTGCCCCCTTGATGGTAAGCAGTTTGATATAGGTTACACATGTGCAATCATTCAAAACATATTTCCATATTAGTCATGTTGTAAAAGAAGACACAGACTAAAAAACAAACAAACAAACCCACACACAAAAATAGAATGAAAAATGCTATGATTTGTTCTGCATTCAGATTTCTTTCTCAGGAGGGATATAGCATTTTTCATCATGAGTCCTTTAGAATTGTCCTTGGATCATTGTGTTGCTAAGAAAACTAAGTCATTCAGTAGATTATCATACAATATTTCTGTTATTGTGTATAATGTTCTCCTGGTTCTTTTCACTTTGACTTGCATCAGTTCATATAAGCCTTTCATGGATTTTCTGAAATTATCCTTCTCACTATTTCTTAGAGTACAATAGCATTCCATCATAATCACATCTACTAAAGCTTGTTCAGCCATTCCCTAATTGATGTGCATTCCCTCACTTTCCAATCCTTTGCCACCACAAAAAGAGCTGCCATAAGTATTTTGGTACAAATAGGTCCTTCCCCCCACCTTTGAAAAATCTCTTTGGAATACAGACTTAATAGCAGCATTAATGGATCAAAGAGCATGCACAGTTTTATATGTGGTCTTTTATATATATATGGTCTTTTATATATGTTCTTTTTTTCCTCACATCCCCTGGAACATTTATTATTTTCCTTTGTTGTTGTATTAGCCAATCTGATAGGTATGAGGCAGTACCCCAGAGATGTTTTAATTTGCATTTCTCTCATCAATAATGACTCACAGCATTTTTATATGTCTAAAGATAGCTTTGGTTTCTTCATCTGAAAAATGTCTATTTATATCTTTTGGCCATTTATCAATTGGGGAATGACTTGGAAATCTAGGGATTCCAAAAGGCAGAAGTGAGGAGGGAGAGCATCCCAGGCATAGAGGGCAGACAGTGCAAAGTCATGCTGTATCATGTGTGAAGTGTATAAGTAAGCCATTATTGCCATACCACAGATGTGCAGAGGAGGAGTAACATACAAACACAAAGGAAAGATAGGAAAGGACCAGGCTGTAAAGAGCTTCAATTGTCAAACAAAGGACTTTCTATTTGAGAGAGAGAGACAGAGAGAGAGAGCCATAGGAGTTTAGGAGAACTAAACTAGGAAAATTGAATCTTCTTCAGTCTGACAGACTAATAATATTAGCAAAGATTTATATGCCATTTTAAAATTCAGGAAGTGTTTTAAACATGTGATCTCATTTGAGCCTCATAACAGTACTATAAAGTTGCTATTGGAAACATTATTATACCTGTTTTTACGGAAGAGAAAACAGGTTTGGAGAAGCTAGGCAACTTTGATACTTCACACAATTAATATATCAGAAGCAGGTTTCAAACTCAAGTGTCTTCTGATTCCAGGTCCAGCACTCTATCCATTCACTGCCTTTCTGGGATGAGCTGACTAGAGGGAACATGATAAACTTATCATGGACTTAGCAGTAAGTTCTAGACCATGGTGGTAAAATTTTACAGCGATCTAGAATGCCATTGAAGGTATTAAAAGAATAATTTCAACCTTCAGAAATCATTTCCATGGGTAAGTGATTTTTAGGGAAGAAGTTTATTCCCTCTGCTATTATCCAGATTATTTTAATTGCTGAGATTGATGATGATTTAAATAAGATAAATGTAAATATATTAATATTGTTTATTACTAAGATATTAGTCATATTATATTAACATGTGCTAATTCACACCAATATAATGCTAAGATACTTAAATGCAAGTCTGAGGATATCACACCTCCCCCATTTAATAAATCCAAATGGTTCCTTATTACCTTTGAGATCAAATATAAAATCTTCTGTTTGTATTTCAAAGTCCTTTTTAACCTGTGCTCTTTCCCATCTTTACAATCTACTTATACCTTACCTACCACCAGACTCTGTGATCTAGTGACACTGACATCCTTGCTTTTCCTCAAACAAAACTCCGCCTTCTGATGCTGAGCATTTTCAGTGGTTGTCCTATAAGCCTGGAACTCTCTCTCTCCTCTTCTCTACTTTCCAGCTTCCCTGACTTCCTTCAAGTTTCATCTAAAGTCCTACCTTTTTTAAGGGACTTTCCCATTGCAACTTAACCTAGTTCCTTTCTTCTGACATTACTCCCAGTTTTTTATGTCTATCTTATTTGTACATAGCTATTTGCATATTGTATCCCCTATTAGACTGTGAGCTCCTTGAAGCCAATGACTGTTTATTTTTTGCCTTTTACAGCACTTAAAACAATGTCTGGCACATAGTAGTGGAATAATTAATGCTAGTTGACTGAGTTGAGTGAAGTCTCATAAAAAAATAAACTCTCTTTGAATGATACTGAAGGATTTTAAAGATTTAATCATGCAAAAAGCAAGGGAGGAATTCAATTTAATTGTTCTCCATTCAATTAAAAATGTATCTATCAAGTGTGTACTATGTAGAAAATGCTAAGCTTGGCACCAGGACACAAAAATGCAAACACAAAAACAAAACAGTTCCTACTCTCAAGAAAATTTCATTTTCTTGGAAGAAGTCCATGCAGTGTATGTCGACTTCATTTCCAACTTTAATCATATGTGGATGGTCATGGAAAGTCTTCTTTTTTTGTTTTTATTTTTATTTTTTTGCGAATTTAGAGGACATCTTTCAGTGTAAGACAAAAAAAGTCAGGGAAAACTGTCCACCCCTTACCCCAAACTGCAGAAATTCTAATGTCATGCAAACCACTCCTCAGTAACAACATTCCATATGATTTTCTGAGACTAGTCTCTGCTGTTTTCTTCCATTGATACAATGGAAAGTGATTTTTTTAGTCAGAGGACTTGGGTTTGAATCCTGCCTTTGCGTCTTTGGGCACATTGCTTATCAGATAAATGGGAAAACTGTACCACATCATCTTGAAAGCTCATTAAAGCTCTAGATATATTATTTAAATTTCTCTTTTACAAAAGGTGGTAGCTAATAACATGTCCAAGTGTGTTCATGTTGAGTTTTTTCTGTAATAGCCTTTGTATGAAATATTGTGCTAAGAACAATTCAGAGGAATATTAGGATCTCCAGAAACTAAGAGGAGGGGAATCCAAAATGAAGAAAAAATTAAAATATCATTATTTAAGGAAAAACATATCCATGCCCTCTTGACATTGGTTGGATAAGGAAGCTGAATCTTGAGATGTTTAAAACTAAGGTGAGTTTTCTTTTCATCTTGTTAAGCTAACTTAGTCCTTCATAAGGAGAGATGGATAATTTTTTTAACAGCTCTTCTTGGCTGTGCTTTGAAAAGGAATAAACAATATTTTAGCAATAAGCTAATATTGAAAGACTAATTTCACTTGAAATGATTTCTTTTATCTGAAGAATTAGACTTTGTGCAGATACAATCCATCCATTGAAACATTGAAGTTATTAAGTAGTGGAACAAAACAATGCTACCATTATATAGTATTCAGATTTGACAGATGAGAGTTGATTCTCTTAGCAAACATGTACTTTGACAAGACTTGCCTGTCAACTTGCAAGTACAGCTTAATGAATGAATGCAGCATAACATCATATTGGCTATGAAAGCTTCAAGAAACTAACATCTTGGGCCAAAAAATACATATTCTTTTGGATAAGATGGATAAATATGAGTGGAGTCATTTGGTGGAGTCATAGCTGGTCAAAGATGGCTGATCGTGGAAGACTAGATAACAAACTGATGCTGACCTTTAAAAAGTTAGCATGAAACCAGTTCATATATGACATTGTTGCTTAACAATGACAAAAACCCTACTGTGATCATAGATGTCCATTGATTAGGGAATGGCTAAAAATTGTGATAAATAAATGCCATGGTATATGATTGAGCTACTAGTAATGTGGAATGTGATAAAAACAGAGAAGCATGGAAACATATATGAAAACTGATGCCAAGTGAAATAAAAAGCAGGAAAACAATATACGCAATGACGGTGGCAATTTTAATGGAAAGAATAATCATCATGAAACAATTGAAATTGAATAGAAGGAAGGAAATAAGCATTTATTAAGTGCCTACTATGTTCCAGATACTGTGCTAAATATTCTACTAATATCTCAGTCAATACTCACAGCAACAATGAGTTATGTGTTTTTATTCCCATTTAACATTTGAGAAAACTGAGGCAGACTGAGGTCAAATGACTCGCCCAATATCACATAGGAAGTAAGTATCTGAGACAGGATTTAAGCACGGTTCTACTTTACTCCAAGCACTGAACTCTATCCACTGTCACGTAGCTGCCCTTGAATTGTGAAATTGTAAAATAATAATAATAATACCAATAATGATCTGGCTCCAAAGAAGGGAGTTGAAATGACCCATGGATATAGAATATTGTGCATAAAATCACATTTTTAAGATATATTAATTAGTTTTCAATGAATTTTGTTCTCTTTCTCTTCAAATAAAATCACCTGTTAAAATAAGTTATGGCTTTCTAGGAGAGGATGGCAGAAGGGTTAGCACAGAGTTTATCTTTAATACAGGGTTAAAAATAGGTTAAAAACCCTCATAGAATTCTACTTCAAAAAACTGAAAACTTATCAAAGGATACGAACAGGCAATTTTTGATGTAGAAATCAAAGCTATATGTAGTCATATCAAAAATGCTGCTAAATCATTACTGATTAGAGAAATTCAGATTGAAACAACTTTGAGATATCACCTCATACCTATCAGATTGGCTAAAACGGTAGAAAGGGAAAAAAGGTTTCAGGGGACATTAATACACTGTTGGTAGAACTGTGAAATGATTTAACAACTTTGGAGAGCAATCTGGAATTGTGCCCAAAGAGTTATAAAACTGTTTATATCCTTTGACCCCAAAATAACACTATTAGATCTGTTTCTCAAGGTGATTAGGGAAAAAGTAAAAGTACTTATATATTCTAAAGTATTTATAGCAGTTCTCTTCATAGTGGCAAAGAATGGGAAATTGAGGAGATGCCTATCATTGGGGAATGGCTAAACAATTTGTACTATGTATGATTGTGAAATGATAAACTGGCTTATTTTAGAAAAACATGGAAAACTTGCATAAAATAATGAAAATTGAAGTAAGTAGAACAAAGAGAGTGTTGTCTACAGTAACAACGTTATTATTCAGAAAATAATTGTGAACAATCAAGTTATTCTGAGTGCCATAAATACTCAAGCCAACTATACAGGATCTATGAGGGAAGATGCTGTACACCTCCAGAGAAAGAACAGAGAAATAGAAGTACACATAGTGTGATTTTAAATATATTTATAAATTTGCATCAAATTGTGGCCTTCTCTAGTGTGGGGTGGGAAAGGAGGGAAATAAACAGTTTGGAACTTAAAATGTAACAAAAATAGAGAAAAAAAAAGAATGGAAGTTCCTCAAAGACATGGCAAAAGCTGGATGATCTTCTGTAGGAAGTAAAAGCTGAACTATATTTTGAAAGACTAGGGCAATTTTTTTTCTCCAAAGACTGAAGTCACAGATATCTATCTGAAGAATTTTTAAGACTGAAAAGAATCTTAGAGACTACCTAATTTGACCTCTTAAATTTTTATAAAGAAGAAAATTGAGTCCCAGGATGGTAAAGTGATGGCCAAGGTCACATAACTATTTAGTGGAAGATTTAATCAGTCAATAAGGTCCTAGTTGTGTCTATACCAATAACAAATTGTTTGGGTCCTAGATATATAGAAAAAAATTCGATTTTGTGTAGTCTAGTGTGCATGTGTGCCTTGTTTATGTATTCATGACTGGTTAGCTAATTTGAAAGCCCCTTACATGTTGTATAAATTTTTGGAACCTCCTCTCTAAATTGCATATGTACAAGCATGAAAATACATTTCTTCTCAACAGCTAAAAGAATGAAGACTGATATGCTTGATTTTTTGGTGCATGGCAATTTATAGAAATCAAAAGCTATGTGATGGTTGACTGATGTATACACTAACACTTTGTGAAAATGCCTTGAAGATTCCATCACATTTCTTCTTGTGCTTTCCTCTGTAATGAAGAAGGACATATTTTATTGCAAATATTATGTCTGCCTGCAAAAACACTGGTTTGGGTCATGCCATTCATCTCTTTCCTACTGCATTTTGACTTCATCATTACTGAAAACCATATATTTAAGTTATTTCTCCACCGTGACTTAATACCAACTGTAGGAAATGGTCCAACAGCTTACCTGTATCTCTGACATATTCAATGCTTTCCTCCAAGAGATGCTTGGGGGCACTAACAAAAAGCATTATATAGTTTCGTCCATCTCATGGGAATTCACTTGTGAATTGTATTGGTTAAAAAAATAATAATACAACATTCTCATACTAAGGACTAAGGAATCAAAAAATTCTCTGTGCTATCTTCATTTACATGTAAAGAAACTGATGCCTAATATAGCTAAATAATCTTCCAAACCAGAGAATTTTAGCAACAAAGGAAATATCAGAATTCATTTTTTTTAACTTAATACTATTTTGAGGGTTTTTTCCCCAATTACATGTAAAGATAGTTTTCAACAATCACTCTTATAAGATTTGGGGTTCCAAATTTTTTATCCCTCCCTTCTTCCCTTTGCCCTCCAACATCACAAGCAATCTAATATAGGTTATACATGTATAATCATCTTAAACATATTTCTAATTTTTTATTTCATTTCTATTTCATAACATTAGTTATGTTGTGAAAGAAGAATCAGAACAAAAGAGAAAAATAAAGAGAGAGAAAAACCAAAACAAGTGAAAATAGTATGCATTGATGTGCATTTAGACTCCATAGTTCTTTCTCTGGATGCAGATAGCATTGTCCATTATCAGTCTTTTGGCATTGTCTTAGATCATTGCTTTGCTCGGAAGAGCTAAGTGTATCATAGTGGGTCTTCACACAGCGCTGCTGTTACTATATACAATATTCTCCTGGTTTTGCTCACTTCATTCACCATCAGTTCATGTAAGTCTTTCCAGGTTTTTCTGAAATCATTCTGCTTGTCATTTTTTATAGCACAGCGATATTCCATTACATTCATATGCTACAACTTGTTCAGCCATTCCAACTGATGGGCATCCCCCTAATTTCCAATTCATTGCTACCACAAAAAAAGAATTGCTATAAATATTTTTGTACATGTGGATTCTTTTCCACTTTTTATGATCTCTTTGTGATACAGATGTAGTAGTGGTATTGCTAGATCAAAGAGTATAAATGGTTGGATAAGTTCACAGCTCTACTAATGATGCTTTAGTGAAGAACCTCTTTTTCAAAATTTAAAGTCAGTCTATTGTTCTCTAGGATCAAGATTATTAACCATTTTTGGCTCTGGTATTCCTTGATATTCAATAAGTGCTCTCACAGCCCTATTCAATATAAAAGGAAATAAGCTCCAGATTTTACCATGTAGGAAATAAAAATAAATTGCATTTTCATTAGATTGTATTTTCATAGTTTTAGTAAGTACATTTAAAAAATTGGTTCTTTTACCATGTGAGGAAGGAGTACTTAAGGTTGGGAATTTCTAATCTTCATTTTCAGTGGAAGTCCAGTATAAACAAGAACATAATACCCCAATCTCATTTAATGGCACATATTTTCCTATTCATCAAGTTATTAGAAAAGATCACAAATATTATGATTTTGCCTATCGAATTAAAATGATATTGTCTTTGAGTAGACCTTTTTCAGTTATTATCTCAGATAGTACTTTAATATTCCAAACCATATGGTGTTTACTGTTTCACCCATTAGCTATTCTTCTAAAAATGATTTCACTGATGGGAACTATAACAGGATATTCATCAATGCTTTTAATTTTTCTCATTTTACCTCCTTCCTTCCTTTTTCCTGCCTATTTCCCCCCTTGCCAATGGCCTATCATTTATTTACCAAAAATGAATAAAATTTAAGTTTTTGGTTAAAACACCAATTTCAATATTTAAATATTCAGGCAACTTTTAGGAAAAAGAATTTCAATAAAAAAAGTGTAGTGTTCTTCATGATTTTTTCTCCTACAAAAGTCCTACTCCAAAGCTTCATGGCTTAGAAATGTGTCTAATTTCTCAAAGGCAATAATAGCTTACTGCGACCTCTGTCATATTCTAAGATACTGGATTTGCTTTAGTGTGTAGTCCTGCCACACTGGATCTATTGTATGAGGACTAACTTCATCAGCTACAGAGAGTATCATTTTTGGCATGTTGGTCCATGGGTGATGACTTTTTTGGCCATGGCAGCATGAGGAGGGTCAATTTCTTTTTTAAAAAATATGGGTTTATGTATTTATAGGCTGTATGTATTATTTCAGTGCCTCATCATGTATGAAGTGAGCACAGCTTCAGGTTAAACAGGTATGTTGCTTGGGAACTAATATATACATATGTATGTATGTGTATGTAAATAAGTATGTATGAATGAATGTGGATATGTAGTGCATAGTACACACATATACACAAATGTGTGGTTATTTTTAAGGTTACTGTGTGATTGCTTAATACAAAATATTTAGGTTGACTTTTTGTGGCATGGGGTAGCCTTGGTGGGGGGGTATACAGATGCTTAATTGATGACAATTATGTTTCTGTCTCTCCTCTATATTAGGAATGGGGAAACAGGTTAGGATATTCATAGAAAACTATGCCAAGTACTAGGCATGTCACAAAGTGAATGTGGCTAATAGATAGTGATAATTTAATGACTGTATGTTTCTTAATATGTCTTTATACATGTATAAACGCATTTTTCTATGTATCTGTCTATCATTCAGCCAATAAGCATTTATAAGTGTCTGCTAGGTGCCAGACACTATCCTAAATGTTAGAGATATAAAGAAAGATAAAAAGTCACTGTCCTCAAGGAGCTCACAATCTAATGGGGGGAACAACATAAAAATGGATATGAAAAGTGGAGGGAAGGGGTTATTGGAAGCATGATGAAATCCAGAGGTCTGCAGCCAGGTAGGAAATTCTGAAATGATTGTTTTAGCTATGGAAGATCTAGGAGAAGCTTTTCAGAGCTACTCATCCACCTCTGGTGTCCACCCAGCACCCATCTCACCTGTGGCTCCAATAAGCTGTAGCATGCACAGCATCCATACCCCAATAAAACCATCTCAGTATATTATCTAAATCAGGTTGAGCATAACGGACAGACCCCAAACTCATTGGTGAGTTAGGTGAATGTTTATCCTAAGCATGTGAAGACTTCCCCCAGTGGAATGGGCAGTTGAGAACAATTTATTCCAAGGTACATGAAGACAATGGAATCAAGTACTGTGGAGTGCTTGGAGCTTGGTCAGATATCAAAGGTGCCAAGGTCATCCACTGAATCCCAGGCCATTGCCAGTCATTCTGACGTTTGTCTTGACATTGGATTTTGATGACTCTGGAAGAGAGAGAGTGAGGCTGGCAACTTTGTGCCACTCTGCATCACTTATATCCAATTGTTTCACATACCCAAGAATGGATCCTGTTAAAGTTGCCTTGTACGTTTATGGTAAATTGTATGGTACATTGTAAAGAATAGTAGGTTTGGAGTCAAGAGGACTTGGCTTTAGATTCCAGCTCTGCTATTGACTATATACACAGGCTTTGGGGGAATCACATAACCTCTCATTTTCCTCCCCTGAAAAATAAAAGTGTTAGACTATACGATATCTAAGGTTCTTTTAAGTTCTGAATCTATGATCCCATTAACTGGAGGAAGGTGATAATCAAGTATTTTTCTAAGCAATTAAATACAGTCTACCCACAAGGACCTAACAGACCTGTGCTTAGAATGGCTACTTTTGGATAAACTTGGGGATTTTTGGGACCACCAATGTTCTGAGATTATTATGTAGACTATGCTTCTATCCAGAAGCAAGTTATAAAGATGACCCTAGACAGAAGTGCTCTTAATCATGGGTGCCATAATGAAACCTATGCCACTACAAGATCTCTTAGAGTCCTCACTTCTTCTAAGCCTGACATTTTATCAACTTAACTTGCAAATTTATTGAAAGGATACTACTAATTAGCATCTTATGTCATTGTTCATAGATTTAAATTTTATAAATAGAATCAACAGCCTAGTTAAGGTGTTGATTCTTTTATTATGGAGCCTCTCTCTCTCTTTTCTCTCTCCCTCCCTCTCTCATTGCAATTTAAGGGAATTACTTGCCTGATTATTTGGAAATACTATGACATGTGTTCTGGGTTTTAACGGACCTTACATAAGTTAGTCTCCACATGTGGTGGAAGAATGATTCATAGGCAGTTGGATTATTCCCTTCAGAAGCTACTGACATCAATGATATTACCTCACTTTTCTTCAAGTGCCATGCAAGTCTTGGATTCTTTTGAACCTTTTCCAAATGAAGGAAAGTTCCTTGTTCAGTAATGTTAATTTTAATTCTGAGACTTCCAGCAATTGTTTCAGTATCATTGCTCTTTTATTTCTGAACTGGGCAACAAATTTACCAGATGGAAGATGTCCATTGTAGACATCTTCTAAAACGAGAGGATTACTGAGTGCTTGGTCACTGTCTAAGTCTTCTATCTGTAGGTTACCTATTTGTAGGTCACGGATAACAAATATGCAGGTTCGTTCTATTATGAAAGATCAAAAGGTGATGAACATTTGTATTTTTAATTTTTATATTCTAGTTAGTAGAACATTTGAATCAATTCAACCAACATTCATTAAACATCACTATGTGAAAGGCACAGTGTTTTGTATTGGGGATTGAAAATTATGTGATATATGATAATGATATGATCCTCTCCTTAAAGAGTTTACAACATAACTGCTGTAGACTCTTTAAGGAGAGGACCATATCATTATGAATATCATGTTATTTGATCATATTGAATTATCATATCATCAGAATGAATATAAATCATACAAATAACTTTAATATAAAGGATAATGTGATAAGTTCAAGGTCTGGACAAAATGCTATGAAAAACTTAAGGAGGAAGAGTTCACTTTTTATACTGTAGATATTTCATTTGGACTCAGTTGTTTTTATGTTGTCTCCTCCATTAGACTGTGAGCTTCTTGAGAGCAGGGATCATTTTTTATTTTCTTTGTGTGTTGAGCACTTAACAAAATGACTAGCACATTATAGTGTGTCCCTAAAGTCTGGACACATAGGAAATCTCATTAACTATACAAATTTTCAAGAAATGAAGTGAATGAGATTTTTAACAGCATTTTATTAATTAGCATAAATGAGATTTCATAGGAAGACATAGGAGACATAGGAAATCTCATTAATTAAATCAAATTAGCCTCATTAATGTGGAAAATAGTTCCCAATAGTTAATGAAAGATTTTATTCCATATGAAATTGTCATGGCTAAAATTCATGCTAATTAAATAAAATGTTGAAAATTTCATTCATTTTATTTCTTGCAAATATGCATAGTTAATGAGATTTCGTGTACAGACTTTAGGGACACTCTGAAGCTGCTTGTTGACTGACTGACTGGAAAAAACTTGATGGAATAGGTGGTACCTGAGTTTTGAAGGAAGACAAGATTTTTCAGGAACCAGGGAAAGGTGGAAGAGCTAACTCTTTCAGAAAACTAGCAAATGGAGTTCATCGCAGTTGGAGTGGAATGGGAATGTGATAAAGTGAGTCTGGTGATTAGTGCCTTTCAGTTTAGTCATAGAATACTTGGATGTAAACTCAGTAGATTATAGCCTCCTTGAGAATAGAATCTCTATTCCATTTCTGTCTTTGTATCCTAGCACCTAGCATAGTATCTTGCATAGCAGAAATTTAATAAATGATTGTTGAGCTAAACTGAATGAAAGGTAGTTGTGTGACAAGAACATGTAGAAACATTC
>CM053598.1:149338530-149363991 GCA_028646575.1 Pseudocheirus occidentalis | reverse complement strand
TGAGTTTTTTAGCGTGTTTGTGTGGGAGCTGTGGCCCTTTGCTGCTTCTAAGCCGCCATCTTGGCCGACCTTCAATTTCTAAGGAAGTTTAACCAATGTAAATCAATCACCATGACAAGGAGCCCAAAGTAGCCAAGATATCATAACCTTTGCAAGTAGTTAACCTCTTTGCTAAGAAGAAATCTATAGCAATCAGGCTTAACACAAAAGAGTGAGAAACAGTGTAGAGAAATATAAATGTACAGAATACTTGGTAAGAGACCCAATTAATCCAAGTTCTTTTAAGAAAATTTAATGATGAAACCACAAGGAGAACAATAACAAATGGGCGAGGGGAGAAGAAACCAAAAAAAGATTTCTCAAAGTTTCTATAACAAATAATTTTCTCCATCAATAGTAATGGAACCACAACTTTTGGACTCCATTGTTATAGTTCTCAATTTGCTATATAAAGACTCTGTATGTGTGTGTGTGTGTGTGTGTGTGTGTGTGTGTGTGTCTGTGTCTGTGTCTGTGTCTGTGTGTGATTTGTCCTTTGTTCTTGCAGAGGACCATATAAAGAAGTAGAAATGTTTTGAAAGAAAATAAAGATAAAGACCAAATAGAATTTCAGTGGTTCTCAACCTGTGGGTGGTTCAACCCTTTGGAGGTTGAATGGGGTCACCTAAGACCATCAGAAAACACATATTTCTGATGGTCTTAGGAACCAATATGCCAGTCTTCTATCGTCTCCAGGCGGGTCTGCCCACATGCAGATATGCCCATATACAAGTGTTAAAGGGTTGTGGTTGACAACCAGGGGATTAGACAGAAATATAATTTTTTGTTTATCTACTGTTTTAGAGCATCTATACTATATATTTTCCCCCTATTACCATGAATAATTAAAAGTTTACTTTGTTTCCAAAAAGACAAGCATTGTTAGGCAGCTGAATTGGAGTAAGAGTTTTTATGCCCTCATTTTTGCCCTGACATGTTGTAAGATTTAGAGTATAGCATATATTCCTTGGTTTCCTCTAAAATGGAAAAATCTATCTCATAAGAACTGTTAGCTGTACCTGTATTAGAAAAGTATGGGTGGTCAAAGAACCAAATGAGGCAATATTATGCTGACAGTTACTCAATTATTCAACCTGAATTAACATTCTGTCACAAATGTTGCACACATTTTCTACTAATTAGTGTTATTTTCAGTCCCAGAAAAAAAAACCCAACTAAAACACAAAGTAATGACACAGTTACCCTTTAGGATACTTTGCATCATATAAGCTCCTCAGAATTATCTTCCGAGATCATGATAAAAATAAAAAAGTAATCTTGATATCCTACCCCACCTCCTTCTTCCCACCCTAGAGATCTTGGACAAGAGAGTTTCTGTCATTTTTCAAAGTTCTGTATTTACATAAATTAGCATGTTATGTTAATTTGTTGTATCTTTGCTTCAGGTAGGTGAAATGCAATCCAGATGTGCCCAGCTTTCAGCAAACCTAATTTACAAAGGTCTAAAATTATATGCATTGATAGGATCCAGAGTAGGGTTCCTTTAAATAGTGAGCATCCAAGATTAAGTAATGTTATAAAAATTAGTGTAACATTAAAATTCAACTTATAGTCTATTACTAGGAAGAATAGAGCTTCGTAAGTCAAATTTTTATCATCCCTGGCATATTCCAACCAATCAGCAAAATATTTCAATGCTCACAAGGATCTTTCATCTTGAGTGTGGGTCAATATACCCTCTAAGAGTCCATTATGTGCCCATTCACACTTCATTCTGCCTGATTCCTATACACATGTTCCCATAAAGCTTCCACAGAGGAGCAACCCAATGCACTGGTAGCTTTCCTTTAGACAATTTAATAGTTCCGGTGACAGTATGACACTCAGGCTCTCCATCTCTTGGTCTTACTTTACAATTTGTCCTTGTTTTTATGAATATGGATTTCCTAGCTCATCTTTTATTTTACTTCTATCTAAATTATCATTGGCAACATACCAATTACACATCTCCCTTTTTTTGTTACCCACAATTTTGATTTTTCAGAGTTCATTATTTTACATAATTCTCACCTATTTATCATCATCAGGATAATATTATAGTTAAAAATATAAGTTTTTCTATCAGGGAGAAACTTACTCCCAATCATGAAGGTGCTTAGGGATGTCCTGAAGACAATCCAATGCATTCTCACAAAACGTAAGTTATGCATTAGAGTAAGGCTTATAATAAATTATCAAAAGGTTAATATATTTTCCATAGTCTATACAACCTACCCTCTCCTTCCTAGTCAATTTTAGATACAACTCATTCTCCATTTTCAATATCTCCCTAAGATGGATTAATTAAATAAATTACTCTTTTGTCTACATATCATGGTCTGAGCAATTTGAAGTCTCCATTTATCTGATTTTGCCTGTGTGAATTATTAGAGCAATTTCTTTTAAGCAGAGAGATCATTGATAAAGTCTTATGGTATTCTGAGTTTTGATAAAATCAGCAAGTCACCTACAATCAACAATATCTGGAAAAAAGAATATACAAAGCAATTTTATTAAATGATCTTTGGATTATTAATATCAACTGAGCTGATATTACTTGATATTAATAATCAAAAGACCATTTAATGAGATTGCTTCATATGTTCTTTTTTTGAAGCAATAATATGATTATTGTTGAATGTCATTTCTAAAATTCAGAATCTTTGAACTGAATTACCAGATTGATTGTATCACTTTTTCCCAAATATTTTTATTTAAAGTTTAGAGTTCCAAATTCTGTCCTCCCCTCCTCTCTCCCTGAGATGATAAGCAATAAGATTTAGGTTATACATGCACAAATATGTAAAACATTTCCATATTAGTTATTTTTGTATAAGAAGACTTAAAGAAAAGAAAAAATAAAAAAGTGAAAAATAACATGCTTCTGTCTGTATTCAATCAGTATCAATTCTTTCTCTGGAGGTGGATAGCATGCTTCATTATTAGTCCTTTGAGCTTGTCTTGGATCATTGTATT
Organism: Pseudocheirus occidentalis; assembly: GCA_028646575.1. Classification (NCBI taxonomy): domain Eukaryota; kingdom Metazoa; phylum Chordata; class Mammalia; order Diprotodontia; family Pseudocheiridae; genus Pseudocheirus; species Pseudocheirus occidentalis. The sequence continues at coordinate 149,360,976 of CM053598.1, read as the reverse complement.
GCTGAGAACAGCTAAGTTATTCACCATTCTTCATCAAACAATATTTTAGTTACTATATACAGTGTTCTGGTTCTGTTCACTTTACAATGCATCAGTTCATATAACACTTTCCAAGTTTTTCTGAAATCTTCCTGCCTGTCATTTCTTATAGCACAATAATATTCTGTTGCAATTATATTCCACAGCTTTTTAGCCATTCCCCAATTGATAGACATCCCTTTGAAGTCCAATTCTTAGCCACCACAAAAAGAGTTGCTACAAATAGTTTTGTACAAAAAGATCCTTTTCCCTTTTTTGGATGTCTTTGGTATATAGACCTAACAGTGATATTTATGGATGGAAAGGTATGCACAGTGTTATAGCCCTTTTGTCATAGTTCTGAATTGCTCTCCAGAATGTTTGGATCAATTCACAACTCCACCAACAGTGCATTAGTGTCCCACTTTTCCCATATTCTGTCCAACATTTTTCTTCTTTGTTATATTAGCCACTGTGAAAGGTGTGAGGTGGTACCTCAGAGCTGCTTTAATTTGTATCTCTCCAATAAACAGTGCTTCAGAGTATTTTTTTCATATAAGTATAGATAACTTTCGATTTCTTTGTCTGAAAGCTGCCTTTCATACTCTTTGACCATATATTATTTGGGGAATAACTTGTATTTTTATACATTTGACTCAATTATGTATATATTTGAGAAATGAGACCTTTATCAGAGATATTTGTTACAAATTTCCCCCCAGTTTTCTGCTTACCAAATTGTTTTGCTAATAACTACTTTATAATATAGTTTGAGATCTCGTACAACTAGATGACATTTTTCCACATTTTTCCCCATTGATTCCCTTGATATCCTTGAGCTTTTGTTCTTCAAAATAAATTTTTCTATTATATTTTCTAGCTTTATAAAATAAATTTTAATAGTTTGATTGGTATAACACCAAATAAATAGATTAATTTAGATAGAATTGTCATTTTTATTATATTATTTTTAGCTACCCATGAGCAATTAAGTATTTTTCCAATTGTTTAGATGTGACTTTATTTGTGTGAAAAGTATTTCATAGTTGTGTTCATATAGTTTCTGGGTTTGTCTTGTCATTTGTCTTGTCTTGTCAGTGTTATTTAGCACTGGTTTTAGAAATCAGAAATACTTGAAAATGTTCTATTTCATTAAATGTCTAATTTTTCCCCTAATTTTTTTTCTTTTTTTCAGTTCTTCTGGGTAGGTGATTCTTGGTTGTAATCTTAACTACTTTCCTTCTGGTATGTTGTATTCTAAGCCCTCCAATTCTTTTATGTGGAAGCTACAAAATCCTGTGTAATCCTGACTAGCTCCATGATAACTTGAATTGCTTCTGTTTGGTTGCATTCAATACTTTCTCCTTGAGCTCTGAGCTCTGGAATTTGACAATGATATTCCTGGGAGTTTTTGTTCAGGGATCTCTACCAGGTATTGATCAGTTTATTCTTTCAATTTCTGTTTTGCCCTCTGTTTCTAATATATCAGGGCAGCTTTCTTTGATAATTTCTTGAAAGGTGTGGTCCAGGCTTTTTTTTTATCTTGACTTTCAGGTAGTCCAATAATTCTTCTATAATCTCTCCTGGATCTATTTTCTAGGTCCATTTTCCAATGGAAAATTTCATATTTTCTTTTTCTTTTTTACTTTTAAAATTTTGTTTTATCATATCTTAATGTCTTATAGAGTCATTACTTTCCAGACTACTCATTTGCCTAGGGGGCTGCTGGCTTCTGGGAGGATGATGCCTTTCTTGCAGATTGCCTTAGGCTTGGAGCCTTGCTGCAGCCTTACCTGCTGTGAGTCTGACTGCTGCTGCTGCCCTTGGAACAAGCTCCCCTTCCATCCCAGTGAGACAGATCTTTCCTGCAGGGATAATAAGCTGCTTCCCTGCTTCTAGATCAATTCTCAAGTAGTTTTTTAGTTTTTTGGAGTAGAATTTGGGAGGGCTTCAGAGGGTTCCTTCAACACTCTACCATCTTGGTACCAGAAGGGCTATCTATGTTCTTATATAAAGCATAGAAAGGATACTTTAATATTACAGCTTTGTTCTGAGTAATCAATTACCCTTTTATAAAAATAATCAACGAACAATAAACAAATGGATTTTGTTTTCCATAAGCCAATTTTCTTATTAGCCACCTATTCACTTGGATAAGAAATAATGCTCTAGAATTAATTCTACTCTGGAAATCCTGCCCTGGGGTCTCATCTGTTCTGATTGGTGAGTACCTCATATGGCCTACTATATCCAGGTGTGTTTTAGGCATTATTCACTTTAATTCCTCATCATCTTCTTACCAGCAACCTAGGTGCTATACCACCATCCCTGCCACTTTCCAGTCCTGGAACCAATCAATCAAATCAGTACTACCATTGTTACTAGAAGGGATATGTTGGTACTATTCCCTGTGGCTTCATTCACCATCTCTGTTTTCCAAACCAAAATAACCTTTCTTGACCATTTCTCAGCATATGTGATGTCTCCCATTATAATGTTAATTCTTTAAGGGCAAGGACTGATTGATTTCAGGAAGGAATTTCTCTTTTTTGTGGGGGTAGGAGGGAAGACAGGGCAAATGGAGTTAAGTGACTTGCCCAAGGTCACACAGTTATTAAGTGTTAAGTGTCTGAGGCCAGAGTTGAACTCAGATCTTCCTGACTCCAGGACTGGTGCTCTATTCACTGAGCCACCTAGCCACCCTTAGGAAGCAATTTCTGTACCAAGGCTTAGCATAGTACTTAGCATTCAGTGAATATTTTGTTGTTTTTCAGTCTTTTTTTTTTTAGTTATGTCTGATTCTTTGTGACCCTGTTTTCTTGGATGCTAGATACTTGGATAGTAGAGTTGTTTGCCATTTCTTCTCCAGTTCATTTTACCTATGAGGAAACTAGGACAAACAAACTGGAATTAGTAAGTGTCAGGTCTTGGGCATGGCTAGGTGACACAGTGAATAGAGCCCTGGCCCTCCAGTCAGGAGGACCTGAGCTCAAATATGATCTCAGACACTTAGCACGTACTATCCGTGTGACCTTGGGCAAATCACTTAACACCAACTGCCCTGCCTTCCCTCCTCCAAAAACCAAAAAAAAAAAAAAAAAGCACACAGGGCTTCCTGACTTCAGGCCTGGAGATCTATCTACCGCATTACCTAGCTGCCCCATACATACTTAATAGAAATTTTTTCATTCATTTATTCATTCATTCATTAAAGAAATGGTCTACAACACAGAATTGACAGGAAGCCACTGGAATCTAGACAGAATTGACAGGAAAGTCTCTCTCTTCCCTTCCATTGTTCAGGTGTCCAATTACAGCCTCAAATTGTACATTAAGGGACTATCCTCTGATTGGGAAATGGATAAACAAATTATGGTATATGAAAGTAAAGGAATATCATGAGCCATAAGAACTGATGAAATGGATGACTTCATAAGAAACTAGGAAGACCTTGATGACTTAATGTGGAATGAAGTAGATAGAACTAAAAGAACAATTTATAATGATAACAGTATAGAGAAAAACAACTTTGAAAGACTTTAGACTCCATCAATACAATGATAGACTGAGTCCAGAAGATTGAAAATGAAATGCACTACTCATCTCCTGTCAGAGAGGTGATAGAATTAAAATGCAGAGACTCACATTTTCAGGAACAGTCAATATAGGAATTAGTTTATGATAAGGGTTTATCTATCTACCTATCTCTCTGTCTGTCTGTCTATCCACCTATCCATCCATCAGTCCATCCCCATCCATACATCCATCCCCATCCATCCATCCATCCATCCATCCATCCGTCCGTCTGTCCGTCTATCTATCTATCTATCTATCTATCTATCTATCTATCTATCTATCTATCTATCTATCTATCTATCCAATCTATCTACCTATCTATCTATCTACCTATCTATTTATTATTCTCAGGGAAGGAAGATGCATTAAGAAAGACAGGCTATAAATGCATGTAAAAACAAATAAGCAAATTTATTTTTAAAGTAATCATTTGATTCACATAAAAATTTTCTAATAAAGATTTGATAACAGTTAGAAAGTAGAAATATGAATTAGTAGTTGTTGAAATCTTCTCATTTGCCTTTTGGGGCAATATAAGATAATCTTTTTTTTGTTCTGATCATTTAGGATCCTGCCCTTTTCCAATAGCTGAAATTTTTATTGTTCAGTGCTTTCAAAAATTGCATCACCTTGAGAACAATTGTCTTCTGACTGAACTTGACCTAATCCAGTCTTAGGACTCCTACATGATCAATCCATTGATGTCCACTGCCATTTTCAGAAGTTCTTTTAAAATTGAAAATGTATAGAGAAATCTGTGAAGATATATGAAAGATTTATAGAAGAAATAAGAAAACAAGTATTACCAGATATGTCCTGCTAGTTAGAGAAGTACATCAAAATGCCCAGTAAATATGGCAAAAATGTCTTTTTGTTAAGTTAGTTTTCTGAGTTTTACTCTGCCTCAGATTAATTCCTAATTTAGACTATCCTGCTTCATATAGACCAAGAAGAATTTTTTCTTAATTTACATTTATTTTTATTTTGAAAATTCCCGCTTACTGTATGAAATAGTGGGATATTTTAGTCATATGATATTCTCAGAATAGCAAGGTCAATGTTCCTAATAGAATTCTAGCCTTCTTTCTATGGGGTTATGGAAATGTAAGAAAACCACTGGAGTCTAGATAGTCAAAACTGGGAGGGAACAGTTTTTCACTTAAGCTTCTACTTTGTGCAAACTCAGTACTTTACGAATATTATTTCATTTGATCCTTAAAACTGTGAGAGAAGTACCATTATTCTCATTTTGCAGTTGAGGAAACTGTGGCAGATAGTTTAAATGACTTGCCCAGGGTCATATTGCTTGCAAGTAATTATCTTGAATTCAAATCATGCTGACTCAAATCTCAGCATGCTCTTCACTGAACTATGAGCTGCCTCTAATTCAGTTCAATATTCAACTTGTTTCAATATTTTGATGCATATGTGATCTTACTGATGCAGGCACTCACTCTAACAATGCAAGTCCCCACCTATGTATTCCTTCTCATCCTGTAATGATCTATTCCATCTCCACTCAACATGCTGAACTCTTTCCTGTAGGGTTCTTTACATTTCATAGTCAGCAATGATACATTCAGAATTCCTTGCTCTTCCTACAAAACCAGTCACACACCAATCATATCCACCATGCACTTCTTTGTTGCCCTTGAGGTAAGACTAAACTCTAACTTCTTAGAGTCAGTGTTATTCTATGAACAACACAGCTTGACAACATCATTGGAAGAATATTACTATAAAAATATCAGTCTTTATCTCTGGAAGAAGCTTGAGATCAATGAAAGCATCCCATAATTTTCCAAAGGCAATCTTTCTCATTCTCCTCTTCCCACTCAATTCTAGTCTAGTTCATCATTCATGAACAGTATCTTCCAAGGTACATGTGCTACCAGTCAACTCAGTTATTTGTCCATTCAATTTGTACAACTGAACACTGCAATCAGGATAATATGCCATCTTCATCCACTTTTTCTAGGTCAGACTCTCGAGTGAATGTTGGAATTCACTTAGAAGGTTTTGCAATGTATTCAGGAAAAATAATCAGCATGTTATATACAAGCAGAAGAATAAGAAGGACCTCATCATCTATGTGGAATTCCCCTTCTATCTGAATTCTTTGATGGTTTTCTTCTATGAAGGTACAAATATACCTTTAGCAAGAATACAAGCCCATGTTTTATGCTCAATTAATATTAATAATCTAATATTCACATCACATTTCTAATATTTAACATTGTATGTACATTGCAACCTTGAATTCTCTTCAACTTACAGTTTAATGTATGACAATAAAAATATGAACTTCTAGAAAATATCATTTGCAAAAAGTCTTTAGAAGACATTCAAAATTAGAGAAAAATCCTATCATATTTTCTAGACGTACACATAATATAAGAAGATTGTTTCCTCTTCTATATTATGTCTAAAATGGATTGCTCCATTTCATTCATATATTTGTTTTTGATAAGTATGGGAATTTAGGACAGAGAACACTTACTAGCAAATTTGTTACCTAGGAAGACATTTACCTTTCAATCTTTAACTAAACTTGTTTGTTAAACTAAGTTCTTTTTTAGTTTATTATAGTCCTTAAAACCTATCAGCATGACAAAATATATTTAGCTTTCACATATTTAAAAGGACTGATTGTCCTAGCTAAATAGGAAGTACATTTATGTACTTTCAAAAACAATAGAATTGTTGACTTTTGCTACAGATAGACAGGATAAATAAATCCCTGTCCAAATGGAAACTAGATCTACCATCTTGGTATACTTTTTAACTCATCAAATTCAAGTTTTAAAAGCCTGAATGTTTCATAAACACTGTCTAATAATAGGGATAGATACAGTACAGGGATGATAAATATATTTTTTTTTTGCTTTTTGGAGGGCAGTTGGGGTTAAGTGACTTGCCCAAGGTCAAAACGGCTAGTTTTTTGTGTTAAGTGTCTGAGGCCGGATTTGAACTCAGGTACTACTGACTCCAGGGCCGGTGCTCTATTCACTGTGCCACCTAGCCACTCTGGGATGATAAATATTTAATAACAGGTTCCCTGGAAAAAAATGTACTAAGATACTTTAAAATTTAATCTGCATCAGTAAAATTTTCTCTATCACTTTCTTGAGTGTAGTCAATCAACAAAACAAGAAATCAAGCCCTGATTTGTAGCATTTGCTGATTTCTGAGGTGTAAATGCTCACATTCAAAATTTAACAATTGACTTTTTTGGGCGGGCCGGGTGGGGGGAGAGGAGGGCTATTCCAGTTCTTTTTAGATTTTAATCCCAAGAGTTCCAGTCAAATCCCCATTGTTATCAGAGGAGGCTGAGATGCAATTCTATCACTCTTTCATTGGATCTAGACTGGGGCTACTTGCTCCTCCTGCCTGGGTAATAAAAAAAAGTAAAGTGTTTTTCTGACAGAGTAGCAATGCCAACTTAGATGACAGAAGGTCATGAGCACCAGAGGTAGTATGAAGGTCGTCCAACTCTTTCCTTACACAGGTTGTCATCGCAAATGACCAAGGGTGGGAAAGCTGAAGAATGAACAGGGGCAACTGGCCTAGGACTGTAAAAATATAACCCTACTAGGCAGGTTACTTAAGAAATTTTCTTCTCCTCTGAAGAACTCCAAGTGAAGAAACTGCAAAATTAGACTCTTAAACATGTCCTTCTACAATCATTTATTTACATATCATATGTCAATATATAACATGTATATAAACGCACCTTGCACTGAACATGACCAACCTACAGATCTGAACAGCACATTACATGAGAGATTCCTGGAAAAGATGGCCTTGCATTAGTATCTTTTAGTTTAAGAAAGAGGAAAATGTCTGGCCAGGATGGGAAGTGAACAGATAGGAATGCTTCAGAGTACAAAGCAGAGAAGCTACCCATTTCTCTTCAGAGGGTACAGGTGATGCTAAGGGAAAGGACACATAATGCACAAAATATATTTTACAAAACACATACCCATCCCACCCTTAGCCCCTAAAAAAAGATTTTTCAGAAAAAGAAAAAAGAAAAAAAAGCTCCATTTAATACCAAACAGCAACAGTATCAAAGAACACTTCCTCTGTTTCAGGCTGCTTCCCATGCCTTGTTTGAAAGAGAAGACATGTGAAGAGAGAGGGAAAGGAGAATCAGGGAGAGGGAAGGCTATCCAGATATCTGTCTATTTTCCAATTTCTTTTTTTCTTGGGAGGATGTCTTCAGTCATCTAATGTCTGGCACTGAGCTCTGACTGGTAACCAAGTATGTAAAGTCCATTAACATGGTGCCGTTGTTTGCCAGGCAGCCTTGCCTCAAAGTTTCCAAGTATGAGGCCTGCACAGGTTTGTGATGCTGTAGCACTTTTATGGCATCTTTGATTCTAAACCAATCCCTTTCCCTTCCAATATTGACTTAGTCCTCCCAGTCTTCCAATACTTCTGTGACAATAAGCACATAGATATAATTCCTGGTTCTTGAAAATGCCCACCAATCTTCCCAATGTCCCTTTCACTCCAGCCTCTTCACACACTTCTTGAACAGTAGCTATGCGGGGCTCCTCTTCAGGTTCCATGCTTCCTCCAGAGACAATCCATTTGTCTGGATGATGACCACTGCTCACCAGCAGCACCAGAGAGAGACCTTTCTTGATTCTCTCTAATTGTTAATGCTCTTCCCCCAGCCTCTTGTGATATTTATCAAGTTCAAGAGATATAGTTTCTGGACAATTCAGCATCTTATTAATAATGCTAGCATATTGCTAATAAAATGGGTCAGTAACACTCTTTCAATAATTGACTTTTGAGAGCCAGTATAACTGGGCTCCAACATAACCTTGAATAAATATAAAGTTATATTTAAATGCAAATTTCAACTTCACAATTATAAGGTAGAAAAAGGTGGCTACAGAGTAGTTTGTCTGATAAAGATCTGGAGGTTTTATTGAACAACAAACTCAATATGAGTCAATAGTAGCCCAGAAAGCTAATGTAATCTTAGACTTCATTAAGAAGAGGCCCTGTGTCCAAGACTTGGAAGACAAAAGGTTGTATTCTTTCCTGGACAGACTTCATCTGGACTACTGTATTGGGTTCTCAGATTTTCATTTTGGAAAAAAGTATTGATAAGTTGATGAGCATTCAAAGGAGGTTAACCAATCTGTCTAAGAACCTAAAACTATACCATATGAGGATCAGTTGAAGGAAAGAGATATGCTTTATGTCAAGATGAGTAGACTTGGGAGTGTGGTAATGGTGGTAAAGTGACATGTTAACAATCTTCAAATATTTGAAAGAATGTCAAGTGGAATAAAGATTTAACTATTTTTTCATGACCCAGAGAACAGAACTAGGGATTATGTGTATAAATTTCAAAGAGTTTAGTCTCTATGTCAGGAAAAAAAATTCTCCTTACAATTAGAACTACAGAAAAGTAAAATGTGCTACCTTAAGAAGGAGTGAACTTCCTTTCACTGGAGAAGTTGGACAATGACTTGTTATAAGTTAACAACACCTCTGGGTGTGCTGTAAGGGATGCTCTTGGTCAGGTTTAGATTGGTCTGGATAACTTCTTAGGCACCTTCAACTATGAAATTCTGTGATTTTAGGTAGATTAACTACTGAGAGCATATAGGAAAACCATTGATGAGACTCACAAAGAATGAGAAGATGTGTAGGAATTAGGATTTGCAATATTGGAAGGATTAGCCCCATCCATGATTTAGCATTTACCAAAGCTCTAAGATGAGTTCATCATTGTGACTTATAACTGCAATCCTAATAGACATCTTTTAAAGATGACATTCCTGTTGGTTTCTAATAGGCACGAAGATTTTCCTTAATTGAATAGGGACCATAGGCCAATTGGAATATAGATTTTTCAGAAGTGTAAATCTGCTTTTACAACATAGTGGATATAAGTTGTATACATGTGTGAATAAACATAGACTTGTTTCTTGAAAGAAATAAACACATTTCTACCAGTAAGACAGTCGCTGTGAGCCTGCATGGAACTTTATTGCTTTTCCTGCCTCCTTTCTCCCCTCTCAAAAGTCCACATAATTTCAAGAGTGATATTCCTAAAACACAAATTCTTTCCTGATCTATAAATGCCATTAGCTCTTCATTATCTCTGGGCTTAAACGCAAACTTTCCTGTTTGGCATTTAAAGACCTTCACAATCTGGCTCTGACAGAAACTTCTCTGTTTATTACAGATTAATACTTCACAGAATCTGCCTTCTAATCAACCTACCTGTCTTGCAGTTCCTCACACTTGACATTCTCTCTCATATTTGTGTTGTTGAACCTGTGCACAGTTCCTGGTTCCTGGAATGACCTACCCTTCTACCTCTGCCTTTTAGAAGCCCCAGCTTCCCTGAGAATTCATTTAGAGTAATGCATTCTACTTCAACTATTTCCCTTAGTTGCTAGTGCTTCTTGCAAAACAGTTTAAATTTTTAAATTTATATGTGTTTATTTATATTCTTTATATATGTATATGCTATTTCCCTCAATTGAATGAGGTTCCACAAGCTCACAGGTCTGTTTCATTGTTTGTTTTTATATCTCCAGGGCCTAGTATATAGGATCATAAGTTTGGAACTCAGTGAGACCTTAAGAGTTCGTCTAGTTTAACCTCCTCCTTTAAAAGATTGAAAAAAAAAGGGCGGCTAGATGGTGCAGTAAAGAGACCACCAGCTCTGGAGTCAGGAGGAACTAAATTCTAATCTGGCCTTAGACACTTTACACTTACTAGTCATGTGACCGTGGGCAAGTCACTTAACCCCAATTGCTCCTCCAAAAAAAAGATTGAGTAAACGAGGCCTAATGAGGTGAAATGAGATGTCCAAGGTTGCATAGTTAGCAAACAGCAAAGCCACGAATCAAATGTACAAACCTTGACACCGAATACAATACCCTTTCCATTGTACCATGTCGCCTCTCCTAGAGCTTAATAGATTGTTTTTTGATTGATTGATTGGTATAACTTTTTATTTCTTTGTTTCTAGGTCAGCATCTTACTAAAACATAGCTCATTACTAGATTTATCTTACCACCTGAGTTCCCTTTCCACCATGATGCTTATGCCAAAAACCCACTGAATTGGCATTGATTGCCTGTGGGTACTGTCATAGAATCACAAAATCATAGAGTCTTAGAATTGGAAAGGAAGTTAGAGGCTATCTAGTCCAACTTGTACACACACAAAATTCTCTCTACCACAAACTCAACAAATGGTAATTCTGCTTTGATTACAGGCCTTCAGTAAGGGGGAAGAAACTACCTCGCCCCTTCCACTTCTTTTTCCTTTCATTCTTTGTTTGTTTTTTGGTCTTTGTTTTTTGGAGGGCAGAAGGCAGGGTTATGGGGTTAAGTGACTTGCCCAATGTCACATAGCTAATAAGTGTTAAGTGTCTGAGGCTGCATTTGAACTCAGGTCCTCCTGACACTAAGGTTGGTGCTCTATTCACTGCACCACCTAGCTACCCCTTCCTTTCACTTTTTATAGTTCTAGTTGTTAAGACACTTTTCTTTTTAGCCTAAACTTCCCTTTTTGAAACTTTATTCTGTTACTTCTAGTTCAACTCTGTAGGGCCAAGTAGATCAAGGTCCATCCATTTTTTCCACAGGTTGTCCTTCAAACATTTGAAAACAACTATCCTGTCCCTCCCCACAAGTTATATCTTTCCTAAACTAAATATCCCCAGGTATTCTAATTGATCCTCACATAACACACATTTGAGAACCTTCACTATTTTGCCTGCCTTTCTCTGGACCTTCTCCTGTTAATCAGCATCTTTCCTAAAATATTACAGATAATCAGTCAGTCAACAAACAATGACTGAGGACCTTCTGTGTACCAGGATCCATACTAAGTATTGAACTGCTCAGAACTGCGCACAATACTTTGGATGTGACTTGATTAGGGCAAAGTACAGTAGGATTATCACCTCCTTGTTCCTCATGTCCCCTGTTTACACTGAGATACCATGACCTTAAAAATATTTGCCCTTATAGGATGTTTGCCAATCAGTACCTTGATAAAAACTTAATAGAGCATTTAGAGTTTTGGCATTTAGACAAGAGCTTAACGCTGACTCTGTAGTTGCTCCATTGTTAGTGAAATAGAACAAATCTGAAACATATTTAGTCTAGCAGGAAATTGTGTGGCCTCCAGGTGTGGGACAATTAGATAATTTTCTGTGTAAATGTGTGCCATCGTGCACTCTGTCTGTCTATAAACTCTTGATATTAGTAACTATTCATAACTCCATCTTGACACATTCATGAAATAAAAGCAGATTAATTAATTTTGTTTTGAGAATAAAATAAGGAATTGTACAAGCTCATTGAAGTTATGAGCCCTGGAATTACCAACCTTATGAAAAGAGTGTATTGCCTCCAGTAATGAAATGATTTAAAAATTGTATCCTATAGAAATACATTTAATTTGTCACTAGTAGCTTAAAGATACAAATTTTAATATTTTCCCTCTTATTACTATGCTGCTTTCCATATTTATTGACAATATAATTTTTCTCTTATTAAGACTGCCAAACTAGGATGCCATTTTAATAATATTTCTTTTATGTTAAGAACCTTCTTACAAATTAGAAGAGACCTAGATAAGGTAACTTATCATCATGGCTTGGGGTTAGGGTTCTTAACCAAACAAAAGACAGAGGCAATCACAAAATGTAAAATAGATCATTTTAGGTACATGAAATTTAATGCATTTTACCAGAATAGTATTAATACAACTAGAATTTTTAAAAAGAAGCTCATAACTAGGGAGGAAGGGAAGGAATCTTTTCATCAAATATGTCATATATGGGTATAATATCTAACCTGTATTGGGAAGCAAGACAAATATCAAGAACCATTCCCCAATGGACAAGTGATAAAAGAACACAAGCAAACTCTTCAAAAGAAGAATTTTAATCTATTAACAACCAAATTACTACCAATAAGAGAAATTTAAATAAAAATAACTGAGTTTTCAGAATACATCAAGAAATTTGGCAGATGACAAAACATGGAAATCCTTCATGTTGGAGGAGATGTGGGAAGACAGGCACAATAAAGCAATGTGGAGATGTGAATTTGTCCAACCATTTTGAAAAGCAGTTTGAAATTATCCTTTTTACAAGTGACTAAAACTTGATAACCTTTAACCAAGAGATCTCATTGACCTCCAATGAGGTCACAGCTAGAAAAAAAGATCCCATAAACACCACAAACTATCCATAGTTATACTTTTGTGGTAGTAAAAACCAAAAACAAGTGCCCATTGACCCTGAGTTGGTTAAACAAAGTGTAATAGGATATTCTTTTACTCACCAATCTTTCCCCTAATCCCCTCCCCTTCCGCCATAATGTGCCCTTTGAATTTCAGTGGAGAAGAGAAAATAGCCAATATTGCCAACCTTGTGCCCCTTTCTACTCTCCCTATGCCCAGGCTCATGGACTTCATTTCATGGATACTTCTGATAATCTCTACCCTGGAGATCATAGACTTCAAGAAAATTAAAATTATCTCCTTCTCACAAAGGGTTAAGAGATCTATGGCTTGGTGGCTGGGTGATATTGTGCATAATAGAGCCCTGGATTCAAATTCAAGAAAATCCAAATTCAAATCCTTCCTCAGACACTTACTAGCTATGTGACACTGGTCAAATCACTAAGCCTGTCAGTCTTGATTTCTTCCTCTGCAAAATGGGAACCATAATAACACCCACTTCTCAGGGTTATGAGAATCATATGAGAATATGTATATAAAGCACTTTGCAAACTTTAAAGTGCTATGTATATTATCTATGTATTTATATTATCAATATATATGTATATATAGTATATATATATACATGTATACATACACACACACATATATATATTTAGGTATTTATGTACATGTATGCTAGCTATTATTATTATTATTAGATCCTTAATGATAATATTCTCTATACCTGGCTATTATTAGCATTATTCACTCCTGAAATTGCTTTAGTAGACATTATTTAGATAAATCGTTAGCATTTATGTAATGCTTTAAGGTTTGCAAAGCCCTTTACAAACATCTCATTTTCTATATTACACATTCATCTTATATTGACTTGTTTCTCTGCTTATCTATTTAGTTAGTTATCTATTTTAGCCATGTATCATTATCTCCTAAATTGAATGTAAGCTCCTCAAGAACAGGGGCTATGTCACTTTAATCTTCTATCACAGCATTTAGCGCAGTTTGCCACATAAGAAGGGCTTAAAAAATACTTGTTGATTTGTAATGATTGTACATTTTTTTAACACTTTGAAATTACTTGTATTAATTAAGAAATTGAGCAGGGAAAGGGGGATATGTTAGCAGAGAAGAGCTATGAGGAATGCCATGGTCTAACAGATGATGCCTTAGTCAATGAATCACAACTTGACTTTTTTGAGGACTTGATGTTAGTCCTATGTGACATTGGGCAAGTCATTTAACCTCTCCCTTGCCATAAGGCTAACTCAAAGCATCATAGAGAATAGCTGACAGATGTAAAACTAGAACCAGATGTCTGAACTCTCAGTCCAGAGCCCTTTCCCAGATCCCACTGAGTATGTAGAGTATGTGCACATTCATGTATGCAAACAATTGGATTTATTCCTCAGTTTATAAAAGAACTCTAATATTGGTCAACACCTTCATTATATGATGTTGTAAAGATACATGTAATAACAGGTATAATAGTGGTTTGAGTGCTTCAGGGAAAAGTATATATAGAAATCCAAAACTATTCAAGGAGTCTAAATGACTGCTGACATGGATTCTACTTTGAAGACTGGCTTTGAGGAATTCTCATCAAAATCTTGACTTTCCCCATACCCATCCTATATTCCATATGGAGTTCGATATTAAGATACTGAAAAAAATAAAGGATGGGTTCTGCATGAACTAATTTCTTGAAGAGTTGAATTTCAAGTCAGATCTCTTATGTCTGTCTATTTTTACTATATTTACATGTTGGCCCCAGTTGGGGAGTGGGATTGAAGAAAAAGGAGGAGGGGGGAGGTATCCATTAAAAGTGCTTCCAGGCTGAAATGATTTCCTTATTGGGCAGTCCCATACATGTGTAAATAAATTGAAATGACATTGTTTCACAGAATTTAAAGTAAAATGTGATTTATTGAATAGGAATATAAACAATACGGGGTATTAAATGACACGGCCCTGTTACATGACTATCATATTACTCTATGTATTGTGTTAGAAAGATCTCTACAGAACTGCAGAATAATCAGAACCAGCTCTTGACTGTGGAAATGACATTTTGCTCCTATTTAAAATGAGGGAATAGTCTCTGGGCATCATGTGACATTGTCAGAATGTTTCATGCAACCATTTCTCATGATCCTCTCTCTTGAAGTAGATAGCACAAATGTTGTCCCTAATGTAACAGTCCAAAGAATGTTCTTAATAGAGAAAGGCACAATGATGTCCTTTAGTTAGGAGCTTCGATTCCGTGTATAGCATCTAATGTTTATTTATATGGAGGTGTCCCTGCTTTACGGCAAAGAAACAAATAAGGTTAAAACATAGGTGTAATTTGGAATCCAGCTACAACTTAGTCTCTGGTGCTTGTTTATGGGATGTCTGCAGCTGTTACTTCTTTTCCTTCTGCCTGCTGCTACTCCCACCATTAACAGAACTCAATTGTCAGTCATTCTTCAGAGTTCTTCTCTTCTGTGTGGTTGAGCTTTACATTCTAATTGCTGGGATTATCTTGCCCCCATTAATTAGCTGAGAATGCTTTTCTCTGCAAACTATTTTTAAAAAACATGCCCTGAAATATCCTCTTGGTTTTTTTTTTCTTTTAGTCATTACTTTGGTCCTTTTTTTTGTAAAGCAAATGCATGAACCATACATAATGAATTAAAATAAAAACAAAATTAAAAGAAAGAGAAATAATTTCAACAAGTTGGGGAGACTATTTTATTAGCTTTTAGCTCATAATTCAGAGAAATTAAGGATGATTTCTATGAACTGATATAGAGTAAAGTAAGCCAAGCCAAAAGAGCAATGTATGCAATGACTTCAGTTATGTAAAGTAGCACTGAAAAATTTCAGAATTCCTATTAATACCATGATTTGTCCCCAAAGATTGATAGGGAAACCTAATTTTCCCTTCTGATAAAGAGCTTTAGTCTTAAAATAATGGCTTTGGTAATTCAGAAAAGAAAGGACACCCTCCTGAGTCCAGTTAGAATTATAGATAGGTGCAATTTGTTGGTTTGCTTTGCTGCAAAGTTCTTTATTACAACAGGGAATTGTGTTTGAGACAATGGGTATTGGGACATGACAGTGGTGTTTTCAAAAAAGAGACTATTTGAATGTATAGTTTTTAAAAAACACCTTTTCCCCCTCTCATTTTAATCAAGTTCAAGTGTAGTATAGTATTGGTTCTGAATTTGGAGTCAAAAGGGTCTGTGTTCAAATTCTAGCTCTCTCACCTATGATTTGTGTGATTTGGGGCAGGTTATGTAAAGTATCTAGACTTCAGTTTCCTCATCTATGAAATGACTTCATATTGGCTCAGAAAACCACAAATTAACATTCTCTATGTTACATTGTATTTTTATTTATTTTTCTCAATATTCCTAAATTTCATGTTATTTGGGTTTGTCCCACAGCTTCTGGGCTAGATGACTTCTAAAGTCCCTTCCAGCTCTAATTCCATAATCCTATAAGTCATTAAAGGATACTTCCAAAATTCCACTTCTTATAACAGTTTGAATTCCAGAAATGAGTTTATTTATGAGTGATACTTGGCATAAGATTTTCCCACAGAAAAGAATCATGACTAGGAATGTGCCTGTGATTAGCAGGGCCAGTGATGGGAAAATTTGACTCCATCTTTTAAAAACTAATTTTAACCATTAAAGTCCTGATTAGCATTTTCATTCTACCTAAAAATCTCTATTTTTTCCATCCAACTTTTACTTTAATTAAGCTCTGAGAATGATTTTCATTCCTATCTTTTCCCACTTCACTATTTTATTGATGCCCGCATTAAGGTGATAGGGGAGAGTTCTCCTTTCCAATTTGACTATTGAAGAGCCAAGCAGATGTTTCCCAATGTTAGCCTGTACAATGGCCACTCTATGCCTGTCATAATTAGGGCACATAATATGAAAAATGAATGAGGCTAGAGATCCCAATTTTCTAATCACCCGCTGAGTGAATAATGTCCTTTCCCCTATGAAATATATTTCTTCTCTGTTCCAGACAGGAGTCACACCTGTTTCCATATTCTTTATACTTGAAGTTTTCATCACCATTTGAACTCATTGATACTATTCGACCTCTGTGCACCCATCTTATTTGCATTCTTTTGACCTGGAGTCCATGATGATTTTCAGTACTCCCAAACATGTCTAGCCCACAGGTGGTTTTCATTGCAATTCCATTTAAGAACATCAACAGTGGTTTAGCAACAGTGACTTTGTTCAGCCAAACAGCTCATGACAGCCCATGCACAGATTTTTATCTTTTTACATAAAATGCATCCGTGGTGCCTGCCCAGACATAGAGTTCTGAGAAGCATATGTTTCTGATACTTGAATATTTTCAACCAAGAATTGAAAGAAAAGACATCTTCTTACCTCTCTAGTCTTAGGGACTCACACAGTACAAAGCCATTTTGGAAAGAGGTTTTCTCATCACTTTCACATTTGTAAGTTATTCTCAATGTTATCAGATTTCATTTGTAATACTAATATTGATCTGGTGGTGTTATGTATTTGCAAGCATTGAAATACTACGATTTTTGAGAAATTAAGATTTCAGCATCTCACCTGTTGAAAGAATATGAACAAGCACCCAGTTTCCAAATAATGAAATAAAACCATCAATGAGAGTATAAAAATGTTTCAAAAATATTGCTGAGAGGGAGATCATCCTTGGATCATGTGTATGGATAGATTTCTCTTCTGATGAGCTACAAGTATTATGGACCTTTACTAAAAAAAATGTTCAACCAGTAGCTCCTAACAGTGGTCAATTAATTGTCTGATAAGGATATAGTCATGGAGACAACCTCCTATCAGATAATCTTTATCGAATTCAGCAATTCCTTACCTCCCAAAGTCAAGAAGTAGCCACTGAGTTTAGAAACAGCAGCCTCTCAGGATTGCTTTTTAGTAACACGTTCAGAGAGGAAAATACAAAGCAGAAGTTGGCAGGGACTGGAGATCTGGTCTCAGTCTCAACTAGGTAAGAATATGGTTTTAGTCACCTGCTGCTGCTGCTGCTGCTGCTGCTGCTACTACTACTACTACTACTACTACTACTACTAGGAAGGGAGAGAAATCTTCTTCTCCTACCCTGGCATCAAAGAGAGAGTTGTCATTGATTGTGACCCAAACAAAAAGATACCTCAAAAAAAGAAATATTAGAGAAATTGTCTTTTCTTACTCCTCAGGGCCCACAGTATGGATAGCTTTTCCCAGCTCATTCACCAGATTTCTACAAAGCTATAGTCTCTGTGCTCCCATCACTCAACAAATGGAACAACCAGGAGATCCTGATCATGCATGCCTTTTAGTATTTGTAGATAAAGTTGTTTGCATGTACAATGTTGTTATTCTATAAATGGTTCTCCACATTCTGCTTACTTTGCTCTGAATTTGTTCATATAAATCTTCCCAGGTTTCTCTGAAACTCCCTCTTTCACAATTTATTATTGTACAATAGCATTCCAATGTATTCATATACCACAATTTGTTCAATTATTCCCTGCTTTATGGTCATGCCCTTAGTTTCCAGGTCCTTGCCACTACAAGAAGAAGTTCTACAAATATTTGATTCCTGTAGGTCTTCTCCCTATTTTTTCATCTCTTTGGGATTCCTTTGCTTCTAAAAATCCAAATATATCCACATACACACACATACACATGTTTTTCATTCACTTCAGTCATGTCTGGGTCTTCATGACTCCACTGGAGTGGTTTGCCATTTCCTTTTCGAGCTCATTTTATAGATAAGAAACAGAGGCAAACAGGGACTTGCCCAAGGCCACTTAGGTGGTTTTCACCCTTCCTAATGCTGTGACCCTTTAATAGTCATATGTGGGTATGTCTGCATATGGGCAGACCCGCCTGGAGACAGAGGAGGTTCTTAAGACCATCAGAAATAAGTGTTTTCCGATGGTCTTAGGTGACCCCTGTGACTCCTGTGAAAGGGTCATTTGATCCCCAAAGGTGGTCAGGACCCACGAGTTGAGAACCGCTGAAGGTGGTAGGTGAATGAAGCCAGATTTAAATTTAGGAAGATGAATCGTCCTGACTTCAGATCCAGCACTCTATCCACTGTGCCACCTAGTTGCATGTGTACATGTGTGTGTATGTGTAGGTGTAGGTGTATGTGCATGTGTATGTGTGTATGTATGTGTATGCATGAAAATGTATGTATGTGTGTATGTATATATATATATATATATATATATATATATATAAAAGTTTCATTGGAATATTAGAAGCAAAAAGATCTGATAGATTCTAATAACCTAATCTAATACTATATAAAGGGGAGGAGAGAAAGAGGCAGAAAGAGAGAGGGAGAATGAAAGAGAGAGAGAGAATGAGAGAGAGAATGGAGAAGAAAGGGCGGGAGGGAGAGGGAGAAAGCCTTAAAAATAAAGGTCTTAAGTATTTATGACTCACCATAAGGGAGATTCATCCCTATGCATTATCCATAGGGTGGTCTCCATCTCAATAATATTAGTATTAAAAATGAAATCAGATAACATTGAGAATTTCTTACAAATGTGAAGGTCATGAGAAAGCCTCTGACTAAAATGGCTTTGGGCTTTGTGAATCATTAAGAGTATGTACGTGTGCATGTGTATGCATTAGTATATATATTCTATAGCTCCAATACAGTTATATAGAATATACTGTATAGAGCATAGTATTTTAAAGTACAATATATAATTACATACATATTTGTGTTGACTTTTTAGAAGCAAAGAGATCATATAGATATATAGATATAGAAACATTTTAATAATTCAATATTTTAGAGTATATGCACTTATACCTATATGCTCTATCACTCTACTAATCTATAGCTAGAAATATCATCTACTATATATTGGTATGTTAAAGTATAATATACAATTACATACATATCAATGTAGGATTTTTAGAAGCAAAGAGATTCAATAGATATATAAAGGTATAGTCTAACAATTCAATATTATCGAGTATCCATATATCCATATATGTATACTCTAATTCCAATAATCTACAGCTATGTAGAGTATACTATATAGAGAGTGGTATGTTAAAGTATGATACATATATAATTATATAAATATTTATGTTGGATTATTAGAAGCAAAGAGGTCCTATAGATATATAGATAGATAAAGATATATTCTAATTATCCAATATTATAGAGGGGGGAGGGAGACATAGACAGAGAGTAAGAAGAGAGATGGAGAGAGACAAGACAGAGAAAGAGACACTGAGAGACAGAGACAGAGAGAAACAGGGGTTTATAGGCACCTTAAAAATAAATCTCCATACCAACTCCTTTCTCTCTTCCATACACACCCTTCCAAAAAATAAAAAAAGTCCTCACAAATTCCTAAATCTCTAGGCCAGAGGAATAACAGAAGAGGGAATTGCCCAACAATTTGCAATATATCTTTCAGAAGTGGCCTTTTAGGGCTCTCTGACATTCTGTGGAGCAGTAGAGGAAAAGGAAAACTGAGTGCCTGAAACTGCTCCCTGCTACAGAATGACAGGTAATTTAAGATTTTGAAAATCTTTTGCCCTAGATAATACTTGAAAATCCAGCCTCATATCAAGACCTGCTTTCTCCCATTTAAATCTATTCTGAGGCCACTATTGCTCATTCCCTAGCCTACATACACTCTCATATATAATGTCTCTGGAAATACATTGATTTCAAGACCCAGGTACCAATAGAATGGGGCTTTTTCCAAGTTACACTGGTTTAACTACTGATCACCTATGTAATTGCCTCTGAGACCCGAGTTGCTGAAACTGAACACAGGTCATCTCACACGGACTAACTTAACTGCTCACTTTAGGTACTTTCCCTCCTTACACACAGGCAAACACACACGCAAATTCCTTTTGAAGTGGATGACAAACCAAGCAAATGGCCTATTTGTGGGTGAAAGGAGCAACTCCAGGAAAATCACAACCACTGTGTAACATCTCAAATATTCTCAATCTATAAGAATAGTTCTTTGCCACAGCTGTCCTGGGAGTCATAGATCTTATGATAGTCATGAATTTTAAGAAGTACCCATTAACTTCTGACCTGTTGGTTTTGAGCAGGTGGGTGAGCAAACAGAGGTGAACATATTTCACTGAAAATCTGTAAAACAGGCCATGATAATGAAGCTGGAGGGCTAAGTAATGGCTTCTCTAGGAAGATCTCAAAATTTTCCTTGGGCACATGATGCCTCCCCTTTGTATGTATATGTTTTTCCCACAAAATTTCAAAGCACATTTACATTTATTTGGATTTGTTTTCTTCATAAATCCCACTGTACTTATAGTCAAGTATAGTTATTTATGTCCTTTTTCCAGATGGAGAAATTAAAACCGTATAGATTCATGATTTTACCAATATATCAGAAAATAAACAACAAATGATAGAATTAAATCAGATTTCTGGATTCTCAATCTAGTGCCTTTCCTTTTGTCAGTGGGATATGCTAGTGTGACACTTGTATAACTACTCCTAGCTTCAGCATGGCTTTTTGGGGGATGATAATTATTCAATGCTCTGCTCATGCCAGCAGAGTAGAGATACACACACACACACACACACACACACAGACATAGACACACAGAGAGATACAGTGACAGAGACAGAGGGGAGAGGGAGGGAGGGAGAAAGAAAGAGGAAATATAAATGTGCATTTATTATTTTTCCCCTTTCTATCTGGAAGGTTAAGTGGATTATTTCAGTCAACTGAAAAACTCTTTTCTAATCTAAATGATTTCTTGTTTCTGCAACTTGATAGAGAGAGGTAAAAGCAATATATACACATTTATATTTCCTCTTTTTCTTTCTTTCTTCTTCTGTCTTTCTCTGTCCCACTGATGAAAGGAAAGTCACTAGACTGAAAGTTTAGAAATCTAATATATTGGTAAAATCATTGCACCACACTGTCTTCCTTGTTGTGATGTTAATGCATGAAATACTTTCTTATCTCAGATATTTTTAAATCATTGATTTCAAATTGGATAAATTATAACAGTAACAATAATAGCGCACATTTATAAAATGCTATACAACTTTGAATTGTCTATATACAACAGTCCAAAGTGCAAGTATTAAAACCTAAAGTCTCTATTAAAAAAGATAAGAAAATAAGAATAAAGTATTTAAGGCAAATTACAGAAACAAAAAAATTCTCTTCGCTCTTGAACTTTTTGATACTATTATACCTAGCTTAGACATATAACCTCAACTGTTACTAGGGCCACTTCACCCAACTATACATACTTTCTTCCTCCTCCTCTTCCTCCTCCTCCTCCTTTTCTTCTTCTTTTGCTACTACTACTACTACTACTACTACTACTACTACTACTATTACTACTACTACTACTACTACTACTACTACTACTACTACTACTACTACTACTACTACTATTTCTTCTTCAATAGAGACTTCAGATTTTAATACTTCCACTTTGGGTTATTGCACATAAAAGTATGCCATGCATTAACAACATATTAAGGAAGGTAGTATGGTATAATGTCTATAGAATCATCTTTAGAATCAGGAAGTGTTAGACTCAAGCTATCTCTCTACTATATATATGT
>CM053598.1:149326963-149338030 GCA_028646575.1 Pseudocheirus occidentalis | reverse complement strand
GATATAGATAGATTTGGATATAGAGATAGAGATAAAGATAGACACAGAGACAGAGACAGAGAGAGAGAGAGGGAGAGGGGGAGAGAGACAGAGAGAGACAGAGACAGAGGAAGGGAGAGAGGGAGGGAGAAAGAGAGAGAAAGAGAGAGAGAGAGAGAGACAGAGAGAGAGAGAGAGAGAGAGAGAGAGAGAGAGAGAGAGAGAGAGAGAGATTTGGTGATGCTGAACAAGCTTTGTATTTTCTCAATAATTTAGAAGCTCTTCATATATATTTGGTATTTACTTAAGTGGTTGCCTGTTTTTCCTTCCCATAGAATGTAAGCTCCTCAGCTAATGATCAATTCGATCATTTTCCACAGTGACACTAATAAATGATAAATGTAGTTTCAAATCTAAAGCAACCACAAACTCCCTATAGTAAAACTATGCAGAAGCAAAAAATCTGTTTGAAGGACTTGTAGGCTGCAAGACTTTTAACAGCATTGCTACTGTTGGGGAAGTAGAGCACTCAAGAGTTGAAGGAGGTGAGTTTTTAAAGGCCTATGACTATTTTATGAATTTGGAACTGCCAGGATTAATGGTGTATACTTTTTTTTTAAAGAAATTCAAATGCTGGTTTATGTATATAATCTAAATAAAAATGGAATGAATGTGATTTTAAAAAGAATGTAAGCTCCTTTAGGGAAGGTATTAGTTTAGTTCTCTATACTTAGTACCTAATTCAGCACCTGGTGAATAAGAAATATTGAGTTAAATTGAGTCCAAGTTAGAGATAAATTGCCTATTTGTTAAGTATGGTGGGAGTTTTCACATTAGAGTGTTTCCTAAACCAATGAAATCACAGTTCAAACAAAATAAAACCTGAAAACAAGACAAAGCACCACCCCAAAAACACAGAAGCATCTCTACCAAATACTTGATATTATTCTCATGATCCTTATCCATTATCCAAATAAAATATTCCCTTACTCACACATGAAAACATTTGGAAAAAAATAAGAAGGAAACACTCTAAAATTCTGTGGGACAATAAATATTTGACCAAATGCTCTCTTCAATAAAAATCCATCACATATTTCTGTATCGTCTGACCATCTTAAAAGATGAAGGGCCCACCAAAATTTCCTGCCTCGGGGAGTTTATACTTTGTCCTTTCTCTTTCTAAGATGAGCAACTTGTCATCACAAAACACTTAGAATTTAGAAGGTTTTGCGATCCAGAAAGCCACACTATAAAGGTTCCCAAGCAGGCATAGACATTCTTAAACAAAATTCCAAAATGGTGGCAATTTTGCAGGTTCCCTGACTAAACCTCTACAAAAGCACTGTGTATAAGCTGAGAAATAAACACTTCCATACGCCTGTTTTCCATAAATACAGAAATCTAGTAATTATCTCAAGAGCCATACATTATTTATTTACTCTCAGGCCTTAATGAAGGAAGACTCAATGTTTATCATATTAAAATTGTTTGGGAGGGTGGGGAGCATGAAAAGCTTTCCTTCTTCCCTTAATGAATCTGGCCTTATGTTTCTTCGATTTTTTATCAGTAATTTTATGCTCCGCAGGTAGTAAACAAAAATGGTGACAGCCAAACATGCATTTTGCATCACAACAAACCGTCAGATCTGCAAACAGTCACTAAAGGTGCTCCCTTCCTCCAGCAGGAAAAAACAATAGCGTTTATTAGCAGCATTTCACTGTGCTCACATGATTTGTGTGTACCTCACTTTGAAAGTGTCAGCTGTCAAATGAAATGATGGGGACTGACAGTTTAGAATTGTAAAAGTTCAGCTCCTTTCAAATGTACTAAATGAACAAGAGCTGCCTAATTTGGGCTGAAGAGAAAGCAACAAAAATCCCCTGTAAGTATGTAAGGTTTTATTCTACTTTTTTGCATGCTTAGTATGCACAGGGAATGTTAAATACTCTTCAGCTGGATACACTGTTAATTCTAAGAGTGAGAAAGATTTCATTAGGTAGGCTTCAGGCAAGAGTGGGCTTCAAATGGAATTCCCTTTTATTTTCTGAAACTCACAGTATATGATCCATATCCAATGACAAATGGTCTATAAACTCTCTTGCAGTATTTAATTGCATAAACTTCCATTATATTCTACCATTAACGGAAGACCACTTTGACATGAGATGTCCGATTAAAAAGTAAAAAAATAAACCCCTTTTCTTTAGAAAAAAAAAAAAAGCTAAAGCACAGTCTTAAAAACAGCAGAAAATCTCAAATGGTGATATGTTCCCAGCTTACAATTTTAACTTTTTTTAACCAATTAGTTACTTTTAATTTTGGTAGTGCAAAAAAAAAAATCTATTAATCACTATTTAATTATCTGGAGGTCTTGCTTGCCTAATTAGTGCTTTCCTTATTGCATCTCCTACTGAAGTGGAGACCCCATCAACTCATTTATCTGATACGTTTTTTGGTATACTGGTGAGTTAATTAATGAAAAGAAGAAGGGGGGGGAAAAAGCCCCTCATGTTTAAATGGTTCATTCCTTTAAAAAAAAAAAAGCTTATTAAACACTTTGAACATTAAATAAGCCGACTGATTTTATTGGGGTTTTTTCCCATTGCACTAAAAAGCATTATATAAATGCAAAATCCCATGTGACATTTTTGGGTAACTATACCAAAGAGAATGAATCAGAAGAAACTGACTGATCAGTTGAGTAACAATCGCCCTAAAGTACACAGCCTGGGGCAAAAAGCTTTTGGAAAATGTTTTATACAGGAAAAAAGAAGGAAAGAAAATGAAAATGAAGAGGATGAGTGATTTTACCTGGGAGTCTGGGGGTGTTGTTTGAATTACCAAAACCGGTAGGGAATGAAATCATGTTGTTACATAATAGACAATATACTACGAAGTTGACTGTGGCTCTTGGACTGAAGAAAACAAAGGAAGAACAAGTGTGTTCAATTTCAAGACAGTAAAGAGTTACTCTTCTGTGCCTCTCCCACCTAGCTCCATCCTTGCTGACTTCGGCATGGCAAAAAAAAAAAAAAAAAGGTGGGCTAAATGTAGAAGTTGGGAGCCATGGGATCTATTCCTACTCTGGGAATGAATACGACTGAATGAAAAAACCATTTAATAAGTAGCTAAAAGCATTGAATATAGATTCAAAAGTCTTGGCTTGAAATCCCAGTTCTGCTTTTGACTACCTGAGAGATGTTGGGCAAGCTACTTCAACTGGAGATCCCAGTTTACTCATCTATAAAATGAATAAGCTGAACCAGAAGAAGTTTAAAGATGTTCCCAGAGCAGCTCCTAAGTCTTTCCATACCTTGCCCCTCTTCAAGAGCAACATAATCTCTGACCTCAGTCATTCGGAATTTACTCTTTTTTTGTAAGCCTGTGTCATCGGTACTTCGGCAACCATCAAGGTACATTGAATTTGAGCTCTGTTTCCTTTTTGGAATGGCAAGACATAATCTTCAGGTATTCTCAAGGATGGACTAATAAATATTTAATATCTAACTCTCTAAAAAAACTTAATGCCTGATACGCTTTTTAAGTTGAATCTGCATTATTACCACTTTTCCATCACTTTCTTAAATCTAGACAATTAAAACAATAAATCAAGCCCTGATTTGTAGCATTTGCATATTTCCAAGGTGTAAATGCTCACACTGTAAATTTAACTGTCACAGAAGGAACCATCTGTAGCATACTCTTGGTACTCCATAACCAAAATAAAAAACAAATCAATATATATTTATTGAACAAGACTATGTGAAAGACACTGTGTTAGTCACCAAAGAATATATAACTTTTTTTGGAAGACAGCGTGGCACAGTGGTTAAAGTGTCCTAACTGAACCAACCAAGTAAGACTCCAAGTCAAATCACTGATACTTCCTAAAGTAAATGTGGTCATAGGAGAATCACTCAACTTGTCTGCCTCAGTTTCCTCATCTGTAAAATGGGGATAAAGTGATCTTTGTTGTTGTAAAGTATAGATGAGATAATGTATGAAAAATATTTTTTAAACTTCATAAGAAATTTAGAATTCATTAGGATACCAAAGGCAATCCCCACCTCCCCCAGGCCCAAAACGCACACACCTCAGTCTTCTTGTCAGCCTAGTTCAGCTCTAACTCGGGTTTATCTCTGGCAGATCGTAGAGTGCGATTTACTGATTATCGCTTCTCCCCATTGGGATCATAAGATTTTAAGTGAAAAAAATGTAAGAGATTTATTGCTAATGGGATTCTACAAATGTTACCTTTGTTCAGAGCAAAAATAATATATAGCCTCAGCTTTTTGTCAAGAATTCTTAATGTTGCTGTTTTTGAATATGTATAACTCATTTAGGAGCCAAGAATAGACAGTAACTCATCATCTTTGCTACCTGCCTTAAAATGTCTGTATTATGTCTGTTTGGAAATAATATAAACTTGTAATTTAATTGATGTCATAACTTCAATTCATCACTGTGTTCGTGCTAAACAAAGGGACTCTGAAGAAATGAACAGAATGTTCATTGTTCAGCACAAGAAAGGTCATAACATGTTATATTTACATTTATGTCATGCCTTATTACCAAATCTGGATAAACCATCTTCCTTCATTATTTCTGAATAGGAGACTGATGATAAGTGCTGTTTTCAGGAGTTTTTTTATCCTTTTTTATTTGTCTGGCTAATTTGTGTGTCTGCAGCATGGCAAGGCTAACTCCATGTTTTACTTCTTAAGTTATTATGGGGTTTTAACTCCTTAAGATCAAGAACAAGTTTTTAAATATAACATTTGCATGGGTCGACAGCTTCAGGAGAGAGAGGTCAGATGCCCCTGTGAAGGAAGAAGAAATCTGTCTGCATGATCCCAATTTGCTTTGAATAACAGACATGCAGCCCAGAATTGGGAATGATTTGTTGTTAGGTTAAGCAGCAGGGAAGCTCATGGCTGATTATTTCTACTGCTGATACAACTGGGGTAATGGGTGAGTAATGGAAGTTCCATAGATAATCATAATGATACCAAGCAATGAATTGTGTGCATCTGAGTGAGAGTGCTAGTTTTATCAGATTGTGATGGCCAGTAAGCTAATATAATCTATAAATATTCAGATTAACTGAAATCTTTATTATATCTGCAAAGAACTACTGGGGTGCTTTGCTCTCTCATACTTTCTGCTTTGCTTTCTCACTTATATCTGGTCTTTATATTCCAAGTAATCTTAAATTAAAAGAATACTGTTATTCAGATAGGAAGAAGAAAATGCACCCAGCAGTGCCGAGTACTCACAGAATTAATGAAGAGCCACCTAAGAGTCTTGCTTTCTATTCCTGGGGCACCTAGAAAATGATTTCCTACAGTGGGGTATGCTGGTCATCCCCGTATCTAACTCAGCTCTCCTAAGATTTCTCATTTGCTGTGCTCTGTCCCATGGTAAAACTGGAGAGAATACAAGATCAGATCCCTTTCTTTTCAGCTGTAAAGTCTCTTCAGGATCCAATTCAATGAGATTGTGTTTGTTACAATGAGCGTAGATGGTTCAATGGGGCAGATTTAAGAAATTCTGAAAAGAGTTCAGGGGGCTCCTGGAGGTAGGGGCTCATGGTAGGGTGGGGGGAGTGCTGTTATGTACACCATCCTGTGTTTGTTAAGGCCTAAAAGCACTGAAAAGGGATTTGTTCTGTTTGTGTAAAGGCCCTCCGTGCTCTGGGTCTCTAAAATGTCACTTCAAGCTTTTTAGCACATAAGCTTACTCTTGATCTTAGGCCTGGCATGACCAAAACCTGGGAGATTAGGGTCTCACTAACTGAGTCATATTGTTACTCAAATTTGGCATCTCTTAAGGCTACTGCCAAAGGTATCGGTTTTCTAAAATGCTCCATTAGTCTACATTAATTTGAAGTTTTCTATTGGTGATTGCTCCTCATATCCTACTAATTCAAAAAGCAGGGAGAAGCATTTTGCTTACTCAATATTTTTTGTTGATCAAATTAACTGTAATTAAAAGACCTAACCTCACCCAAGAGAATAGTGATCTGCAGTCATGTAATGAGTAGAGTCAATAATTAAAGAGTCAATGACAATGACAATATCAACAGCTCTACAGAGGGTTTTAAACTCTGAGGTTCCATGATCCACAGTAGAAAGGATGATGGGTTCCACTCCTTGGCCCTTTCACTGGCTAACCTACTCTCTGTGGCTATAAACTCAGTTCAGTAACTCAAGACTGATTAATAAGCTTAAGGTCTCAAAAAAATGTCACTGGACTCAAGAAATCAATACTGAAAAAGTTAAAACTTTTAATAAGAATGTAAAATATATCTCAGAGTACCATATTGTCTTCCTTTGGCTGGCTAGTGTTCAGATTTCAAAATCGTCATCTATGCCCTTTTTAACTTTGAAAGTCATTATTGTATTTTGATCATCATTTAAGCTCAATTGCTCAGTGAGTCAGTTTCTCTCTACATAACATATGGATGCTCTTCTCAATGCTGGGTAGTTAGGAGAATTTATCAAATCACTTTTTTTATATAAATTTAGCATTTTATTTTTCCCCAGTTACACATAAACACAATTTTTTACATTTGTTTTTAAAACTTTGAGTTCCAATTTCTCCCCCTTCTTCTCTCTCTCCATCCCCTTTATTGAGAAGGAAACCATTTTATTATAGGCTATACATTTTTAGTCATGCAAAACATTTCCATATTAGTCACGTGAAAAAAAAGACAAAAAAAAACCTCCAGAAAAAACAAGTTTAAAAGTATGCTTCAATTTGTATTCAGACACCATCAGTTCTTTCTCTGGGGATGGATAGCATTTTTCACCATAAGTCCTTTAGAGTTGTTTGGATCGTTGTATTGCTGAGCATAACTAAGTCATTCACAGCTGATCATTGTACAATATTGCTGTTTTTTGTATGCTAAACATCTCACTTTGCTTCAGCTCATGTAAGTCTTTACAGGTTTTTCCGAGAACATCCTGTTCATGATTTCTTAAGCATAATAGCATTCCATCACAGTCATACTCCACAATTTGTTCAGCCATTCCCCAACTGATTGACATCCCTTCAATTTCAATTCTTTGCCATCAGAAAAGAATTGCTATAAAGATTTTTGTACATATATCTACATTTTGTACATACATATTTTTGGGTTATCTTTTTTGGGAGACAGACCTGGTAGTGATATTGCTAGGTCAAAGGGTATGTATGGTTTTATAGATGTTTGGACATAGTTCCAAATTGTTCTACAAAATGGTTCAATCAGTTCACAACTCCACCAATAGTGCATTAAGATCTCATTTTTCCCACATCCCTTCCACCATTGGTTATTTTTCTTTTCTTTCCTATTAATCAGCCTAATAAGTATGAGGTAATACCTCAGAATTGCTTTAATTTGCATTTCTCAAATCAATAATGAGTTAGAGCATTCTCTCTCCTACCAAGACTATAGATAGCTTTGATCACTTTATCTGAAAACTGTTTATATATTTTGAACATTTATCATTTGGGGAATGATTCTTATTTTTATAAATTTGACTCAGTTCTCTATATGTTTGAGAAATGAGGCCTTTATCGGAGAAAGTTGCTTCAAATTGTTTTCATAGTTACTCTTGCTAACTGTATTTCCCTCCATTCTATTTCCCCCTTATTTATTCTATTATCTCTATTTTCACCGTTCCTCCTCAAAAGTGTTTTGCTTCTGACTATCCCTTCCCCAAATATACCCTCCCTTCTTACCCCTGCCCCTATTGTTTCTTATTCTTTTTCCTTTCTACTTTCTTGTAGGGTAAGATTCTATATCGAAATGAGTGTGTGTATGTTATTATTGTGATCAGTTATTCAATCCCCTTACTGTCTATGGGCTGAGAACTCCAGAAGCAGCTCCTGCCACTACAGATTTAGTGACTTCTAAGGCCTGTTCCTGGTTTGCTGGGGCCCAGTCTTCACTAGCATTGCATGTGAATGGCATTCTCATCCAGGTGCAACAGACTTTTCCTGCTGACCTTCTTAGCTGTCTTTGTCTGGAAAATTATTTTATCCCATCTTTTTGTTGGTTCTGCTGCTCCAGGAATTATTTTATGGCATCATTTAAAGGGGTTTGGAGGGGTTTAGGGGAGAACTCAGGTGAGTCACTGCCTTTTCTCCCAGCAAATCACTTATAATTAAATAACAGTGAAAATGATGACAACCCACACAAAACATAAGTCGTTAGCCATGTAATAAAGGAATGGCAAAGGAAAAGTAAGAAAATAACAACTAAGGTACACTATAACAAGGATTCTTTATGTTATGAGACAACTATAGTAGGTGCAAAGGCTGGGAAGATACTTTTGGGCCAGTTGTCATCAAGTAATATCACCAAATGGATTAACACTTTAGCCTGTATGATGATGATGCTCCCATGAATCTAAGACAGGCAACACAGAAATGGATTAAATGTATGAATGCTTTTATTATACACCAGTACTACATCACATCAAAATTGGAAATAGTTGTTTATAAAAATTTTCTATATATTGTCAATTAGTGCAACTTGCTTTCTGTACAGCTCCAGTAATTTTTTAGAAGTTTTTCAGAGTGCATTCATTAAATAAAACTTTCCCATTTACCAGAGACAGAGACAGAGAAAGACAGAGAGAAAGAGAGAAGGAGGGAGAGAGAGAAAGAAAGAGAGAGAGAGAAAGAGAGAGAGAGAGAGAGAGAAAGAGAGAGAGAGAGAGAGAGAGAGATGGCAAAAATAATGATGATGCCTTGGAGGACTTTAAAAAAGGAGATGGGTATACTTATATTGGAATTTTTTAAAAATAACTTTTTAGTGTCATCAATCCAACAAATAAACCAACACTAAAACACAGAAAAAAAATTTTAAACTCGGCATATGTTATACTACTATGAATGTACACATCTTTACAGTATTTGACAGAGAATGAAAAGACATTTCAAAACCTGCGCACAACAATATATGTATGACAGTTTTTTGCCTTTTGTAAGGCTTGTAGGAGGAAAAGTAGACCTATAAGGAATACTTCTTAGGACAACCACAAAATGCCACCATTTCAGAAACTGCTCAAAAAAACTACTGGAAAGAAGTTGAGTATATATAATTAGAACATAAAGCAGAAGACTTCAGCATAATGTTTAATCACAAGAATTGAACAAGAACTATGCATGTGGTATGGAGCTGGCAAAACAAAATTATATCAAATTTATTTTTTCTCATTTTGTATTTAAGTTTAAATTTTTTTTAATTATAAAAAAAGAAGTCATCATACCAAAATTACTCATTGTGATTCTTCTAAACCTAGGCCAATTATATGTTTATATACTTTATATAAAGAATTCATAGATTGTATAACTAAAAACATCTATAAGTTTTTACACTTCTAGAAATAACATATTATCTGACAAGCAAAAAGAATGTGGGGAACATTTCTATTAGTATAAATGACAATTTGTTATAGATTCCATGATGATTAAACAAGCCACCAAAAAGCTCCATGACATTTATACTACCTTTATTGAACATTATAAAACCTTTGACTCATTCCTATACTCATGGCTTATTCACATACTATAAATCTGTAAAACAGATCGAAGAGTAGTGAAAATGCTAAAAGCTTTAAGATCCAAATGGCAAATTGTGTTCTATTTAAAGCACACTATTAACATGATAATATCCAGAATAGCCAATGGGAAAAATGGATTTATTTAGAGAGATAGTTTAAGCTCCCTAACCTTAAATTTTCATTGCTATTAAATAGAATTGAGAATGCCTTTCAAGTCACAGAGAAAGTTATACCAAAACATTATATTTATCATTTGATGTCCATGGCGTTATCATATTATGTGCTTCCCTAAAAAAGTACATGAAAAAGCTCCTTTGTCTCATTCTAACTTTCTCCAAATATATAAAACTACTATTTTGATTCTGTAAGTAAAATTTGTTTGCTTGATCAAGTAGTTGAATTGAGTATTATAGGAGCAGCATTTATGTCCTACAAAAGTAATGAATGGAATAGAAAAACTTGAATCTGCAATGGCAAGCCTGATAAAAAAAATGATAGGCAAAAATTCCCTATTTGATAAAAACTGTCAGAAAATCTGGAAAACAGCCTGGCAGAAATTAGATTTGGAATAATACCTTACACCACACTTCACAATAAATTCGAAGTGGATATATAACCTTAAAAAATCAGAAGAGAAACAGATCACATACCTCTCATAGCTATGGGAAGAGATGTATTCCTCAACAAATACAAAATAGATGCTATTATAAAATATAAGATAATTTTAATTAAAACTGAAAAAAATGATTCATAGACAACATTGATGCATCTGGGGGTAAGAAGGAAGTGGTTAAAAGGAAAATATCTTTGTATCAAATTTCTCTAATAAGGATTTGGTGTCTAAGATATAATAACTTGTTGACTGATGTAAAGCCAAGTACCAGCAGATTCCCAAAAGAATGCTACTGTGAACAGCTTTTAAGATTCAGATTACACAGTAATAGTGAACACTCTGTTTATTCCATTACAGATCAAAGTTCAGTACAATCTTCACAATATAATACATCTTATAACAAAAGAAGAATTACCTAGTTTCCCTAAGGGAGAACCCTTCTCACTTAAAGATTCAGTCAGTCAATTCACAATATAACAAAAGAATAATCACCTGGTTTCCCTAAGGAGAAAACCCTTTTCACTTAAAGAGTCAATCAATCAATTCACAATATATCAATCTTCCACTCATGAGGCAACCATTAACTTAATCAGTCACTCATCTAGCAATCAATCATTAAGCTAGATTCCCAATTACTAAATATCATTAGTCACTAATACAGTCATTAGAAAACCACACAAACTTTCTACTCCTTGGTGTTCAGCAAACCTCAGTTTAGTCCAAGGGGAGGTCTTTTCTTCATCTCGACTCTGGGTGATCTCTCTGATTCCCTGGATCCCCTTCCATGGTTCTAGCTCACTCCTGAATCTGCAAAACAATCACCTGGATTCAGAAGCAGACAGCTGCCAGGTTCTTGTCCAGTCCTCAGAGGTAGACAGCTTCCATGTCCTTGTTCAGTCCTCAGGGCAGTCCCCAGCA
>CM053598.1:149295095-149317411 GCA_028646575.1 Pseudocheirus occidentalis | reverse complement strand
TGGTGGTTACAGCGTCATTCATGGTGGCAGCCGGCTCCTTGAGCAGCAGGAGAGGGAAAGGTATGAGAACCAATTATTGATGATGCCCATCTCAGAAACTGGCAAATACCGAAATCAAGTCTTGTTTTGTTGTTTTGTTGAATGTTTAGAATTAAGAAAGTGATGGAGAAAAATATTAAAAGTGCAGATTAAACTTAAAAGTGTGTCATGCAAGTACATATTTAATATATAGAAATATAAATACATATATACATACATAGATCTATTCAGAGGGCTGTTAGACATTTAGCAGCCATACTCCTGGCTGAAATGCATAGTATCACATCATAACTACACAGAGAATTGCAAAACAAAGTGGTATATGAATTCTGAAGGAGAAGGTGATTCGTTACCAATTGGGACAAGCAAGGAAGATTTTCTCTAAGAGACAGAATTTGAATTGGGCTTTGGAGGATGAAGAAGAGTTCCATTGGTAAAGAAGAGACAGGAGAATGCACCAGTTCCAGGGAAATGCACGAGAACAGGCACAAAGATATATGAGAACACGGTAAATTTTGGGGGGTGGAAAATAGAGAGATGATTCAGAGAGTTGTCTAGTTGGCTTGAGTAGAATGCATGGAATGGAGAAGTACGAGATAAAGTTGAAGAGATGTGGTGATACCAAGTTTTTGAGAGCTTTGAATGCCAGCAAAAATGAATTTGAATTGTACTCTGGAGACAATAGGAAACATTTGAGTCATTTTTCAGTCTTGTCCAGTTCTCCATGACTCTATTTGGAGTTTTCTTGGCAGAAATACTGGAGTGGTTGGCTATTTCCTTTTCCAGCTCATTTTACAGATGAGCAACTGAGGCAAACAGGGTTAAGTGACTTGCCCAGAGCCACATAACTATTAAGTGTCTGAGGTCAAATCTGAATTCAGATTTTACTCCAGGGCCTGGTGCTGTACCCACTGTATCACCTTCTTGCCTTACTTAAGAAGTAGTATGGATTATTAGATAGAATAATAGACCTGGGTTCCAATCTCACTTCAGCATTTTATATATGAGAGGTGAGGGAAGAATCAAAGATTCTAGGGACACAAATCTAGTCTCTGACTCAGGAGGTCCATGTTTTCTGTCATCATCTTTCATAAGAGGAGTAGCAAGTAAAATTTGAGTTTAAGCTTTCTGGGGAAGCTATGGATTCTACAAATTGGGAAAGCAGAGAGAGCCAAGCATGGAGGAGTGTCTATCCAAAGACAGTTGTCATATTTTCCCTGCTTGTGAACTTCCCTAGGAATTTTTAGATAGGGAAAATGATCAGGAAATGACATAGACAAAGATTCCCAATTGTTAAACTTATATTTATGATGCCATTCATTAGCTCATTTCTTTCTTTGGCTTATCCAGCGTCAGTCTTTTTGTTTCCATATATTTACCTCATGCTTCCATTTCCAAAACCATTCCTTTAGATCTTAAGAAAGAAAACTGACAATTTTCAAAGCGACTTCCCAGACTTTTAAAAATAGTTTATGGGAAGGCATAGGAAAAGAAGAAACTAAACCAAGATTAATCTCTTTCTAGTAGTTCAAAAACCATTGTTTTCTATGCTTTCAAAATTGAAACTTTTTTTTTAGAGGAAAATGGGTCAAACTCTGCTTTCTTGTTCTTAGTCCTTCCTTGCTTCCACAACACAAAACCAGAGTCTTTGATTTTATTTTTATTTTTTTCAGAGTCTTTGATTTTAGATTAGATTTTTTCCCCTGTCAGTTGCCGTACAAAAAATATCATATGGCTCAATAAAAGGCTTAGTTCAGTAGAGTTTATACAAGTGGCTGAAGGGATTTCAAGTTAGTTTAATGTTTCTGATTGTTTTCCCACATTGATTTTTAAGATGATTATATTTTATTTATGGAAGAACAAACTTGGCCTTACATTTGAGTTGCCTTGAGGGTAGGCCAGGCCTCTTCTACTTTCAAAATCACAATTCCTTTGTGATTGGATATGGATAAAGTTGATGTGAATTTGCAATGATCTACCATAAATGAATTGGGGGCAATATGAGGATAAATGCTGCTCCTGTTATAGGAAAAGAATATTTCTTTAGAGAGCCTATCTGGAGCAAGGATTTGATTTAATTTCCTTGAACCCAGCCTTTTTTTTCCCCTTAAGCTAGAAATCTTTCAAAGTTCCTGCTGCTGAAGGCAGAAACAAAAAGGATCCCACACTGGCCCTGTTCCAAGGAGGGGACAAAAGGGCTGATAGTCCAGGGGGCCTGGGTAGAGAAGGGAGCTGCTGAATACAGCATGTGGGGAGGGAGAGCTGCCCATTACAGGATCAAAGGGTTGGCTGCTCGTTGGCTACTCAGTGTGCCATGGAGTCTTTGGAATGGCTCCGGTTTCTGCCCATCAGGCCTTGAAGAAAGGCCTATGGGCTTGCCCTAGTCCTGGTATTCTGAGCTGAATGCTCTTATGTCTGTGCGAAGCAGGCTTGAAATTCCTTTGGATCTATTTCAAGTAAAGCAGATGACTAATCACCCCCTTCTGTTAGTTGATAATGGGTTGTCTATAAAACATTATTTTTGCAGGGTTACCTTATTGTGGAGTTTGTGTCTTTTGAGGGACATTCACAAGTGAAAGGCAAGGAAAACGTTGACTCCTGGGTATAGTAAAGCTGGAGGGTGGGAGTGGAGGATGGAGAGAGGGGTGCCAAGAAGTACCAAATGACTTGGCTACATTCTTCAGTTTCCTGAAAAAAAGGAGCCTTGACCCCTACGCATTACTGCTTTTTAGAATGTAACAGCAGATGGTACTGAATGACAGTTGGTGAAGACAACCAAAGGTGTTTATAACATTGCAAGGTTGCATAGGTGACTTTAAAAGGGAAGAATTTGGAAGTGATAAAAGTCAGCTGTGGAGATGGTAATAAAGCCGACAGTGACTAGAGGCAACTTTCTTTTTTTATTGAGTCTGATTGCAAATTAAGGTAGGGGGAAAAAAAATGAACCTCTCGGGCAGAAGAAGTATGTTCAACCCCTACCTCAGTGGTTTCCAGAACAAAAAAATAAAAAACCTTTGCCTTTGATTTTTAGATTTGATTCCTCCTCACTTCTCTTTTTGCCTGCTGGTTGCCGTACAAAGAGATATAGCTCAATAAAATAAAAGATCCATAGCCCTGTGTTTCATATTTGGGGCCTGGAGGGATTCTGAGTCAGGTTAATGTATCTGATGGTTTTCCCTTCATTGATTTTTAAGATGATTATATTTTATTTATAGGTGAGAAAATAATAGTTAATCTTAGATTTATTGAAAACTTATTGCAAGGCTGCACGAATTGATAACAATGACAGTACATTTAAGGCAACAAAACTAGGCTTGTCTTTAATCCCTTAAGTGCTGATGTGCAGAGAAGCGATTGACTTGAAATTAAATGTGCTCTTCCCGACAACTGAATCCAGATGGGAAAGAGTTATATTTTTTTCTGCCTGCTCTGAAAGATTTCATTACACAAAGCTCCGGTACACCTGAGGTGTTTCTTTTGTAAAAACTGTCTCTGAAATATCCAAGAGCCAAAAAGCTTCTCCAGAGCAGTGTATTGTCCTCTGGAGGCTATGAGATCTGATTTTGAAGTCAGCCCAGTCATTTGTCAGATAAAAAGCCTACTGGTCAACCATAATTGTGTCCAGAGGTTTGAATCTTAATCCATACTATGTGGGAACAAATTTACACCAGAATGTGAGAGGAATAACTTTTTGTAACTGTGTTTTCAGTTGCCTTAAAATTGGTGATAATGTTTTGGGGTTCTTAAATAAGTTCAGAGATTTTTTGTATTTGCATCAAATTAATCTATGTATATGGTACACTTGCTATGATTTTTGCTTAATGAAGAGAGAGGCAGGCTATTCCTCTTTCTACAGCCCTGAATTGTAGTCAGGTTAACTTTGGCTTCAGTTGTAGCTTAGAACATGGTAGCACAAAATCAAGGGGTAGGTATGCAATAAAAGTTGTGCCTATGGCTACCAAGGCCTTTGTTACCTAGGTTTAATAAGGAGTAGGAGTTTTCTGGAGATATATTTTTATTTTTGGAAAAAAAACCAAGAAAGAGTATAAAAGACTCCTCAGTATATTTCTCAGCAGTTGCAGTTAGCCTGAGTCATATCACCGCTGTGAGGAAAACTGAGAGACTGAAAATGTTACAAGTTGCTGAGAAAATTGTTGCTACCATTACTGGCTAAGGGAAGAATGGCTGCAATGACCACTACATTTTCTCATCTTATGATGTGCCAGCTAAATCTTACGGTAACATTACTGGCCACGGTGTCCTTTGCGTGGATACATCTATTCATTTGTAGGATCACAGATCTAGAACTGGCAGTGTTAGCAGAGGACATCTCAATTCCCTCCTATGACACATAAGCTTTAGTTGAGAAGCTTGTGACTTTTTCAAGGTCAAATGAGTAGTTAAGTTTTAGAAATCAATCAGGCATCAACAAGCAGTTATGAAAGACCTACTGTGTGCCAGGCACTGAACTAAAGAAAAGCAAGAAAGAGTCCATCCTCTCCAGGAGCCTACAGTCTAAAGGACAGATGTAAACAGGTATGTGCAAACAAAATGTACAATATAAATTGGAAATAAGAAATAGGGGCAAGGCATAAGAGTTAAGGAAGATCTGGAAGGATTTCTTGTAGAAGGTAGGATTTTAGCTGCAACTTGAAAGAATCCAGGAAGACCAGGAAGAAGAAAATTCAAGGCATGGGAGATAGTGAAAATTCTGAGAGTCGGGAGATGGAATAACTTATGCTAGGAATAGTAAGGAGGCCGATGTCATTGTATCACAGATTATGTGTTGGTGAACAATGTATATGAAGATTTGAGAGGAAGGAGCAGGCCAAGTTGTAAAGGTCTTTGAGCTCCAAACAGAGGGATTTAGATTCAGTTCTAGTGGTGACAGGGAACACCTGGTGTTTATTAAATAGGGATGGGGTGTGGTCAGACCTACACCCTAGGAAGATCAATTTGACAGCTAAGTGGAAGAAGGACTGGAGGGGGAGGTATGTGGAGCAGAGACCAATCAAAAGGCTACTATAATAGTCCAGGGATGAGGTGATTCAATATGTAAGTATTAGAGCTGGGAGGGGTCATGAAGAACATCTAATCAAACCTTGACCGTTTATAGAGTGAAACCCTGGTCTACAGTTTCTGAAGCTCCATATGGTCCTCCCATGGATGTTAGTTATAATGATAGATCCCACACCCCTCACCCCGTGCACAGTAAATGTCAATTGTTCAGCCTTTTAATTTTGTTCAGTTGTGTCTGATTCTTCATGATCTCATTTGGGGTTTTCTTGGCAAAGATGTTGGAGTGGTTTTCCATGTCCTTCTCAGACTCATTTTACAAACAGGGTTAAGTGACTTGCCCAAGTTCACACAGCTAGTAAGTGTCTGAAGTCAGATCTGAACTCAGGGAAATGAGTCTCCCTGACTCCTTGCATGGTATTCTATGCAATGTGTCAACTTTGTGGTCCTTCAAAACTTAAAGGCATATGTCCTGTTGTTCCAGATTTATTTACCTTAGTTTATCAACAGGTTGTAGAAAATCCTGTATATTTACCAATACTTGATCTAGTTTCTCTAGATGATCTATCTCAAAAGGCAATATGGATAACATGGTATTTTGGCTCCAAGTCTGAGGGCTGAGTTTCAAATCTCACTTCTGATGCTTATTGTTTGTCTGAGTCTTGACAGGCTACTTAATACCTCCCCTCACTACCAACTTGAATTTCCTCATGTATAAAATCATGGGGTTGGACGAGATTGCCTCTTAGGTTCTCTCTAGTCCTCTATCCATAGATATCCTCTGGTACAATGTCTTCCTCTGTTAAAAAAAAAGAGAGAGAGAGAGAGAAGGAGAGAATTTAATCTGTCACAGGTTCTTCCCTATTAATAACTTCTTCACAATGATCAAGTAAATATATTGGATGACTAGGTTTCTCCTTTTGTGCATATAAAGAACCTCTTGTGAATATTGTAATCCTTTGCCAAATGTTTTTCTAAATTATTTTTGGCCTCCCAATTTCTCTTTTCCATTAATTTCCTTCTAGTTATCCTGTATATAGCTTGATTTGTATGTTTGTTAGCGTGTTATATATGTTTTTTTTTTCTCTTTTTTGTATCCCTGGTGCTTGAGTTTAGCACATATTAGGTGCTTGATAAACATTGGCTGGTTGATTCATTGATATTAAACCCAAACTCCTGATCCTCATTAAAAGATTTCCCCACTCCACCAACCTCATTTTTCACTCTCCCCAACAGAAATCCGCCACAACACATCAGAATGAAAAATCTGTCCCACTCTCATCATTCTGTACAAGGGCATCCACCCCATTTTTATGGCTGGTTTGAAATCAAATCATGTGTTTGCTGGTGTCTATTTACCTTCTGTATCTCTAAATGGATTATAAATTCTTCATGGTCATGCAAGACATAACATGTATAATAACAATAACAATAATGACAATTTCCAGCATTTATAGAGTTTTTTAAGCCTTGTGACTTTCTGCTTCCAGAGTCCATGCACTTTCCATTCTGTCTATCATGTACCCTCCATATATAATACACATGCTTTGTTATTTTGTTTGTAGCAAAATCTTACTTTGAATATCTTATGTCACCTTAGGTTGAACTTAGTGAGAGAAAAAAACAACAACCATGAAAGTCTATTAAAATCTCCAAATAACTTCCCATTCCTTTTGTGCACACACATGCAAAAATTCACAGTACACGTAATTCAATCCTCTGAAATAGACGCCAGAAGGAAATGGTTTTTCTTGTGCTTCCTCTCCTAGACTCCAAGATCTCCCCTCAGAAAGATAATAGAGAGAAGTCACATGATAATGCTGCATGTAACTTCATTAATGAATGATCGATTACATGTATTTTTGCATATGTGTATATATTTGTCTACATAGATATGATATATATATATACATTGTATAGCTATATTATATATTTTGTATAATATATGGGACTGCCCCTGTGATTTCATCAGTATTGGGAATTCCAAGATGAATAAACTCACTCTGTCAATACAAGTTAGCATCTTGTCTTCAACTTATGGTCTGAGAGTTGTCCAGAGCACAGACTGAGTAAATGGTTTATCCAGGGTCAAATAACCCGTATATGTCAAATACAAGACTTGGATCTAAATCTTTCTGGTTCTGGGGCCAGATATTTATGTATACTGAGTTAGTCTATCTATCGTCTATCTATCATCTATCATCTATCTATCTATCTATCTATCTATCTATCTATCTATCTATCTGTCTATCTATCTATCATCTATCTGTCATCTATCTATCTATCTGTGTTTATTCATCCATCTATCTTATAGTCAAGTAGTTATCTACACATGCTTTCATATGTATATGTGTATATATGTTTTATATATGCATTATATATGTGGGTGGGTGTAAATGCATATATAATATACATATATAACATATACACATATGAAAAGTGACTATAGAACTCAATACTTTCCCAGATGTTCTGTGTACCTACAGCTCAGTAAATAGAGAACTTGATTTTCTTTTTTTTTAAAGATACTTTAGTAACTGAACTTCAGTAAATAACTCTCATTCATCTCATATCCATGTAGCATTTTCCGGTCAGGAAAAGAGATCAGTGTAAATAGATCTGTGAGCTATATATGAAGGAGGAAGCATGGGGACAGGAAGTAAAGGAAGGAGTTTGAAAAAAAATGTATCTCAGGAAGAAATTTGGTCTCAGGTTAGGAACTAAATGGAATAAAAAGAGTGATTTGTCCCCAACCTTTGACTTGTAAGAGGGCTGCATGAACTTTTTTGAAGGGTTCAAAGAGTTCAAGCACTTGGTGTTCTTGAAGGATTACTATGGTACTTCTTATTTGGCTCCTTTTCCCCTGGATTCCTTTTGGGGCTGGTGACAGACCTGCCAAAAAAACACAAGAAAGATTGCTTTGGATGGAAAAAAAAAATTATTGACTAGTGATGGAAAGAAATCTTTGAAAACTCTTCTCAAGAGAGATCCTATTTCCAACCTTTATAGGTCAATTTTTTCCTGTACAAGAGACCAAATCAGAATTTGGCAGAACGTGTTGATGATTCTCTCATCAGGTTTATCCATTGATTTTTCTTGTGAATCTCAACAGGGTTCTTTCTAAAATGTGGATAAGGGGCATGACATCAAGGTACCTTTTATTTGAAGAATGTGAATATATAACTAATTCTTCTTTCCATGGAGCTGAAAGTGTCTTCCTGTACCTCAAATGCAATATCCTTCATTTGATCATATGTTTTTGATATATTGATTATATTTTGATATTATATATATTGATATATATCAATATATTGATATATTGATACATATTTTTTTGAAAATAATTTTTTTTATCACATGAGATGAGATTTCTGCATCAGCCTTAAAGCCCAGCATATTTCATTTTGTCTATTGCACAGTAACTGATTTTAAAAAAATCACCCTCCTAA
The DNA here is from genome assembly GCA_028646575.1 of Pseudocheirus occidentalis. Lineage (NCBI taxonomy): Eukaryota > Metazoa > Chordata > Mammalia > Diprotodontia > Pseudocheiridae > Pseudocheirus > Pseudocheirus occidentalis. Next base: position 149,308,907 of record CM053598.1, on the reverse strand, counting down.
AAGCTATCAAGATAGACTTTACATCTGATTTAAGTAGCATGATGTAGTGGATAGGATGCTATATTTGGAGTCAGAACGATGTGGGTTCAAATGCAGTCTCATATGCCTGGACATGTCACTTAACCATACATAGTGCCTTAGTTTTCTTAGAAAAATAAGAGAATTGGGTTCAACAGTTTCTTGGGTCTCTTCTAGCTCTAAAGCTATGATTTACAATTCTTACCACCATGCTGAAAAATGGTAGCTAATGACAATTTTCAAATTATTTTGAATTTGAATTTTGTATTCCATAAGAAATTTCAATCAAATTTTATTAAATAGCCTAGTTGATATTTCTTGAATCTGACAGATCATCTCCTATCTCTATTCCTTTCTATAGGCTCTCCCTAATGTCTGGAATGAACTTCTCTTGGGTAGAGTGCTGAACTTAGTCAGGAAGACCTATGATCAAATCCCACTTCCCACATTTACTAGATGTATGATTATAGCTGTCTCTTAATATCTCTGTGACTCAGTTTCTTTTTATGTAAAAGGAGGGGGTATAATTAGACATCCCAGATGGGATGCCTGTTTCTTATATTTTCCAATATTTCACTCAAGGTTCATCTTCCATCTCCTATGGGGAGCCTTTCCTAACCCACCTAGTTAGTGCTCCCTTGCTGCTCTTCAAAATTATTTCAACATGTATAAATTATACATGTATATAATATGTATACATACATACACATATAGGCACATGGGTCTGTATGTTTGTTCACATGCTGTATTCTACTTCCACTTCCAAAAGAGTGTAAGCTAATTGAGGGCAAGAAATGTTTTTCATTTATGTATAACCAGCATCTATCACAGTATCTTGTAGAAAGAAGGCTTTTAATAAATGTTAGTTGAATTGAATTGGATTGCATTCATGTACAGAGAGAACAAAGACACTACATTGCATCAGATGTACAGTTGACAGAACAATTAATACAAATCTGGTTATGCTTTTTGAGTGAGATATTGATACTTTCAGCTAGAATAGAAGCTTTTAAGTACTGAATGAATAAATTATGAGGTACCTGACATTTTTTCAAAGTTGTCAGCTTAAATGAGGCCTTACTTAGCTGCAGTGAGCTTCTCAAATTCTTATTGTGAGCTTATTAATGAGCTTATTAATGAGCTTCATCATAAGGATGATATGTGGAATTATATGGATAATTCTTATAAACCATTATCCAGCAGCCTTCTCGCCTTGGAAGATCCTTCCACTTCTTCAGTCTTCTCATAATGGAAGATGCCATTGCCCCTGTGGTCTCTTCTTCTGATGGGTCAATTCTTCCAGGAACTTTTTTTTAATAGGGGGCCCAGGCAAGCCATATTGTCTTCTTAATTCCTCTCTGGGCTATGCTCCTGAGTCTTCTCACTACTTTTTCTGAAGAAAAATGAAAAAATAAAAGATGAAGAGAATAATATGAAGCAAAACCAATGAATACATTTTTTTAAAAATCCCCAACATTATAAGCAATGTTCTGCTTTGCAGACTAGGCTAGAAGTTGATGCATTCAGTATTTAACTAGAGATAGCTAGCTTATTTGTATTAATCTGATTCAATGTCTCAATAATTAAAAAAAATAAAAAACCTCAACAAGCCTTGTAGTATACTTTATGCATGATCTCATAATATTTACAATAGAAGACTGAACTTTTTTTAATCTTAATTCAGTGTCTCCTCCATTAGTTTTCCTTTAAATTCTTTTTTCTCTCTGATATTCAAAATTTCTGCCTTCTGGAAAATTCATTACCTCCAAGAAGACTTTACTGGTTAAGTTGGGAGAGAGTTATCTCACTTGTGAAATCACACACACACACACACACACACACATGCATGCACACACATAATGACAAAACATAATAATTTTTTATCATTTACATTTGTCCTGATTTGTAGGATTTTATATAGAGTATTCAATTTAATTCAGCAAACACTTATTAAACTTCCACTAAGTGCAAGGTATTATGAAAGACAGTGGTTTATAAATAAAAAAAAGTCCTTTCTCTGAAAAAGTTTCAATTCTACCTAGAGGAGGTGAGGAAATGAAGTGGGTAGGAGAAAGGAATATGTTTATAAGAAAATGCAATGTAATTTTGAGGGAGGGAATTCTGGAAACTGGGTAGATCAAGAAAGTTCTCATGTAGGGACTGGTACCTGAGTTTTGATCTGAAAAAAGTTACGGACTTGAAGAGACAGAAATTAGAAAGAAGTATATTACTGATGTCTATGTAAAGGCAGGCAAATAAGAGATGGACTGTCATGTCTGAAGAATGACTAGTAGGCCAGCTTGCCTGGAATAGAGATTATATGGAGGGAGATAAGGTTATGAAATTAGACTGGAAATGTTAAATGGGAAACAAATTGTGGTGGGCTTTAAATGTTAGGCTGAGAATTTAATATTTCATCTTAGAAGAAATAAAGATCCATTAGAGATTTTTGAGTGGGAGTTAGGGGAGAATAGTGGTTTGAGACATGACCATATTTGTGTACAATGCCTCCTCTGAACTATGCCCCTAACTTGCATTGGAATTTGTGGGTTGCTTTCACAGATAGTATCTGATACCTCAGTTTCTGTGCTCCCCTATCCTCCAGTTACAGCTATTGCTCATGAGTTCCCACTAGTGTGCTTCCCTTTAACAAATAGCCAGGAGGTATAATTAGCTCTTAGCACACTGAAGACAGTAGCTTCTAAAAAAAAAACAAAACTAAATGCTTTCTGACTTGACTTGACTGAACATCTGACTCCTGGAATATCAGTGCCTCTAAGATCACTGCCCCTGCAGATCAGATGGAAAAGATCCTATCTAACAAAGTAGATGGTAAAGGATCTTTTTAAATGTTATTTCCATTGGGAGGGGGAAATATATATATATATATATATATATATATATATATATATATATCCCTATCTGATGCTATACTATTTAACAGTGTCGAGGACTTTTTTTTTTCTGGGACTTCAGAATTCAAGTCTCATATCTATAGATGATGGCTAGCCTGGAAGTAGGGCCTGTGGTCTGAGAGGCACGGCTATTCCCAGAACTCTTGTACTTTGTAAAGTCAAGACAATAAGAATTTATTAAATGCCTACTATGTGCCAGGCATTGTACTGAATGTTGAGGATATGAGACAAAGGTATAAATAGTAAAAACAACAAAACTGATAAAAAAAACAGTCCCTATTCTTCCTAACAGGGGGCACAACATGCTAACAATAATGTGTGGACAAGATATGGACAGGGTAAATTGGAGATGATCACAGAGAAAGGCACTAGCATTAAGAGGAACCGGGAAAAGCTTCTTGCAGAAGGTAGGATTTCAGCTGAGACTTGACAGAAACCAAGAAAGTCATGAAGCTGAGGTGAGGTGGGAAAAATTTTAGTTAAAAAATATATGAAATATCATGTGAGAGGAATAGCTCAGGGTCCTGGGATGTTTCCACTGAGTCCTGAGGGCTGGTGATCTAGAAGATAATGGTGGTTATTTGACCCACCAAAAAAAATAAGCTGTATCCTCACTGTCAGAATTCTGCTTCAGTTAGGCTGGCTGATGGGATCTGTTGTGGGGATATAATCAATAAGACTTGGTAACTGATTGAATATAGCAGGGCATAGTGTTGTGAGAGACAAGGAAGAGTCAGAGAATACCACAAGATTGCAAATCTGTGTGACAAGCTATAAAAATAGAGAGGTGATCAATGATTAGAGATTGAAACAATAGTCCAGATAATTTAGATCAAGATGACAATTTCTATTATATTTAATGTAAAAGTGGGTAATAGATGTGTACCATTTTAAAAACTGCCTGTTTTAAGCTTCACTCTGTTAGAGGAGATTTTACAAATTGGTCTCCATTGTCTTTAGATTATAAACTGGCAGTGGTCAGGGCTTGTGTGATTAGACTAATTCCGTAAAACACGGAACATAACATTATACATTTTTAGATGCTTAGTAAATATTATTTGCTGCTGCCAAACTCTTCCCTTTGTTATACAGTTTACAGAACATGAGAAGAAAACAGGCAAACCGTTATATATTACCCAAGCCAAGTGTTCAAATAACCAACTTAGAGGGTAATAAGAGATTAGGCAAATAAAATAAGAATGCTATTTTAAAATGTAGTACACTGAAATGTACCTGATTACATACTTATGATCTTGGATAGATTGAACCAATAAAATCCAAGAAGCATTTTATTTCCACTGTGTAAATGTGTGGCAAAACCTAAGTGATCATTTTAAGAGGCTTATAGTGTCTGACCAGTTTCACTATATCTCTGGCATTCTCCCATAGAGACATAGCAATAAAAATATTCACTCCTCCTCAGTTTTTATTTGTAATTCCATGTTGTTTGTGCATTTGGGGGGGGGGGATTTATCACTCAGTTCGGTAAGTCCATCCAATTTACCTTTCCAATAGGAAATGATTATATGAACATTTAGCTGGGGTATTCACTACATCTTCCATTAAGACGTTTGTGCCTTCCACTTATCTCCATTCACCCTTCCCCCCACCCCACACCCCGCCTCAACCCAATACTAAATCTACAAAGAGACCTCATATTATAGTTTAAACTTCCTGGTTCTTCTTCTCCTGCCTTCCATCTCCATCACTGATACTGAGAAGAAATTAGGTATATTGCTATTTTCCTGTTTTGTATTGTTGGCCTTTTCTTTGTCTCCTTATTATGACAGACTGTTGCTTATATGTGTGATCTCCAGTGTCAGAAAAACTGGGAGGTCTAGTGTATTAAAGGTCAGTAAAAATCTGGTTTCAAGTTCTATCGCTGATGCTGATGTGGGCACTTATTCCCTCAGTGGTCTTTCACTGACATGAGGCCATAGACAAGCTAATTACTCCTCAGTACCTCAGATGAATCTTTGAATTAAAAATGAGTTGCTGATTGGCATAAGGTTTAGGGATTTCCCTACAATAATGAAATCATAGGCTTGGACTGAAAAAAAATTATTTTTAAAGACCTCCATCTTCAGCTCCAGAATTGTGGATTGCTTGGTAGCCTCATTTCTTGTAGTGACCAACAGCTTGCACTAGATATTGTAGAAGTTCTCTCTTTACCCTTAGTTTGGGATACCAGTAAGATGGTTACTCATGGATAGCTTCCAAAGTTGCTTTTATGTTGATATTCATTACTGAATCAGAAAAATCAGCTGATACACAAAAGGCAGGAGCTTTGCTCTGCCCATTCTAGGCAGAAACTTTAGAATCCTGATGCTGCTAGGCAGTTGTTTTTATGCCTGTTGCTAGTAGGTGCTTCTATTACTTAATATGTGCTTCTATAACCAGTAATCAGTGCTGATCAATTGACTAATAGGTGATGACAGCAGACTCCTTAGCTATATTTTACTTTTGGCTAATTTTTAAAAATCAATTACTCAAATCAACAAACATTTATTTAACCCTTATTATCTGACAGGAATTATACAAAATGCTCAGTATTTGTGTATGTATATACTGAATATGTGTATGTGTGTATGTGTATACTGAATATATGTATATCTGTGCATATGTATATACACACATACACACATGCACATACACATATGTGTATATATATGTATATGTATGCAAATATACATGTATGTGTATATATGTGTATATATACATAAACAGTATTTATGTATGTATATACCAAATATGTGTGTATGCATATACTGAATATATGTGTATCTGTACATATGTATATACATATACACATATATGTGTGTGGATATATATACATATATATGGAGGGAGAGAGAGAGAGAGTATATATAAAACAGAGTCGATATAAGGTAGCCTTAGAGAGGAAAGCCCTAGCAGGTGGGGGACCAGCAGTTCCTTGGTAAGGACTTTTGTGATAGTATTAAGGATGAAAATATCTACTAGCAGGGGATCTCAAACTGGACTCAATGAATTTGTCTTTTAAAAATATTTTTAGAATAATATTTGGTTATAATTAGTTTCTTTCGTGATCCTATGCATTTATTTTGTGTATTTAAAAACTTAATTCTGAGAAAGGGTCCATGGGTTTCAGCAGACTAACCATAAGGATCCTTGACACAAGCCATGATTAAGGAACCCCACAGTAAGGTGAGTTTAATGACATCATCAAAGGCTTTGCGTGTGCTGTTTTTCTATGTTTCTTTATCATTAGGTTTATTTGGACTTTTTTAAGAGTGTTGGGCCTGTAGTCAGGAAGACCTGAGTTCAAATCCAGTCTTACCTGCTTATGCTATATAATCCTTGATAAGTCACTTAATCATTGTTTGTCTCTAGAGATAATAATGGATCTGCCTCACAGGGTTGTCGTGGGAGTCAAATAAGGCAATATTTCTAAAGTGCTTATATCAGTGCCAGCCACTATTATTTTTCTTCCTAAAATACTTTCCTGTATCATTCAATCCTCTAAATTAATTCCTTATGTTTTTCTCTTTCTAACTTGGACTCTTCCCACTATCCCTTATTTCCTTCTGTTCCTCTCCCTACTTCCTGCCATGGCCTCTGTCCACCTTTCTCTCTCTGTGTAGAATACATGGTGCATCTAGAAGAAAAAGGGGAAGACCAGTTAGGAGACTCTTGCAGTTATCCTAGTAGGTAATTATAGAGGTCTATGGTGGCAGTGGGGATAGAAAGGAGGGGAAGGATTAGGAAAGTGTACTTTGTTATTGGAAATGATTGAGGAAGAAGAGTCAAAGATAATAATGAAGTTCCTAGAAAGAGTGACAGGGTGCATGAGGGTGCCATTTAGACTTAAGATCTGGCTCCCTCCTATTTTTTCAGTCTAATATTATATCTCTCAACATTCTCTGTGTTCTATCTAAACTGGATCCCTTGGAATAAATTCTGTTTTTTTCTGTCTCTTTATTCCTTATACCTGGAGCATCCTCATTACTTTTCTTTGCCTGTTAAATTCCTACTTGGACATGAAAGTCCCAAGTCAAATGCTACTTTTTATAAGGAGTCTTCAGCTGATATGATACTTTTCCTCTGTCTCACATGTTACTAACAACCTTCCTCCAATGACAACTCTAATGCATTACATTAAGATGTAATGTGCTTTTAGTTATTAGTATTTGTGCTTTATACTCTTGTCAGATTATAAATTCCATAAAGATGGAGAAATTGTCTTTGCTAAGCATGATTATTCTCCCATATTCTACAACAGTTATCTTTATACAATTGTAAAAGCTAGCGCTGTAGCATACCTAGAATGGCCTATTAGCACAGGTTCTTTGATCTGCTTTTCTAGGAAAGACTGCTCAAAAAGGGCTTAACAATTCTACTTTTAATCACATTCATTAGTTCAGGGGAAAGGTCAGCACCTTGAACATCAGAGAAAATACAAGCAGAGAAATTAGCACAGAGAACAACAGGCAGGGCTACAACTGTCTGAGTAAAGCAATATTGCCATGTACTTTACATACATCACTGGATCCAGGGAGCACAGACATCTAAGCAGCTGGGGGGCTCTGAATATATGGCTACTCAGAGCCTTGACCAGGAAATCAAAAGATCTTTCTCAGGAGAGAACTCTCAAAGTAAAATGCCAACCTCCCAGAATATATAGCACTCGGCCCCTGATTGGATCATAGCCAGAAGGCATGAAAGCTACTTGACTCAGCACAGCTGTGAATTATCAGGGTTCAAAGGAGATTAATCCTTCAGAAGTTTACATTTTAACCTGAGTCTGGGAAACCAAACTCCAAAAAGAAAACAACAACAATCCCACCTTGCTTGCATGTACAACAACATACGACACTTGTTGTTGTAATAGATATTTGTTTAATGTTATGAAAATGATCCATTATTTTATACTGGAAAGAACATTCACATCTTCACTTTTTCCTATATTTCTAGTCCTTTTATGCTTTATTCCCTTCTATATGTTCTACAACTAAGCTATGCTGTTCTTCTTGCCATTTCCAGAACATGTCATAATTCCTCTCCATGTCTTTTTACTAGCTGTCTCCCATTTCTGGAATGTTTTACCCTTCTCCTATACCTCTTGTCTTCCCAAGCTTCCTTCAAGATTCACTCCAAGTCCTACCTTGTGCACCTTCCCCTGAGATTTCCTTCCATCTACTATTATACTTACTTATTTACACCTTATCTTCCCTATTAGGATGTGTGCTCCTTGAGGGTAGAGGCTTTATTTTTTGGAGGGGAAGTAGGGGGCTTTTTGTAATCCTGGAAGTTAGCACAGTGCCAGACACGTAGTGAAATGCTTAATAAATATTTGAAATCAACAATAGTAGCTGAATTTAGCTAAATATAGATGGAAATTATACTGAAATTATTAAATTTAAAAAGTTCTCAGGAACTGATTTCAGGGTATCTTTAATAGGGGAAGGTTCCAAAAGAAGTGAAAAGGTAATAGATGTTTCATTTACAAAATTAAGAAAGGCAACCAAAAAAAGACACCAGTAGCTTTCAAGTTATATTACTATTATTTAACCTCTACATACTTTTAATGAGACAAATTCGTGCAGAGACTTGAAGGAATCCTTGGTTATAAAAAAAAACATGAAAAAGAAACATACTTTCTCACGCAATTTTCTACAGTGGAACACATCTATCTTTACAATTAGATAACCTAGTAGTATATGAAATATAAAGTTCTATTGTGTTGATCTTTTAAAAGCATTTGTGATTTTCCTATATAGATTGGAGATATGAGACCTCATATGAATACTGAACTTCTGAAAAACTGAATAACTGAACAATTACTTCAAATAGACACTCCTAGCAAATTTCCGTGGTTTAGCCAAAGTAAGGATTACCTAGAAATATGGCATTTCATGTATCTTAGAGATCTCTTTTTTTGTATGGTAAATGTTCATTGTGAGAGAATGGAGCTTTCCATGAGTACTGAGGGGGCTCATCTGATAGTATAACTCCTGGTTTGGAGCTCTGGATTCTTTTAGCCTCTGGCCTCCATTCTAACAGTGACTATTTGGGTCATAGCTGCAAGCATGCCATCATTCCCTCCCTTCATTCTCATTCTAAAATCTACAAATTCCAAGATAGGCTGTGGTCACTACATCTCCTTACATTTAACTGCTTCCTTCTTTAATGAATCCCAAATTCTATTTCTAAAATAATTTTTCTCACCTGCTTCTATCCCTTTAATGCATCATATCTTTCCTGCAGACACTCCAGTGGCTCCCCACAGTCTACTGTGGCAAATTTGAATTAGTTGCATGCATTAAGACTCTTCACTAATCTCCTTCTGTCTGTATCAGCTGTTTTATTTTCCTGTATTCCTTCATTTGCTCTCTGGGTGTTCTTCTGCTCCTACATGTTCCATGTCTCCTTTCATACTGTGAAAAATGATGATAACAATCTCCTATTTCCTAACAGTGGAGACACTATTCTAACAAAAAAAAAAGTTCAGGATATTCCACCTGATGAGCTATGCTGGAGGAAACACACACATACCATCTGTCCCTCTATCATGGAATAGAAAGAAGGACTAGAATGTGATTTCACCAGTAAAAGGAATGACTGATAAAGAAACTCCTTCTACCAACATAGGTCAGCACTTTTTCTATAAATTATAGTTTTAGAGAGCTAGCTTGGGCATAGTGAGATTATATTACTCAGAGTCACATGTGTCAGAGGATTTGAACCCAAATCTTCCTCTCTCTGAGGCCAGCTTTCTATTCAGTACAGTAACAGTAATCAATCTAGCAGATACTTAGCACTTTAGTAACTTAGGGCTAAGTATAGAAGGTGTGAGCTCTATAACCTGTTAAGAGGGTGTGAACTCCCCTGTTGCTGATGTAGCAGAAGGGGGTTGGCTGAGAAAGGAGACCAGTGTGTATATAAGAAGAGTTCTAGAGACAGAGAGACAGAATTGGGCATTTTCCTTCTGGTGGCTCCTGTTGGAGGAAGCAGGATTGTCCCTACATTTGGGAGCTGGGCTGCTGGACTGAAGAAGTGAGCTGGAGTTTTTGTGAGTGAGTGAGAGACAGACAGACAGACAGACAGAGACAGAGAGAGTGAGAATGAAAGAGAGACAGAGAGACAGAGAGACAGAGAGAAGCAGACACAGAGAGAGTTTCTCTCCCAGCATCTGGAAGCTGACTGAGAACAAAGTTGGAGTTTTCTTAAGACCAGAATCTGGTAAAGGCCGAAGTGGTTGTTGCTGCCACCTGGAAGGCCAGAGTTGCTGCTGCCTAGAAGGCTGAGATTTCTCTTGGGTCCTAGGGCCAGCTGAACTGCTGGAGGACTGAAGAAGCATGACCAGGATAAGCCTTTGTTGGTTCATGGATTGGCTGATCTTTGAGTTCCCAGAAACAGAAGTGGAGTGAAGGGTTTGAGATGTGCTGGACCCTGTGAACTTGGTGTGTGCCAGGGACTGCCCAGAGGGCTGAACAAGGACCAGGGAGCTGTCTGCCCCTGAATCCAGGTGACTGGTGGATTCAGAAGGGAACTGGGACCATGGAAGGGGATCCAGGAAATCAGAGAGACCACCCTGAGTCAAGATGAAGAAAAGGCCTCCCCTTGGATGAAATTGAGGTTTGCTGGACACCGAAGGGTGGATGGTTTGTGTAATTTTCTAATGACTGTACTTAGTGATTAATGATATTTAGTCATTGTAAATCTAGATTAGTGATTGATTAAGTTAAGATTGCCCCAGGAGTGGAAAATTGATTATTGTATTGTGAATTGATTGAATGATTAAGTAAGGAGGGTTTCCCTTTTAGGGAAACCAGATGATTATTCTTTTGTTCTTTGTTCTAAATATTGTGGTCACTTTGGTGAAAACTATGTGGCCATTCTAATGTTAAACTGTTATGAACACTATATTGTGATTTTCTGTGATAAGATATAATGTTGTGACTATTATATTATGATTTGTTGTAAATGTTTGCCTTGATTTGTAAAAGAATAAATGGAGTGTTCACTATACTGTGTAATCCGAACCTTAAAAGCTGTTCACAGTAGCATTCTTTTGGGAATCTGCTGGTGCATGGCATTACAAGTACACCAAGCTATATTTCATGTCTCCATGCTATTCAGACTAGGTAGGACTGAGAAAGGATTCCTGAAGAAGGTGGGATTTTTATATCAGGGAAATCAGAAGGTGAAGGTAAAAAGCAAGACATTAAGTCCTTGTTACATGCTAGGCACTGCACTAAGTATAAAGAAAAGCAAATCACAGTCCCTATCCTCAAGGAGCTTATATTCCATTGATGGAAACACCATGCAAATGACTATGTACATGCAATATGTAAACAGTGCAAGTGGAAAGTAATCTCAGAAGTGCTGGTAGGGTGAGGATAAGAATGGTTTACACCAAGAAAGGCTATGAGGAGTGCTAAATAGAAAACCTTCCGTTTTTTCTTTGAACTACCAAAATCTGAGACTTGGAAAAATTTTCTTTTCTTTTTTTAGACAACAGATAGTAATGAAGTGGTCATCACAGTTAAGCCTTGTGGTTGTTGCATTCGTTATAACTTCTTTGCTCTTTCGGGACATTGATCCTAAAATATTCAGCCTATCAAAGTGTCACTGTCTTAAACTGCCGGAGAAGGAAAATCAACTGTGTAGAACTATATCATGTGAAGGTGAAAGCCAGAATTTGACCAAGAGTTCAGTTGAAAGATGGGCAAGTGACTCAGAATTATTGTAAAAGAGCAAGCAGCTCAATCTGGTAGAAGGTTTTAGGGAAAGGTTCGACTTGAAAGAATGAATTGTACTCTATATCTAAATAAATTAACTACTGTTCCTCTAAGTGTGCCTTTTCCCCTCTTTGTTGTATTTGTTATCTGAGCAGTTAAGCTTGCTGTCACATGGTTATACTTTAGAATCTTGGAAAATGATAAACTATTTTATGATTTAAGATATGCCAGATACATTTAATAATTATATGACCTATATATGTTGAGCAACTTGACTAATCTGGTTATGTCACGGGAAATGTGATTGCTGGGTCAATGGAGGTTAACAGGGTTTTAAAGCAGAAGATAAACATTAAGTGAAACATGAATTACCATCTGTTCATTCACCAAATAGCTACTCAATAAAGTTCTACGCTTATGTCTCATTGTGGTTTGTAGGGAACTCTGGATTCTTGAAAGTTTTACCAGAAGAGTATGGACTTTAGCAGTTTCTACCAGACTTGAAAGTCTTCGTGTATGGACTCATTGACAATGGCAGTCAAATATGAAGTCCTATCCCCAGAAAGTTGGCCACTAGGTGATAAGTTCTTTGGCTTTACTTGATTTGATACTTAATAGATTGTTGTAAAGAAATGATTTGTTGAGTTATATCTGACATAAAATCTTGTGTTAATTGAGTTGATGTATTAGAGACATATTTGAGGAAAATGTTTAATAATATACTTCATTCTACCAAGTCAAATATGTTAATACCACAATGATCAGGCCTTAAGTTTAACTGTGTGACATTGAACTAGTTACTTAAGCTCATTAGGCCTCAGTTTCCTCATTTGTCAAATGAAAAGCTTGATCTACATGACCTTACATGCCCCTTCCAATTCTGGATCTATGATCCTACAATTTTAAGTTTTGTCACCTAAGAGACAACCCACTGGAGATAAAATTCCTTATACCTTGCAAAATTTATCTTCAGACATCAAAAACAGGCCCCTGCTATAAGCCACTGTTTCTTAATAGATCTTGTTAGCACTTGTGCCCTCTGACATAGTCTTCTATTCATGATTATCTCTATACCACAATGAAGCAATGGAGCAGGACTTTTATAGAAAGCTCTATAATCACTAGACTCTGAGAATCCATGGTTTCTTGGGAAAATGCTAGCTTTGGAATCTGAGAGTAAGGTTCACATCCTGACTCTGACACTTACTACATGTGTGACTTCAGGAAAAGTCTCTTAAACCTATCATCTGGGCACCTTCTTTATTGCCTATAAAATGAGAGGTTGTTGTAGATGAACTCTAAGGACACACCTACAACTCTCAGTGTGGGACCTTTAAGAGTTGTTAATGTTCTCTCTATCTCTGTCTCTGTCTTTTTCCCTCTCTTTCTCTCTCCTTACTCCACAAATGTGCTTACATGTCAGTGTATCAGCAATGCAGCATTCACAATGCCTACAGTAACTATAAGTACGCTGATATAGTTATTAATCACAAAATGTAACAGGCTCTCTACATGAGAAATATAGCCAGACCATTTATTCAAATACCAGAAAATGGAGTCCCAAAACCAAAAAGTCAAAGTCAACACAGTAGTAATGAAGTTGGCACATGTAATTAAAGTAGTAAACACCCACATTCTCAAGCCTTCAAAACAAGACAGGCTACCTCAGGCAAAGATCCTCCTCTCCTCACTCAAGGCAACTGCTCAGCGTCCAGGCAGCTCACTCCCATCAGCTCTGGCCCCTCCGCAGTTCTCCTCCCTAGCAGTCCTCAGCAAGGGTCCTTAGCAGAGATTCTGGCTGGCTCAAAGAAAAAGGCGTTTGCACTGCTGCCACTGCCGCTGCTGCTGCCATTGCTGCTTCCAGTCACCACTGCGTGGACACTAGCTTAGTTCAGGCTTTCTCTTGTTCCACCCCTTCCTGCTATGTCAGCAAGTTCAAGGGACACGGGAGATCTTCAAATCCCAGTATTATTACATTCAGCCCCAAGATCTTTCATGTCCCTTACTTAGCAAAAATACATTAACAATGCATTCAACAGAATTTTACAACAATATAACAAAGATAGAACACAATAAACACAGAAAACAATATTTTAGGGTAGGGCTTGAGCACAAGCTCCCCATCATTCTCCCCTGGACAAATGGGATCCCATAAT
>CM053598.1:149254993-149278704 GCA_028646575.1 Pseudocheirus occidentalis | reverse complement strand
AAAAAAAAAAGCAAAAATAATAATATAAAGAAATGCTACAGTTTAGTGAATATAAATATAGCTTTTCTAAACATGGAAAGACTTATATGAACTGATACTGAGTGAAATGAGCAGAACTAGGAGAACATTGCACACAGCAACAATCACATTGTGCAACGACTAACTTTCATAGCTTTGGTTCTTCTCAGCAATGCAAGGAACTAAGAAAACTCTAAAAGACTCAGGATAGATAATGCTACCCACATCCAGAGAAAGAACTTTGTAGTCTGAATGCAGATGAAAGAATACTATTGGCTTTCCTTTTCTTTGGTGTTTTGTTTCTTCTTTCTTGTGGCTCCTCCCATTAGTTCTAATTCCTCTTTATATTGTGACTAATGTTAAAATATGTTTAATATGAGTATGTAAGTAGAGCCTATATCAAATTGCATGTTGTGTTGGGGAGGAAGAGGAGAGTGAGGGGGAGAAAATTTAAAGCTCAAAGACTTATGGAAGCGAATGTGGAAAGCTAAAAAAAAATTAATTCGTTATAAAAAAAATACAGTTTCTCCCATTTAAGTTCACAATCTCCCTAAAATCTATCCACAGAAACCTGGAGTGGGGGATGACTCTGTGTTCAGATATTCAGTTAAACATCATTGTTTTAAAGGAAGGTTTAAAAATATATTGTAGGGTTTAAATGGAATCAGTTATATTCAAGCATGGGGAAGGAGAGTTACTTAGAGAACCTTATTCAGATTAATTCACAAGTCGTTCCCAGACTGTTAAGCTTCAAAAATATAATTCATTAAATCTGTATCACCTCCCTTTCCTTATTTGCCAATGTTATCCATTTTGTTAGGTCACAGACACAAGTATGTATGCTTATTTTCACTGCCATGTTAACCGATGACATTTTTAACGATGGTATAGTTCAGGAATATTCATGCTTCCAATGACTAGAACAAAAACGACCACGTTGAGGAAAATTTGAAAAGTTCAGGGACATCAACTGCTTATTTACTACAGGATGGTAAAGGGTTAGGAATGAAATCTTTCAAGTCAAAAATATTTATTTTTTGTCGTACATTTAAAAGCTATGGCTCACAGGACTTATTTTTCTTGGGTTGTTGTTTTATTGTCTTTATTATCATCTTAATGAACTTTAAAACTTTTATACTAGAGGTTCAGCATTAAATGTCAGATAGCTCGTTTCATAGGTTAATTTTTCTTTTACAGTTTTACACTTCTGTCAGCAGCCATAACACTATAGCTCTTTGATTTTTTTTTCCCAATGAAATATAGTATCAACAGGAAATACTTCTAGTCTAGATTTCTTTTTTTTTCAGCATCATACGGGTTGTGGTAAGTATGATTAGAGGTCAAGATCATGATTCTGGAATATTTTCGGTAAGCAATGTTTGTAGCTCTTATATAATTTAGAATACAATGCTGAATCTATCTATTAACTGTCTGACTTTCCCCATACCTTCTAAAGCCAAATATTAGACATCAATTAGTTACAATGATTTTTAATACTTTACTTTTAAGTTAAACTTATTAGTCTAAAGGATTTTATGTCTATGTTATCCTCTTCTTTCTAAATGCAAAAAGAGAAAGTAGCTTCAATTGTTAATAGTATATATGTTAAAAAAAAGATACTTATATCTAGTTCAAAACTTAGCAAAATTAGAATATTTAATTTTGAAATAGACTTTTCCCAACTCAATTAGGTTTATAAACCTTTATTGAATATTCAGATTTTCAGAATGTATCTTCACTGATACTTTAAGTATATGCATGGATATTAATTAGTATTGAAACACACATTTTAATTAATGTTCATCTTTATTCATATATAGCTTTTTTATATATAATTTAGAATACTTGCCCTTGATACCAGCATCTCCATCTCTGACTGCTATGTATACATGGAGGAAAGACAAAACAAAACCTATTTGACCTTATATAATGCAAATGCTGGAATTGAAGTTTATATTACTAGATAATATAAATAGAATCAAAATGAGTTAAACTGAAATTCATGGTTCTCACGAAGAAGAATTTGATCTAGGGTATCCATATATAAAGAAATGTCCCAAATTAGCACATGATTCCTAAGTACACTCAGTAGTGTACCACTCATGGGAAGGAGATAAAATCAGGGTATAAAAAATAGTGCAGCTTTTTTAAAACTGAGAATTTACGTATACCCTATTATTTGTTGTTTTAAGGCATACAAACATATTTTACATTTTGGGAACTCTGAAATAAATGAATGGGTTAAATGGGAACTGAAGGCAAAATGGACCAACATTATCTGAAAAGTATGAGAGTCATTGAAAAGTTAGTCAAATGACAGATGACTTTGTTAAAAAAGATGTCTAGTTGCCTGTTCTCTGTTCATTAAACACGTGTTTATAATTATCAATAAGATATAAAAATGCTTTGGGAAAAATCAAATCAATAAATTTTTTTGAGCACTAGCCATGTGTAATCAATTGAACAATGTATTGAGGAGAAAAGAGAATGAGGATGATGTGGGTCCTTCCCTAAAGAAATTGCGAATCTAATTATAAAGAGAAATCACAGATGTGATAAATATGAACTTCAGAGAAAAGGTTGTCTTATTTTTCTTCTTCCCTAGAGACTACAGGACATGGCTGATAGTTACTATTGTTCAGTTTCATCCCTTCATGACCCCATTTGAGGATTTCTTGGCAAAGATACTGGAGTGTTCACCATTTCCTTCTCTGGCTCATTTTACAGATGAGGAAACTAAAGCAAACAGGGTTAAGTGACCTGCCCAAGATCACACAGCTAGTCTCTGAAACTAAGATTTAAATTTAGGAAGATGAGTCTTTCAGATTCCAAGCCAGATGCTCTATTTTCTGTGTCACCTTGCTATCCTTTCTCCTAATAGGTGCTTTATAAATTCTTGCTGAATGATTGACAAGTTAAATAAAAATATGAAACAATACTAGAAGGGATGTCATAAGATTTAGATGACAAGACCTGATTCTAGGGTAAAAAGAATTGATTTCATAGTGAATTCATTGAGATTGATAATTACCTGTACTTTCGATGTAGTTTTAAGGCTTCATCTATAAGTATAAATAGTTTAGCTATTTTTGCTGAATGATTAATTTTTCTAAGGGGCTAGTTCTATCAAAAAGACCATACTGGTTGCATATAGAAATATTATTTTAGAGTTAAGGGAATTTGGCTGGGTTTTGAATTATTTTGCCACCAGAAATAGCACAATGAAGAAAAAAGATTGTATAAAATTTGATGCCAACTTGAATTGACAACACAGGCCTTCACCTCAAAGTATTTTCTTTCTAACTTTAAATGATTTTTTTTTTTGCATCTCCGAATTTGATACATATGGTAGGCATTGAGCTTGTATGAAAAGAAACTGAGTAAAATTGTCTGTGAAATTATGTAGTTGAATATGCCACATTTCTAATCTGACAGTCGCTAGTTATAAGACTAATAGCTATTAGAGTTATTTTCTTGTGCTTTTTATATTTCAAAGATGTTAGCTATTGGTACGCCATACATCTTTAGCAATGTCAAAAGGATATGTATGATTTAGAAGAGGGTTGTGCCCCTTTGCTTATGATTTCCATGTATTATGCTGTTGACTACCTGAGACAATAAGAAAATTCATGGCTTGGTTCTTCATTGAAATTCTTTTCCTTTTCCAATGATAAGACTTTTATTTTGCTACATAGCTACCCCCCTGATTGTTTGGGGTCTTAGATTATAGGTCTTATTTAAATTCTGATTAATCGATATTTTGCAGAGATTATTATCCTAAAACTAAATTATTTTCTAAGTCAGCAAGTGTAGTTTACAGTAATTTTTGAGTGTAATTGTACTTACTAGTTAGTTTTCTTACAACTTAGTTTTCTATTATTATCCTAAAGTTAAATTATTTTCTAAGTTATCAAGTGTAAAGTTTACAGTAATTTTTGAGTGTAATAGTACTTACTAGTTAGTTTTCTTACAACTTAGTTTTCTATTATTATCCTAAAACTAAATTATTTTCTAAGTTAGCAAGTGTAAAGTTTACAGTAATTTTTGAGTGTAATAGTACTTACTAGTTAGTTTTCTTACAACTTAGTTTTCTATTATTATCCTAAAACTAAATTATTTTCTAAGTTAGCAAGTGTAAAGTTTACAGTCATTTTTGAGTGTAATAGTACTTACTAGTTAGTTTTCTTACAACTTAGTTTTCTATATCTTCATTTTGTGTCTCTCTTTTCTTCTCCCCAGATTATATGTCCCTTTTTTAAATTGTTGGTGATTATATATTGATACTACCATATCTTCTCTATGCACATTCATTAGTGAAAACCAAGACTGTATCTTAAACACTTCAAGTTTTGAGCTCTTGGAATTTTATTAGATTTGAATTACATTTTGGTTGTGTTAAACATATGCTTAGAACTTCCATATCCACTTTCTCTAGGAGCATTAATGGGACTATTGTAATACCACTGACAATTTAGAGAAAATCCTGTGCTCTTTTTGCTAAACAAATGAATTTTTGCAAAGATAAGATTTTTATTTTATTTTACTTTTTTATATTAGCTATATAAGATTGTTTTGATGCCTTGGATGACAAGCTACTTAAATTCCATGTTGTTGTTACCTGTCAATCGAATTATTTACAAAATAAACAAGTACATTATTTTTTCACTACATTAATAGTATACATATTAATTATTGACTTAAATGTATCAGGAATATATGCTTTCAAAAAGGTTAAAGTATTTTTTATTTAGCAAAAAGAAATATTTCAGCAGAATATTTGGCCCTGAAAATCCTTACAGTTAAAAAAAAATTACTAGATTGAAAACAACCAAAAATGCACTCCATAATTAGAAAATGAATAGAGGGGGATATGTGCAAGCATACTAAAAACTGAAAATGTTTGTCTGCATGTGTTAATTACCTGTTTTCAGAGACATTCAAAAGAAAAAAATGCTCACAGTAATAAAACACTAATCTGTGTCTGGATTTTTTAAAATGTAGTTTTATAATGAGGGTCACAACAAGGTGAAGACAGTCAGTAATACACTGGTTGACCCTTCACAGGAATTCCAGATAAAACCCCAGAAGTTGAGTCAGAGATAATCACAAGATCTGGAATTTACAATAACAAACTCTCCATATATCTACCTGTCAGACTTCTTCCTCTTAGGGAGGGACAAAAGGTCATTAAAATGGCTGTTTTCCATGAAAACCTCTCCCCCCCCCCCCGCTTGGAGGGTTGTATAAGGTGTAGGATAAATTAAATAGAGATATGAAACTCTTAATATTAGCTAAATTCCTTCCAAATTGACTTTAAGGTTCTAAGAAAATGTAAGAATATTAAAAAAAAACTGAAAGGAGCGATATTAAATAAATTTGAATTAAAATGAGACAACCTTAGGAAAAAAATAAGGAGAAAGTTTTACAAAGTGAAATTGATGAGAAAAAAGATATTCTTTAAAGAAATGGGGAAAAAAGGTCACATGAGCTATTTATGTCTACCTGACAAAGTATAATATACTGTGTTAAAATATATCAGTATCTTTTTTTAGTATATATACTGCTAACAACTGAAGCCACTTTCTCTTTTTGCATTTTAGGTAGACAGTTGTATAAACTTGACTCACAAAACAACAAAAAAACAAATAACTTTGGTTTAAATTTCCTTCATGTATATGAGGAGCCATTGTAAATACTGACAATCATTGTTAAAATTACCCAAGTATTACTGAAAATATAGCTATTAACCATTTGCTGCAGTTGACAATGTGAAGCAATCAAGAGCAGAAAAAAGGTATGAGAAATATCTTTATTTTTTCATGGTTCTGTTTAGTCCCATTCATTATGTAATCATACCTTATGTAGCACATTAATTGCCCTTCAAGTTATGGGAGATATGCCAGCCAAGGTTTAGAGAAGTAATTCTACTTTGTTTTCTCAACCTTTGGGTTCATAAGGCAAAAGAATCTAGGGCATTACCTTTGTTTCCATGAAATTTGGCACAGATATAAATCTTGGATTGAGAATACGTTGTCTGAACTCTTTAAATTAATGTGCCATGGTAGTTTTCAATGTTTTTTATTGCACTTATGAAAAAATATATGCTTCCTTCAGTCTCTAATTTAAACTTTACAAAGTCCCAGAGCCTTTAACTAAGATTGAATAGTCTAGTAGAAAATTGTTTGAAATATTTTCAGAAGGATATGAGTCACAATGCTGTTGGAATCTGTCTTTTTTATGTTTGTGTGCGTATGCACATATATGTATACATGTATCTATCACATACATATACACATGTGCATTAGTTATTGTGATGCTTACACTTCCTCAACTAAATTAGCTGTATCACCCAGGAACATGCCGTATCTACCATAAAAGCTTCAACCACATTTTGGTTAAACTGAAAAGTAGAATAAAAATATATTTCATATATTGGTATATCTTGGAAAAAGAGATAAAGTAAGTATGTGATCTTTGTTTTCAGACATGACAAAGAACTCTGAGTTTAAGTAAAATATCTACGTCGCTTGCCTACTGTGATTTATACCACCTGGTAGCCATCTTCATTAGTCTTGGAATGCTCCCATTCACAACATTAGCACTGAAAGGGAGCTCAGACAGAGGTCATCTAGTAAAACTCCCACATTTTACAGATAAGGAAACTGAGGCCCAGAAAAATTAAGCGAATTGTCCAAAATTGTAAGAGGTAGAATCAGGATTCGACTCAGGTCCTTTGATGCCAACTGTCACACCCTCCCCACCATATCATAAGCTCTTGTTCATTTTGGAACGGGAATGATATATCACAAAGAAATAAAACGCAATAGACATACAGGAGGGCAGGGGACATGAATTCCTCATCTTCATCGAAATTTCTCTAAACACAGAGCACAATTCCTTACTCATAATAGGTTCTCAAAATGTCCATTGAATTGAATGACACTAGCCATTTACAATAAAATAATAATTACAGACCTGGCCATTGAGAATTTGTGTTATTTTCAAGAGAGAGGGTACCTATGAAGAAAGGATTTTCTTACTGAATAAACTGTGCAAACTAAGCTGTTAATCAAATTATTTTAAGCCAATTAAGATGACAAATCTTCATATGCTTCATATCACATCAGAAAAAAATTGATGGTGATATTGTTTATATTAACTCATCTTCCTTTTAAAGCCTAGTAGCTGAAACAGTGACGGTCTCTTTCTCTTCAGCTTAAAGATCCCTCAGTGTTGACTGTAATATGGAGCTCTTTTCCCTTAGCTTTCTTCATTGAGTTCTCTCAGTCATAAAATTGCAGTTCTTTAAAAAATACTGTATTTCAGACTTTTCCTTAATTCAAATTAAGCTTCTTCCCTTTAGACTGAATTAGCTTTTCCTGGATGTTTTTGGCAGAAAATATGGTGGTCCCCAAATAAATATTGTTTTTCATAAACAGTTCTCAGCTAAATTACTCCTTTAAAATTTATGACTCTGTCACTGAAAAAAAAAATGCTTTTGGAGGAAGTCCCTAATAATAGAACTGTATTTTTTCCTCCTATTTCTCACTTTTTTAAAAATTAAGGATTTCCATCCTTTCATTTTATGTCCTTATTATGACCAATATGAGCAACTTAACTTTTTTCTTCTCAACAGTCTTCATTAATTATATACCCTTTTCATCATCCATCTAAAGCAGCTCTCAAACTGTTGATTTAATTGCATTTTAAAAACAAATTAATTAATCTATTTTCTTGTTTACATCATTCATTTCCACGAGATTTTGAGTTACAAATTTTCTCCCCATCTTTCCCCCACCCAATACCTCAAAACAGCCATCCCACTGTATAACTCCTCCCCCAATCTGCTCTCTCCTATGTCCTCCCCGTTGCCCCTCTGACTTTCCCATAGGGCAGGATGGATCTCTCTACCACAGTGTCTGCATATCTTAATTCCCTAAAGGCATTTTTCTACATTAAAAAGTAAACTATCACCAATGTAAACTTCTTGAAATATTTTTTGTCTTTATACCTTCAGTATCCAGTTCAGTACCTTGTACTTAGTAGGCACCTGATACTTACTGAATTTAATTGAAGTCAGTCATCATGTTGCTATTGTGTGGACCCTGTATAAATGAAAGTACTGTTTTGCTATCCTCATTTTGAGTTTGGTTTAGAAAACTCTGATATTGTTTACATTTTTGTAAGTGTCTTCATGATGTATTCTTCTTTGGATAACTTTTTTTCTTTTTAAAAACTTTTGGGGCAGCTAAGTGGCACAGTGAATAGAGCATGGAGTCAGGAGGTCTTGAATTCAAATGTGATCTCAGGAACTTGACCCTTACTAGCAAGTCTCTTAACCACAACTGCATTGCCTTCCTCACTCCAAAAACAAAAAACAACTTTTACTTTATGCCAAAAAGTGATAGTCAAATCATCAGGTCTTTTCAGACTCTTAGTATCCTTTTGCAAAACTCATGCTTGAGGGAAGTTTTCTTTTTTCTCTCCTAAGCCATTCTTATTTCTTGTAAGTTCATTTAGAAATTTCACATGGTTTATTTCATTCATTCATTCATTGAATATTTTTAGGCATTTACTTCGTGCCAAGCCCTGTGCTAGATGCCACAGATATGAATACAAGAAATGGAAAGCTTTTTCTCAGCTTTATATTTCATTGGTTTCTGGCATCTTTTCTTTGCTCAACCTGCATTATTTTTTCTTGCCATGCTTTAATTGGACTTGCTGCTTGGGAACCATAAAGTAGACCTTTTCTAAAAGGGATCAAATTTGTTTCAGTATCTACTCTTTTCTCTCTGTTTTCTAGAATTTGTACGTTTGACTGCCTATTTCTGTGTTGTATCTGAGCATCTATCTTTTGAATGTAATTTTTAGATCAATTTAAGGAACCCCAGTTTCTCTGAGACATACACACTGCTTCTCATTGGTGTTCTATTAAAATGAATTGTCATTTTCAAAGAATTATAACTACGGTTTAAATCTACATAGTTCTTTACTGTTTACAAAGGGCTTTGCTAGTTTATCTCACTTTATCTGTCAGAATTCCTATATTCTTGGCACTTTACCAAATATTCCTAATTGTTGATATTGGCACTAAAAGGAAGCCTAGATATTATCAGATGCTACCTTCTCATTGTTCAGTTGAGAAGATGGGGCTGGAGCAGTTAAATAACTTCTCCAATGATACTTAGTGGTAGAGTCAGCACTAGAATCTAAGTCTCCTGTCTCCTACTTCAGTGCGCATACTAAGGGAGATTTAAAACTAAGATCAGATGCAGTCCCTACCTTCATGGAGTTTACAGTCTGGGTTTGAAGGAGAAGGGACACAAGCACACAAATACACAGTTCTGCCTGCCATACTGATTTGGCTATTGTTACAAACAGTTAAATACAACACTGAGGAAAATCGCCCCATGTTCTAGCCTTCCTCATACTCCTGGGCATTTTTATAAAGAATGGCCGTGGGTTCAGCTAGATGCTTCAGTGAATAGAGCACCAGCCCTGGAGTCAGGAGGACCTGGGTTCAAATCCAGCCTCAGACACTTGACATACTTACTAGCTGTGTGACCTTGGGCAAGTCACTTTACCTCCAATTGCCCTGCTTTCCCCCTTCAAAAAAAAAAAACATCAGTGTCAATCTAGAAGGGAGAAAGAGAGCATTATGAAGCAGCCTGAGAAGTTTGGGTAGAAAAGGAAAGAGTAGATCCACTAGATTTGCTTTAATAACACTAGTTGGAAAAGGAGGAGATAATGAGTCAAATATGTGTGTGTATGCATATACATAATACATATGTCTCTCTATATATACATATATAAATACATCATATACATATATACATATATAACTCATGGTTTTAAATTTATTAATTAATCTTCTTTTACTCCTTCCTTCATTTATCCATACCTATCAATTCATCCACTTAAATATTTGTTTGTTCATTAGTTAATTAATTTATCCATGCAATTATTTATTTGTTTGCTTGTTGTCATTTATTTATTTGTTTGTTCATTTATGCTGCCAACTAGGTGGTAAAGAGTACAGAGTTCTAGGTCTGAAGTTCCAATCCAACCTCACTTCACCTTAGTTTCCTCATCTCTAAATGGGGGTTAATAATAGTACTTATCTTACAGGGTTGTTGTGAAGATTGTATGATATAATATTTATGAAGTTCTTAGCCCAGTGTCTCACACATAGTAGGCACTGTATAAATGCTTATTTGTATTTTCAGCATTATTTAGCAATAACTAACCATTACCACTTTGTCTTTAATCAGCCACCTCCCCAAGTTACCACAAGCTTCCCATAGTCAGGAATGCTCTAAAACGAAGGATAGAACAAGGCAGTCACTCTGATTTAGCATGATCCTATTATTGGCATTCCTCTGGTTAAGGTTTACCCCTATAACACATTAGTGCATATAGGTGACCCTAGATTCTTTAAAGCCATGATGGTAAAGCATATTCTGGCAGGTCTCAACAAGACAGAAAGGCTTTGATTCCTGTCCTAGTGGCGGTTCACATACCTGTCATCTGATGACTGATCTAGCTGAATTCATGGTGAGTCAGGGAGGTTGGTTTTATTCTGACAGTTTCTTGACAACCACTCTTACATGGCTGTAGAGAGGTTTCAATTTGTGTCAGTGGAGGAAATACTTCCTATTGATGAAATCACAGATCCTGGAAGATGTATGGGATTAGATAGGTCTCCTTTTAGCTCACTTCATTCCTTGGTTGATTATAGAAGTTGCCTGGTGGTGTTATTTTTATTTTTATGTGAAATATTGCCAAACAATAGACAGGAATTACAAATTCTTTTTTTTTTTTTTTGCTTTTTGGAGGGCAGTTGGGGTTAAGTGACTTGCCCAAGGTCACACGGCTAGTTTTTGTGTTAAGTGTCTGAGGCTGGATTTGAACTCAGGTCCTCCTGACTCCAGGGCCGGTGCTCTATTTACTGCGCCACCTAGCCGCCCCTTACAAATTCTTTTTTTATGTCTATGTAAACTATTCTCTTGCAGCACATTCATTTCATCTAGCTTTGTTCCCTGTGGCTATATTAGTAGTTGCTAGAGTATTGTCTTGAAGAAAAGAAGACCTAGGTGTGAATGAATCTTGCCCCACACATTTATTAGCTTGTGATTATGGACCGTTATCAGCCTGTTTCCTTATCTGGCAAATTATAGTGCTTACTTCACAGGTTTGTTGTGAAGAACGTATCTGAAATGCTTTGTAAACTTTACATTGCTACTTAAATATTAGGTATTATGTGTGAGCCTCTATAAAGTCCTTTCTTGAAGATTCACTGTAGGGTGGAGGTAACCCTGAGTTCTCAAAAGGCTGTATCAGTGGAGTGCCAGTTTTGTTGGGTCATGAGACAGTACTGAAGAGGTTTTGGGGGCACTTAGCAAGTTACTGCATCTGCTTTGTGAGGGTAAACCTAACTAGTTCAGAAAGACATCTTCAGCAGGCTGGTCACTTGGTGATGAATTTATTGCTTCCCAAGAAACAAAATACAAAAATGCCTCTTGCTCCTTTGTGGCCCCCTTCTGAGAGTGATGTCGTGATGCGTAGAACAACTGAAAAATGGGAAGGGGGTGATAAGAATCATTTCATTTTTGGACCACCTCTAAACCCGAGAACTTAGATGTTGGTAATCTTAAGTGTTGAGATCCTTGCTTAGTGATCTGTGAATATTCATATTGTTAAAATAACTGAATCATGCTGATCTTTACATTTTCAGTATTACGGAAACTAGAAGGTAAAAGAAAATTTGCAGCTAAATGGAAGATAGCTCATAGGTTTGTCTTGAAGGGGCAAATAAAGGTATCATTTGAGATGGTTTTACCCTGCACTCAAAAGCAATAAGAAACATATTTTATGAGGCACATTGTTGTCTCATTGAAACATCCTTGAACTGTTAGAAAAAGACCACAGTGGAAATAATTTAGAAGCCAATATCTGCTGGAGAGGATAAGTAAGCAGAGAAACCCAATGAAAAGACTTGAAAGGTAGAATCAATATAAAATTTTATACTTGATCAATTCAAAACAAAGGTAGATCTAGAGATGAAGGAAAATATATATTGGAAAATAAAGTTTTGAAGAAAGAATCAAGAAATGGCCAATGCTAGTAGGCTATGGATACTTTTGGACAAGGAAAATAGCAAAAAAAAAAATCACAAAATATAAAATGGATCCTATTTTTAAGAGACAGGAAAGGACTGGTTACCAATGTTTTTGAATCAGCTGCCTGTGGATGGTTAGTCCTCTGAATTGTTAGAATATAGATCTAAATCAATCCCAAATTGAAAGGATAAAGATGTGATAGCATGCAGTTGAGAAAACCATAACTCCACCTCTTTGAAAAATGGGAAATGAATTTTTAAAAAATTAGACTGAGAGAAACAATTACCATTTCTTAAAGAAAGTTAACAATTTTAGATCAATCATCAGAATAAAAAGGCCCAAAGAACTTCAAAACTATCTAGGCACTTAATTTCTTCCCAAAAAGATGGATATGGCAACCAAAGGCAACACTGGTTGAGAGTATAACTCATTTGTAAACTCATGGAGAAATATAGTGGAAAGTTATGATGCTTGTTTTTAATTTTTTTTGCTTCATAAAATATTAAGAAGAAATGGAGTGTGGAAAAAAAAAGGTTTATAGAAGTCGTAGAGTCCCAACTAAGCAAATTCATCCCATGAACACTTCTGGATTAAACTGGAAGGAGGCCAAAATAAAAAGACAGGAAATGGAAAACATAAACTTTCTGTAGCAAGGTATATCTCCATTAGGAACACAGCAACCACCCCATTTTGGCTCTGATACACTTATGAGGAAGGAGAAATGACATTAAAGAAATCTGAGAAAAGGATCTAGGGTTAGAACAGGTACATATAATAGAGTTATACAATTTTGAAAGATCTGAGGGATTGATTATAAACTATCTGCAATAGACAAGGGTAAAAACATTTAGAAAATAATCTCAGACATTTTCATTAGTAAGTAACAAAAACAACCCAGAATATATCAGTATCTGCCTACTCATATGCCTACTTCCTCACCTCTGCCAAGTCTTTATGAGAAAAATCACGTGTCAAGTGTACCCTTTATGAGGAGATTAAGCAGGCTTTTACAAAAGATATACAAGTTTTGCCATAATGAAATTGCCAAAAAAGTAAGTAGAAGAAAAGATCTTGTAGTGGTTATTGATTATTGACTAAAATAAAATCCATTCAATTCACTACAGCAAAATAATTGATAATATAACATAATAGTAAATATCAATGTGTAATAATAGAGCAAAATGCTGCCTTAAAGTCTCACCTCTGACAATTTCCCATAAATGTCAAAATCATTCAAGATTACTTAAAGTAAGTCAAAATAACAATAACTTAATTAAATATTATTTATATTAAGAGAAGCATACCACTTGGAAACATTTGATGTCCAAGAATGCTCACTACAATCATGGAAAATTTTCAACCTAGAATTCATGTGAAATCGGGATTCCTATAAGTGGTAAGGTAATACTGATGCTCTTGCTTTTGGGTAACCAGAAAATTGCAGAAAATTCCAAATGAAGATAACTTATGGCACACCGTGTGCTTTACTGGTGTTCACCCAATGTCAAAATATCTAGAGTGGATCCCTCTTTGATAGATTTATGGAGAAAATTATTTCAAGTCACAGATGTGTTGTAATCTGTAGTGTTTAAGGGAATATCTCCATATTATTGCAAATAGAGATCCACGAGATTTTGAGGTACATATATAAAGGTAACTGAGAGGAAACAATTTGGTACCAGCTCACCAAGTATTCTTTTGTCTAGCCAAAATAATTTACAAGGTTGTACTTTAATTACTTTTAATTCATTTATTGATGTTATTATATAAACACTTTCTAATTCCTACATTCCTCTTAAAATTCAAAGGAAAATAGTAATTGCATACTGGACCAGTCCAAGGAAATAGGAAAAAAAATACTGCTTTCTGGCCTTTATTAGTTATACTGCTTCAGAATTTCCTAGGATCATGGTTGTTGTTTTTTTTAATAGCACAGCACAATGATCAGCAGGTTCTCTATTTTCTCCCTCTCTTCCACCCCCCACTTTCCACTCTTTGGGCTCATGAATAGGCCACCATCTTTTCTTATGACTAATTGAAGCATTAATCAAATACGGATTTCACTGTAGAATGCATTCGGTTTCTAATGAATTTTAAAATATTACTGTTTTGGTCGATTTGAAAACTGTGCCTTGAATTAAGCTTGTTTTTCTAGATCTTTCTTTGGCTTTCAACTATTTGCCTCAAATCCCTAACTCTTCACCTCTTTGGGAGAAGGCTTGTTCTAGGCTTTCCATTTTTATTTTTAATAGAGAGCTTAGATGAGACAGTTTGCTGTGCTGGTTTGACTGCCTGCCATAACATACAATACAGTAAAATGCACAGCTGGTGAAAATCTATTTAGAATTTTAAAAATAAGATATAAAGTAGAAGGCCAGGTGCTTAATTTTTACATGTTGCATTTCATTAAAAAATTCACAGTATCTTTTTGAATAATTTTTATCCATACAGATGTTTAGAACATTGTATGCAAGAATTTACCTTTTTTTTTTTGGTAGTTGTTTTCTTTTCAGTAGAGCCTTTGATGCAAACAAGGTTACTGGAATAGGAGGATACATGATCCAGTTTACATGGCTATTTATTACAAATAATAAATTGTAAGCCCTGAAAAGCCAACTGCCTCAGTTATGCCTTTAAGTCATACCAGAAGAATCATACTTGATTAACATAGGATAAAATAATTTTAGAAATCTTTCCTTTGTCCATTCTGCCTCTTCTAGCCAATGACTCATCCTTTCTTCTCTGCTTCTCTGTGTTTTACTGCTAAACTTTGTGGACAAATTATTGTCTCCATTCAATTCGTCTATTGTCTTAATATCTATTTGCTGTTCAGTCCTTTGCAATTCTGTTTCTGTCCCATTATTTCACTTTAGCTACTCTTTCAAAGGTTCCTGTTCTTCACCACTCCCCAAACCAAACCCAGTGACTTTTTAAAAAAAAAAAGTTCTTTTCTTCTTTGACACCTTTGCAGCTGTTATTCTATGAGATACTTTCTCCTCCCTTGGTTTCAGAGATATCACAGTGGAGTTTGAAGACAACCATTCTTAGTTTCCTGCTTCTTTAACAGTCAGTTACTTTCCCTGTTATGTGAATATCGTGTTTGTGTCCTACCTCTTGACTAGTCTATAAGCTCCAAGAGAAAATGGAACAAACGTTTAATAAATTTCGTGTCTCTCTGTGCATTTACTATGTTGTTTTGTAGGGAGTAATACTTCATGAATGTTGAATGAATGAATAAACTTAAACATTACTTCCCTAGAATTCTATATAGTTCACATGTCAGAATTTTTAGAGCAATGAAATAATAGAATCTGAGTTGGAAGAATGTTCCCAGGTCAATTGGGTTTACCCATACCTGAAAAAGAGCACCCTCTAGAAAACAAATAGCCATCTAGGCTTTTTTTTTTTTTTTGAAGATGTCAAGTGGAAGGGAACATATTATGGCCAGAAATAGTGCATTCTATTTTGGGATAATTCTAGTACTTAGGACAGTTCTAATTGTATAGTGAGCTGAAATCTGTCTCTCTCTAGTTTCTAGTCCTTGTTCTCATTTCTGTCCTGATTCTTAACCGGAGACATGTAAATTTGGTTTGTTTAAAAAATATTTTGATAACTATTTCATTAAAGTCCATTTCTATTGTAATTCTTTGTTGTTTTTGGTGGTGGTGTTTTAGACATTTAAAAATATTACTTTGAAAAAGGATCCATAGGCTTCACTAGAGTATTAAGGGGGTTCATAACAAAATGAAAAAGTTAAAAACTCCTGCTCTAGCACCAAGCAAAACAATACAAAATTCTGCTTTTATATGACTGTCATGAAAATACTTGAAGACATCTATCAAGTCCCCTCCTAGGTTTTCTCTTCTCTAGGATAAAAATCCTCATATGCTTTATCAGATCTTTAAAAGCCAAAATCCCAGTTACTCATAATAGGCAGAAAAACTTTTGGTTCTGGAGAGTTGTAATGGGTAATTTTGGTATTCAGGGTAAGAATAGGCCAAGAATAAGCAGCACAAATGCCCTTCAAATCAATTTTGCAATTTAGATATGAAAATTATATAATTAAGATAAATTTAGTTGTACATGAATTAAAATTAGTTATCATATTATGTAAACTTAACAGCCTCAAAATTTCTATATCTTGAGACAAAGTTCAGCTGGTCTGATCTAGTCATATTTCTGGGTGAGAGGATGGATTAAAGCAGCTTATATGTTTTTCAGACTCCAGATTTTTGTAAAATGTGATTGAGAAACTTATTCCTTCATTCAACAAAAATAAATATTGACTTCTTGCTATATGCTGGGTGCTCTGGGCAAATCCAAGGATAAATAAGATGTATCTTGTGGATTTGAGAAGCTTGTAATCTAGACAGAGAAAGAAAATATGACTCTTACTACTATAATGGGAATGAGAACATAAGTGCTTAGGAAAAGAACAAAGTGTGAGACAAGATTGAGGAGTTAGGTCCTTACTTTTTTATCTTAGAATTCAGCAGGTAAGCATTTTAAGTTATTTTGTTTCCTGCAAGGTGACAAGGTGTTGATTATGGCAGTCCTGCTGAGGGAAAAAAGAATCACCAACTCATCTAAATTTTTTATCCAACCTCTGGCCTGTTAAAGTAATACACAGTTATGTAGTTAGAGTGATGAAATGACCGTTTACTTGCCATCAATTGTTAGTCACCATGGGCAAGTGGCTATTTGCAAGATTGGTTAATGGATGAATAGCCTAGGAACATCATGCACATTTTGTGAGTTATTTGTATCATTTCAACAATGAAGAAAGGGATGAATTCATTAAGAACGAGGCTACTTTTCTGCATTTTGGTAGTTTCTGTCTCTCAAAGCTATGTTATCCTGGCAAGAAAAAAGAAGAAAAAAGCCACTAATGCATTTCTAATGGACAAATCCTATTTTTATTGAAAATAATATTACTTAAAACATATTTACTTATCACTATTTATTCCTCTGACATGACTACTCACAGGAATATTTTATCTGCCAAGAAACATTGATTTCCATAGGATATTGGTCTAATCTGTGGAGAAAATAGGTCTCTCTCTGTTTTTCATCAATTGATTCAAAAGAACATTTTGGACAAAAAAGAAGCTTTGTCAAAAAGGAAAACCCATTGTCTTGAATGCCTGTACTTCATGCTATTCATAAGTTTGAAATTGTTTTCCTGATTTTCCTAAAAATAAGAAGTCAGTTTTCCTGTTAAGGCTAACTTACGGTTTGTAAAATAACCTTTCTCAAAAAAAAAAAAAGAAAAGAAAAAAAAGTCAACCAAATTTGAAATATTTAATCCTTGATAACAGTGACAGTCTTTGTTTCCTAACTATAATTAGATTGTCCCAGTAGCCATCTTAAGTAACTGGTTGATTGAGCTTGCAATCTTATTGTGACATAACCCTACGTAGCATGTGGGACAGCCAGGTGAAATGTGCCTATTGACAACTGGTCCTACCTACCGTATTGTGATTGTAAGAGCCTATAATGGACTATATCATTCAGAGGTTTACCAAATGTGATTAGTTTTTCCTTTGATTGTAGAATTACACTAAACATTCATAGAATATAACAAACAATTCAAGCTAATAAAAAACAGTTTGTGTTGGTGTGTGGGAGGTGTGGAATTGACTTGATTTTCTGCCTTTGGAAAAATTTGACATCTGCAGCAAACACAACACATTTTCACCATTTTCAATATAGTCTTGGGAAGGATAATATTCCTGAGGGTTTGTCAATCTTTTGATAAGCAAAAAACAGCTTTTTCCCCCACAGCCAACAATTGCCTCTCTCGTGTCTCCATGGCAGTGTTGGCGCAGTGAACGGTGGAACTGAAGGTCAGTCAAAGTTGAATTTCATCACAGTGCATCACTTGCTCTTGACATTAATAGGAGGCACATGGTCATGGACTCTTGGTCCAAATGGGAAGAACATGGATAGATAAGGAAATAATACAGGTTGTGAAATAGCATGCAAAAAATCATGAATAAAATAATCTATTGGTGGTTGTAAAACTGTGCTCTACTTTCCAAAATTCTTCAATTTCTCAACTTTTTTTTTAAAGCCTGAAAAAGAATGAACAGTTGGAGAGGGGATATTAGAAAAGAAACAAATGATCAGATAATCAGAAATGAAAAATGGAGTTACCTAAGCCTTACAATGTTCGGTTAATTATCGGTACTTGAGTGTTGATGTTTCTGATTGACGTTTGGGAAAAGGAAGAAGATTAAAAAAGAAAAATATCTGGCAATTATAGAGTGCTTTGGGATTTGTGAAGTGCTTTGTATCTCATTTAGTGAGGTGGGTATTATGTGTTTTATTGTCCTTCTTTTACAGATGAGGAAATAAGAAGAGAATTTAAAGGTCTCACTCAAGTTCCTCTAGGTAGTTAGTAATAGTGTTGGCATCTCAACTTAGGTGCTTTGATTCCAAACCAAGTGTTTATGGAAGAGTAGGTAAGTGGAGGCTGGTACTCACTAGTCACATATATCTCCCCAGAAGTGAAGGGCAAAGAAAAAAACAATGCATTTTTCTATCAAATGCCTAGCTGAAATAAAGTTGAAAAGGAATTCAAAATCTTAGACTGATTATGCTACATACCTAGAAATTTGTATTTTGATTAAAAAATAAATTTATATTGTGCTAGGAAACATTGTACTTACACCTAACAAATTAAGAAAAAATGAAATGATTTTTAAAAATATGCCCTTAAAGTTTCCATTTCCACGAAGCATTATGGAGTGACTAGAATACTGGTTGTAAAGTCAGGGGATATGAATTCAAGTCTCAGTATTGATGAAGTTTGGTAGAATAGAAAAGTCATAGGCTCTGAAGTCATAGGACCTGGGTTCAAATCTTAGCTCTACCATTTACTACCTCTGTGACCTTGGGCAAGTACTTTCAATTTTCTAGATCTGTTTCCTCACATGTAAAATGTTAGGTGACTTCTAAGATCCCTTTCATCTCTAAAATCTATGATTCTAAACTTTAGACAAATCACTTAACTTTTCTGGGCCTCATAAAATGAAAAGGTGAGATTAGATGACCTGTCTGGTCATTTCCAGCTCTAAATCTAAGTACTTATGTTCGAGAGGGGCTATTTCTAAAGTCAATAAAATAATTTTCATTACAGTAGTTAGGAAATGGTTCCAATTATGGAGGTTCTCATATGTGGTGACTTTTGAAGTAAGGTCATTTGTGGTAAGAGTAGATAGAACTTTATAGGATTCCAATGATCAATGGACCCCTCTGAATATTTCTGCGTCATGTGGAATTAGTCATACAGACCAGAGCAAAATAGTAAGAGATTTTTGGGGAGAGTCAGTGACCTTTTTTCTGAGTTCATTAGCCAAATAAAGACAGCACTAATCAATTATTGACCTTTGTTTCTAGATATCCCAACATAAAGGGAGACACAGTCTGAAAGAGAAGAGAACAAAGTGCAAACCTCTCAGACGGTTATATCATTTCTCCGACATTCTCACTGTTGTGTGGGATTTTTCACAGCTGCTCTGGAATAGCAGCCAATAAAAATATTGTGAAACTTCCCTTTTTGTGCTATGCAAATGCAGGGAAGTGAAAATTGCCCTTTTCACATGATAACACTCAATGCGAGAACCCATCCTATTGTTAGCATCTTCACCAAGCTGTCATGGGATCAAAACTAAACCCTGATGTTGGTAAGAGGAGCTTGGCCCAGGGATCAAAGTGTCTTCTTTCCTAAATGTACCAAATAACTCCCCGTATGGTTCTACTTCCTAGATTAGGATCCTCTCACTGTCTGTCTCCAAAAGATGCCTTGTTTATTCCTAATCCAAGACTTTGCTCATGCTGCTTCCCTTGCTTCAAAGACCACTTTTTCCCTTTACATTACAAAGGATAATGTTCTTAAAAGGAAAGTCAACAAACATCAATTATTTAGTTTTAGATGAACATTGTGAGGTCTGGGGATGATTACAGAGATTAGCTAAAATGGAGTCCTTGCCATTATGAAGTTAACAATCTAGTTGGAGAATGTTACTGATAACATCATGGGAGTCATGTGGAGAAGAGATCTTAATGGCCATAGAGTCCCAAATATTTCATTTTACTGATGAGAAAATGGAGATCAAGAAAGGCATGGGTGCTGGGATTTGAACAAAGGCCATAGCATTAAAAATTTGAGATCTAGGGGCCCTATGCAGCCCATCTTATCCAATTCTTTCATTTTTGGGGAGAGGAGCATGAGGCCCAGAGAGGTTAAGTAATTTGCATGAAGCCACACAGTTAATAAGTTGTAAAAGAAAGACTCGAATTCAGCACCCCTGATGCTAGGCATCTTTACCACTCTGTCGTACTGCCTCTCAATGAGCTCAAGTCCTTAAGACTCCAAACCTACTCATCCTTCACCATGCAGTTCAAGACCCTTCTCTTATCTCAGACAACTCTGCTTCAGTTTTTTTTCTTTTAGTCCTTGGAACTCTTACAAAACTTATTGCCTATACCAATGTTTTGGGGCACTTATTCATGCGCTGGTTCATAATGTTACCTAAGGATTTCATTTTTGTATGTATTGTACTAGTGATTTTGTAAACTTTTATAAGGCAGGGACAAGGGGAGGTTTCAATGACTGTGTCAGCCTGGACCCTACTTTCAAGAAATAGCTTCAATAATACATTCCAATAGCATAGAACCTAAAAGTAACATCACATTATGGCAATAGGATAATACCTTAGTGGTAGTCAACAAACAGAAGTGATCTTAGTGAAAATGGAAGATTTCCTAAAAGTCACCTAATAAATTCCTTCTAGGTCAGTTGATAATCAACCTATGTCCTTAAAATAAAAATTTAAGGCTCTGGATTTCCCTAAATGGATATCTGCAGTCTTGAAAAGGTACCTGGCTAGCATTCATCTGAACCATTTATTATCTATGTGTCTTTCTTTTTTCTCTATTTTTTGTCTATGTATTTCTTTTTTTTTTTTTTTGGAGGGCAGTTGGGGTTAAGTGACTTGCCCAGGGTCACACAGCTAGTTTTTTGTGTTAAGTGTCTGAGGCCGGATTTGAACTCAGGTACTCCTGACTCCAGGGCCGGTGCTCTATTCACTGCGCCACCTAGCCACCCCTTGTCTATGTATTTCATTAGTAACTTTTTGCTACAAAGCAACTTTAAAGTTATTCTTCATGACTCTAATATTTTCTGAGCTAATTATTTCCAGCACTCTTTTATCTTTTCTTATATAGAAGCCCAACCTAATTTTCATTAATCATTGTGTTGTCTCTTTTCTGGGACTCTTCTATATCTGCTAAAAACATTTCTATTTTGGAGGAGGGATGGTCAAAACTCAAATGGAGTATTCAAGGCAAAAGTATCAAGTCATTAATTTATGGATTTCAATTGTATATACATAAAATAATTACCATGTTGTTTCTCTCTTTATAATCCAATGCAATGACTCACTCACATTTTGACCATTATTCAATATGCAATAAAAATAATTATTAACACAGTGATGGTTAAGGATTCATTAAGATCCTACAATTATTTGCTTCCAAAGTCCCAGTATAAAGCTTTGGACCCTATAACATAGCAAGGAGTTTGTGTAAGATGCAGATACTCAAAAGTTCTCATTTATTGCCACTCCATGAAAAAATAGAAGAAAAGAATGAGTTCAAAATGAGTCTTGGGGCCATATCCCTGGGGTACTTAGGAGGGCATCACAAATCTGACCCCTCTTCCCCAAAGAAAGCAAAACTTCCAGGAGTTCTCAGTCAGCTTATAAACAAAGAAGAGAACATACAGAAGTAATGAAATTTCCAACTGTGGGAGAGAAAGCATTTTTTTTAAAATCAGGGAATGATTGATGTGGTTGCAATTTGATGTTTGCTTTTAAAAAAATACTTCATTTCACAATGGATCTTGCCCTCCTCCTTTCTCCCACTATTTTATAGGAAAGGAATATTCAATTGGTTCAGAATCCCAGGATGGAACTGAAAGAAGTTTGGCTGGTGTTTTCTATTCAGCGTACTCCCCATTCCCTGGTAATATTACACTTGACAACATTAATACAAGCCATAGCAAAATCATTCAGTATTCAGATTCTGTCCTCAAACCATTTTTAGGGCATGTTATGGAAAAGAGTGGGGTTTTGTTCTGGAGGTTACCATGAAATCAATTCTCCAGTTTTTCTTAAAGTAAATTTTACCTCATCCTAAAAACTCCATGACAACAGTCATATGAGTCACAGAGCAGGAATGGACCTTAGAATCCCCTTTTAGTACCTGATCAAAAATAAAACCCTCGGATTGACTTTTACAGCTTTTTCTATCTTTTCAGTCTTTTTTACACCTTTCTCCCTCCTCCTACCCCAACACTGCAATCCAGCGGACCTGGCTTATTTTTTGTTCTGTTCCTAGCATATAACATTACTTCTCCTAGCTCCTGGAATGTTCACCATCTCCCATGCCTAGAATGTTCTCCCTCTTCACATTCACTTTCATTCCTTAGCTTGTTTCAGGTTTCAGATGAAGTCCCACCTTTGTCAAGAAACCTTTTCTAGTCTTCTTTAACCTTAGTACCTTCCCCCTGTTTATTATTTCCAATTAATCCTGTATATAGCTTGTTTGTACATAGCTCTTCACACATTATCTCATCCATTAACTAGACTGGGAGCTTCTTGCAGGAAAGGGTAGTTTTTAAAAGAATTATTTTCTATCTCCAACTCTTAGCACAGTACTGGGCATACAGTAGGTGCTTCATAAATGCTTGTTAACTGTCTGATTTAGATACTTTGTACTCCTACCTATAAACTGAGGCCAAAGGAGGTAAAGTGATTTGTAAGTTTTCTGTCAATGTGAACCCTCCAGCAACTTCTAAATATCAATTGAGCAATAAATCATGAGATTGTGTTCTATAGCAAGTTTGTCGAGATTTGATATAGAAATGTTCACTAGAAATTTGCTATGGTTTTAGTGGTAATTGTTTTAAAAATCTTATTCTGCACATTTTTTGAAGTTTTAACATGTTCACACTAGAAGATAAAGTAAGATTGAAAACACTACAGTTTCACCTTTCCAGGAGCCACATCTCACCAGTCATATTGGCTAAGATGACAAAAAAGGAAAATGATAAGTGCTGGAGAGGATGTGGAAAAATTGGAACTCTAATGCATAGTTAGTGGAGCTGTGAACTGATACAATCATTCTGGAAGGCAATCTGAAACTATGCTCAAAGGGCTATAAATAATTGCATACCCTTTGACCCAGTAATACCACTTTTGAGGCTGTATCCCAAAGAGATCATAGAAGTGGGAAAAGGTCCCATATGTACAAAAATATTTATTGCAGCTCTCTTTGTGGTGGCAAAAAACTGGAAATTTAAGGGATGCCCATCAATTGGGGAATGGCTGAACAAGTTATGGTATATGAATGTGATGGAATACTATTGTGCTATAAGAAATGGGGAGGAGATGGACTTCATAACTACCTGGAGAGACTTATACAAATTAATGCTAAGTGAGAAGAGGATAAACAGGAAAAATTTGTACACAGTCACAGATACATCATATGTGTGACAACCAACCTTGA
>CM053598.1:149201254-149254493 GCA_028646575.1 Pseudocheirus occidentalis | reverse complement strand
GGAATACTATTGTGCTATAAGAAATGGGGAGGAGATGGACTTCATAACTACCTGGAGAGACTTATACAAATTAATGCTAAGTGAGAAGAGGATAAACAGGAAAAATTTGTACACAGTCACAGATACATCATATGTGTGACAACCAACCTTGAAAAACTGGACTCTTCTCAGCAATGCACAGTTAAAACACAACTCTACAAGTCTCAGGATGGAAGGAGATGTCTACATTCAGAGAAAGATCTAGAAAGAACAGAGTTTAAATGGAGACTGAAGCAATACATGCTATCATTCTTTTCTATGTCTGGTTGTGTTTCTCTTTTCCCATTGTTCACTCCATTGGCTACAATGCTTATACAACCAGACTATTGTACAATGTGAAAGAGTTTGCAGATCCTATACATGATTGTATGCCACCATGGTGGGGGTGAGGGGTGGGGAGGAAGGAGAGAAAAATCTGAAACTCAAGTGATTCTGGAGCTGAATCTTGTAAACAAAAAGTAAACAAACAAGTCAATTAAAAAAAGAATTAAAGTTCCAGTTGTTTAGTGTGTTACATCAGTCCTTCATAGATGAAGAACGGCAGTGGAGTGAGAGTCTACATAGGATAACAGAAAGAACACTGGTCTTAGAGTCAGAGAAGATCTCAGTTCAAGTTCTGACTCCATCATTTACTACTTGTAAGACTTCAGGCAAGTCAATGCATGTTCCTGGGACCTCAGCTTGTTTATCTGGACAGTGAGGAGCTTAGACTACATGAACTCAAAAGAATCTTTGAGATCTAAATATACAGGGACATAAGTTCCTTAATTTCTCTGTAAGTCTGAAAAATAGACAAAATAATGGTACTACAACCTACCTCATTGGATTATTGCAAAGAAACTCTATTTCAAGTAGTAATATTAAGTAAGTATTGCATATTGTTATTTCTTTAATTCTTCAAGGATCCATGGTTTTCATCTTCTTGTGTAGATTGCAAACCTTAAGAAAGAGTCTAGATGAGCTATTATGGATGGAAATAATGAGTTATCTAGAGCCAAACATCCAATGGCGATCCTTTCCAAACTTGACAAGACTAGTCTTCAAATGACAGAAATAAATTATCTTATTTTATCATCACAACAATTGTGTGAGTTTCTTATCATTTCCATTTTATAAATAAGGGAACTGAGTCTCAGAGTATGGTTTGTCTAGGGACATAGAGATAGCATGTATCTGAGAAAGGTTTTAAATTCAGTTCTCTTGTATTCTAAGCTCAGCACCCTCTTTGCTACACTATGCTATTGCTCTCCAAAAATGCTAAATCAGCACCTCTTCCACATGATAATCCTTCAAATATTTCAAGGGATAAATCAACTATTGATTGATTTGGCAAAAAATAATCTGAATTTTTCATGAGCATTTCTATATTTTTCTTTCCAGATTAATAAGATTTCCCAGAACTTGTGCCCCTCTAGTCACCACCCAATAAGGAACAAGAGCAAAATTTTAGTAGAGGCATTATCATGATGACTATCATTTAAAACAAAAACAGAAGTGTATATACTGAGCAATTTAAAAAATTATATTTCTTCATTTTGATTTTATTTCTGTTGTTCTATTTTGAGTTGATTTCATAAGGCAGGGAGTTGACTATGGAAAGATTTGAGTGATATCAGATTCTTCCTCATTCCTGCTTAATATGGGCTTAACTCCTCATGGAACAGAGATGAGGACATTTTTCAATAAGATTAATATATGCACATATTATATATATATATACGTATACATACATATATCTGAGTATGTCTGAATATATATGTATATATGTATATATTTGAAGGTGATAAATCCAACTAAGCTATGCTAAATCCTATCCAAGGCACATTCCCAATTTGAGTTTTTTTGTAATTTTACACACAGTAGTATATGACTCTTTTTGTAGTTGAAGCCAAAAATAAATGTGGGTAAAATTAAAACTTTTCCTTAATGCCAAAGAAGTGTCGGTCATCAAGTAGTTCCCATAGTTTTTCCTAATATATGATGATATCATTCATTTCAGCTACCTGAAAACTTTCTGCGAAGGTTGGTTTCTTTCCGACCTACTCCTCTCATGTGGAATCCCTTGCCACTGACTAGTACTTAAAACCATTTATGGCTTTAGCAGATGTTTCTGATTTAGAAACCAGTGAATACTTTTTGAGTCATTTCTTCCCAACTCCCTTCCCCCTCATCACCCCTCTTTCACACTCCCTTTTCCCTCTTCTCTTTCCCCACACTCTCCCTTTCTCATTTCTGTTCTCCTTCCTGCCTCCACCAAGATGCCACAACTAGGAGCTAATTCTGTTAGGTTAGAAATTATAAGCATGTTTTTAGTGGCTGAAATGAAGTGCTGACTGATGAGTAGAGGTAGGGCTTGAACCAGGATCCTGAGGAATACAGTTTAATAGATTAGAGTATCAGTCTACAGAGAAATGTGCCAGTCAGAAGCCTGATTTTCTTTCAGTCCAACTTAATTTTTCAGAAGCCGTAACGGAGCCTGGCAGTTCTGAGCAGCTCATTCCTTCAGAGTCTTATTTATCAGCAGAAGGTCAGAGAATTCTTTGGGGCCTGTTTCTCATGAGCGGGGATAATTATGCATGTAGACAGCCCTACTCATATTATGTAATATACTGAGTAAAGTTGGGTGAATGGTTTTGATTTAAAATCAGAATTATCATCACTGGACACAAATACATCCAACAGACCAACTAACCCAGAAATTACCTTTTGTGTTCTGGATCAGATCCATCAACACACCCCCAATGAGGAAACATCTTTCTCTTTATGGCCATTGATGGGCTTTCAGCCTGACAATTCAGAAATGTGCCATTGACGCAGGCCATATTCAAGAGATTGCCTTCTGGGATTTTTCAAGCATCAGCCTAAGTGGGGGCAGTTTGGTGGCGGGAAACATTTCTAGATAATGCATTCTTTTAATTTCTCTTTTGAATGCTTTGCACCATAGCTATAAATCAGGGAAGCTCCCACTCCTCTCTCTCGGTGACATCAGCCCATTTGGCCTGAATTTCTGCTGTACAGAGGATTAACAATGTTCAATCCGATGTAGGACAAAGCAGATATTTCTACCCTGTCTGTATCTACTTATGTGATATTTAACACCACTGTAACCAAAGTCATTTCCAAGTCAGAGGAGGAATGTTAGTGAAAAAAAATACATTTTATCATACAGCATGTGCTAACCTCAGAACTTTGATATTGTTCTAAGTTATTCAGGAGTCAAAAAAATAATTTCGTTGTCTTTAACCACTATAGAAGTACTTATACTTCTCCCCCAGTGGACAAGTAGGCAAAGAATAGGAACATGTTCTTCAAAAGAACAAAATAAATTATCAATAACATTAAAATTAATTAAACTATTACATAATAATATAAATGGAAACTTCTCAAAATCACTACTAATAAGAAAAATATAAATTAAAACAACTCTGAGATTCTGTCCCATATCCAGCAAATGGACAAAGGTGAAACTAGACTGGAATGATCAATGTTGGAGAGTCTGTAAAAAAGCAGACACCTTAATGTTTGTTTGTAGAACTGTGAACTGGTTCAACCTTTCTGGAAAACAATCTGGAACTATACTACAAAAGAGCTCTCAATTAGTACAATTAATGAATCTCCTGAAGTGGTCAAATGATTCAATTTGCACAGCATATTTCCATTGGGATCCAACCAATTTGTGTTTAACATATGATTGTATTTTAAATTGTTTGAATTCAAATAATTCAGCCACTTCCAGAAATTCATCATCCATACTAATTGGGACCTGACTGGATGTACCAGAACCCAATGATGCTACTACTAAGCACTTATCCCAAAAAGATCAAAGAAAGAGGGAAAGGACCTGCAAATGCCAAGATATTTATTGCAGTAATTTTGTGTAGCAAGAACCTGAAAAAAAGGGTGCCTATCAAGTATAGAATGGCTGGACAGGGTGCGGCTTGTCAATATCATGGAATATTATTTCTCCATAATGGGTAACAAATATGAAGAATTCAGAGAAACTGAGTTGCATGAACTAATTCAGTGTTGAAGTTAGGAGAATATAGAGACTATAGATATAACATACACAATAGCCACAATAATGTAAAGATAACACCAAAAGACTTTGAAACTCATTCAAGGCAATGATCCATCTTGTCTCCAGAGGACTGTGATGAAACATACTTCTTTCTTCTCAATGGAGAGGGAAATGACAGTGATGTTAAAAATATCAACAAGACATTAAAAAAGAATTTACAGGTACTAGATTGAAATAACATGTGTTTGTTTTGTAGGAAATCATAGAAGAGAAAGATGAGATTGGCTTGGATAATGTCTCAAAACCATCCAAGAGTTAACTAGGTGGCACAGTCAATAGGGTGCTAGAATTGAAGTCAGAAGGAACCCTGAGTTCAAATCTTGCCTCAGATACTCACCAGCTCTTTGACCATGAGCAAGTTATTTAACCCCTTCAGGTCTCAGTTTCTTTGCCTGTAAAATGGAGGTAATAAGAACATCTCCCTCACTGGGTTTTTGTGAGAATCAAATACAATAATGTGTAAAACACTTTGAAAAGCTTAAAGCGTTGCATAATTGTTAGCTATTTAATTATTATTGTTATTGAGACCTAGATTTACACGTTCACAGGGTGTAAGAGCTGGAAAGGACCTGACCCATCATCTAATGTGGAGGTATCAAAGCCAAATAGAAATGGAAAACTTAAACCATACATTGCTGTTGTTGTTCCGTTATTTTTCAGCTGTGTCTGAGTCTTTATGATGCCGTTTGTGGTTTTTGTAGCAAAGATACAAGAGTGGTTTGTCATTTCCTTCTCCAGCTCATTTTACAAATGAAGAAAGTAAAGCAAATAGGGTCAAGTGACTTTCCAGGTCACACAGCTAGTAAGTGTCTGAGGCCGGATTTGAGTTTAGGAAGATGAGTCTTCCTGACTCCAGCACTCTATTCACTGTGCCACCTGGCTGTCCTAAATTACATATAAGTATACCTTTAGACCATTTATTGACTTAGAAAACCACATATTAGCATTACTTATATTCTATTGTATTTCATTTATTTTGTTGAATATTTCCCAAGTACACTTTAGTCTGGTTCTGGCAGCAGTCAGGAATGTTGCTGGTCATATATCTGGAGCATGTTTAATACTTCTTATCTAGCTGATTTTTCTAGCCCCAAAAAGGTTTTAAATGACTTCCTCAGGGTCACACAGTTAGTTAATTCTGTTGCTGGTACTCATACTTAAATGTTCCCACTCTTCATCCTGTGTACTTTTGTAGTAGTGATGGGAATTTGAAGACCTTACCTGATTTGAAGATTTTTCCTGCTTCCTAAAAGGCTAATGTAATGTAATGTAATGGAGCCTGTGGTGGGAGGAGTTTGCTGTAGGGTGCAGCAGAGCCTGCTGGAAGCTGAGAGTCAGAGCAGTTAGAGCTGGAGGGAGGAGAGGACACTCAGGAAAGGAGACAGCTAGGCTTCTGAGTGTTGGTTTGTGAGAAGGCTAAAGGACGGTGTGACTCTCTGCTGCATTGTGATGTATTGACTTTTCTATGTTGGTATGATGGATCCGGTTTCCTGGTGTTAGGATTTGGTTTTCTGGTATCTGAATAAATGTTTTGCTTTGGTCTTCTCTATGGAAAGTCTGTTATATTTTGCAATTGAGCACTATTTTGGCATCTTCACAGTCGCAACTGGCACTGTGAATATTGCATTGGTGCTACAACTTTCTACAACATTTCCATAGTACTGTACATTTAATAAATTACCAAGTAATTTCATCTTTAGATATTTTCTAGTTGCTTTCCTATTTGTAATTGTCATCGCTTCTTCAGTGGGTTTTTTTTAAAGCATTATACATAGAATGTTAGAGCTAGAAGTGATGTTTGTGACAATCTATTGACATTTAAAGAAACTAGAACCCTAGAGAAGTTAAGTGACTTAGATAAAATTACACTGAAATTTAGTGTTAGAGGCTTGATTAGAATCCAGATCTTTTGACCCAAGTCTAATGTATTTTCCACTACTTCATACTGCTTTGCAAACCTCAAAGCACTATATACCTATGAGCTAATAATAATAATAGCAATAGTAATAATGATAATAATGATTACTCATGAATTCTATCAAAAACTCCCTTTAAAAATAAGATTTCAATGAAATTCCTGTTGGATTCTACAATTGTTTCATATTTCTTATCAAAATACTTTATTTTTTCTCTCAAAAGTCTAATACAATTTCTCCATTCCTGGAAAGAGTGTCTTTTAAAAGTCACCTATTAAAAGCCATTTTATTTTCATAAAATTTTAATTAGAAATGCAATGTTGGACAAAACAGTGGTTTGTGTCTGATAAAATATGGTAGGAATAGGCATGTTCATAAGCACATGAATTCTATCAAATAGGAGATCCAAATTAAGCAATCTTGCTATAGGTCACTTTCTAATTTTCTTAACATCCCCTAGAATTCTGCCTTTAACAATGCCCTTTTTCTCCTCAGTATGTCCAAATTAGAGGACTAAAAAAAAAAATTTTTGATTTTTGATATTTAAAAACAGAATTGAGGAAGGAGGGTAATTGAAAAAAGCATATATTCAAGTCAGATTTGGGAAGATGGATAGCAAAATTAAAGCAATGAGAGTTTTGGTCTGAGCAAAGAAAGATCTTGTCCTTTGAATTAT
Organism: Pseudocheirus occidentalis; assembly: GCA_028646575.1. Taxonomy (NCBI): domain Eukaryota; kingdom Metazoa; phylum Chordata; class Mammalia; order Diprotodontia; family Pseudocheiridae; genus Pseudocheirus; species Pseudocheirus occidentalis. The sequence goes on along the minus strand of CM053598.1, from coordinate 149,247,784 downwards.
TAGTGAGCCTTTAAGGCAAGAAGGTAAATAAATGCCCATGATAAAGCAGCCAGACCCAACTTTATGTCTTAACTACACAAAGCTCATTCCTGTAATATTTTAGAAGATAGTATTAGTCCCAATGCAAATGTAATTTGTTCAATAACAGATCTCCTCCTAGAGCCTAAAAGATTCACAATGACTCTCTACCATCTCCTTAAATGACCAAACCTCTAAGCACAGACTTGACCAAAGCCCATTCAGTGTGCAGGATTGGACAGACTGGTAGAATTCATGCAAGCCAATGAGTGATTTCAGCTAATCAGGGAACTGTTTATAACAACTCAATCCTTTTTCTAACTTCGTGCCCTTTCCTTCTGCTTCCCTAGTGACAGTTTGTGCTGCTGATGAGGTAGGTAAGATTCAGATCTATATCAAATGATGCATAAACCAAGCCACCCTGCCTTCTGGCAACCAACATTTGTCTCTGCTGGGCTCAAGCCAGGTTTTCACTGGCACAGATGATTTTGCTGATGGTGAAATGGGGGAAAACTACAGTGCCAAAGAAGCCAGTCTTTCCTCTCAGATGTAAAACTGCTCAAAAGAGACCTTTGAGATGATTTCTCCTTGTGCTTGAAGCTCTTAACACCCATCTGTGTAACAAATTTTAGACAACCATTCCATTGCAGCTAAGCTCCAACGTATAGTATAGGAGTTTCTCTTAGTATATGACCTTTCATTCTATTAACTCAGCTGAATTATTGTCTGACCCACTCTTCCATCAGTTTCTGTTCAAGTACCATTTTTTTAGTGTCTTTAAAAAAAAGTTTTGTTCTTAAAGTTTCTGTTTCTGTCATGAATCACTTATCTTCCATCAGGGACCAAATTGTGAAAATTTCCCTAAGCTGATTGACCTCACGGAGTTGTGATCCAGACCTAGTTTGTTAAAAATAAATAAATAAATAAAATTCCTTAGTTCCCAGATATTTGCAGCCCCTAAGTGGCCTTCCTGCATCCGTAGCTGAAATAGTTAAACAGTCAGTCGTACATCTTTTTGAGAGACCCAACCCGTTGCATGAAAACCCAACCACAGATACACACACAAACACACATACGTACACATGCAGACAAACAGAGCAGCCCTATAGATTTCTCTTGGGGCTTGGGTGATGGGGGCGGGGTGAGGTTGGCCTCTGTCTGCTGGAATTTTAGCAGGCCCAGTGCTGGAACACAGTCGTTAATTTCCTATCAGGTTTCAGCCAGCCAGCAGTAACTCTGGTCTGCCGGTAGACTACTTTCTCTGTCACTTAGTATTAGATGTATTACACACCAAGCAGTAATTATCTTTGACACATAATTATTATGGTTTTGATGACAAGAAGGTCTTTTCTTTCCCCGCTTTCATAACATATATTCCTGAAAGTTCAGGCTTGCAGAATAGAGCTAAAATTTAAAAGCACTTGGCTTCAGATTGAACTCCAAGATGGGGAATAAAACAAAAGAGATGTGTATGCAGGGGGTGGGAAGGACAGCTTAGATGGGGGAGAGAAGGAGAAAAAAAAGAGAGAAAGAAATAGATCATTTGAAAGTTCCACAGATGATCTCACACAAGTAGATTTCTGAACAGGAAAGAAAGCCTCCAAGTGTCATTAATGCAAAGGGGAAAAGGGCTGCCTGAATGCAGCCATGCCAGATTCCCAGCAGGAAAGGAGTGCCTTTAAAGTTAATAAACTGAAGGAGAATTGAAAAAAAAAAAGGGGGGGGGAGGAGAAGGAGGCTCCTGGCAAGACCACATAAACTACACAAATGAGTTTCTAATCTTGCCACATGGGCATTTTCCAGATCTGCACTCTGAGTCAACCCCAGCTGCAGGCCTGGATGAGCAGTTTAACAATCTTGGCCTTTTTTATTTTTTTTTTATTTTTTATGGTCAGAATCAGGAGTATCATGTTTCTAGAGCCTGGGGGCTATGTGGTATTTAAACGGGGCAAGCGCCTGGCATTCTTCCAATCCTTACCTGCAGCTGTGTTTCTGGTAAGGTCAGAAAACCTAAATTGTTGGAGAGGTTCTTGTATTCTCACTCCTACCCTTCCCTAAAACCTTTTCTTCAGAACATCTTGAGTGGAGGGGGGGTGGGGTGGCAGCCATGATATCTGAATGGGGGATATGGGAAAGGGGGAAAGAGGAGGGGAAGTGTTCTAGGGGACTTAAAAAAAAACAAGCATTATCAGACATGCAATAACTTAACTCCAGGGAGTTGATGTTATCCAGAATCTGATTAGCACAAGTATGAATTGGGGGATGGGAGATGATCAGACAAAAGTCTGCTTCCTTTTTGTCCCCATTGGAAAGCCAACTGTGGGCAGCAAGGAAATCAGTGAGTACCATGGGGAGCGTCCCCTCCCCATAGACCTCTCAGTCTAAGTTCAAACAATGACAATCGTATCAAACACAATCAAAAACATCCCTAATTTTAGTTCATTTTATTATTTAGGGACAGAGGAGTGGAGGAGGGGAGGAGGTGGAGGCTGCCATCTATGACTAATACTGTCTCACAAGCTCTTAAGCCACATTTAGTAACATGGGGTATAAAAATAAGCCTTGGGTTCCAATTTTTTTTAAACTTGACTTCTGTTTCCTTTCTTCTATTCCCTCTCCCAAAGACGGATTTAACTAATTACTCTTTCAGCTGAATGCTGATAGACGGGTATTTATTATTGGTGCTGTAAGCTGGGCAATTTTTTTTTCCTTAGTGAGGCCACAGACATACATATACATTAAATTGCGATCCCTGGGGGCCATCGGCGTTACTGCCGGCCCAGGGCAGCGCAATATGATAAAGTTTTCAGGCCCTGTTTAGTTAAGACTAAAGAGCTGGGACCCAGCCAATCTCTACCACTCAGGGCTCTTTTCACAGTCCAAAATGATTTGGCTTAAACGTTTCCAACTGTGATGAGGTCCCATTTCAGTGATTATGCAGTCATTCACTTTTCCACATCAACATCAAAGTCATTAACAACTGAGTATTATTGCATTGGCTGGAATTCAGTTAAGGACTAGAGGGAAGTTATTCTTTATTAAGATAAATCATTGCCTTGGTTATGTCACCCATGAAATAATCAATTTACTGTGTTGGTTAATTTCCTCCTTCTTTGATCTGTGAATTAAATTCAACAGATCATTGTTTCACACAACTACCATTGGAAAGATGTTTTTATTGGGGAGGGGGTTGCAGAATCTACACATGTTCTGATAGCAGAAGTCTTGCAAGTATGATAAACAACACAGAGGGCTAAGCATAGGGCTTAGTTCATGCCATTATTCATTTCAGCAATTATCTTATCTTCCAAATTCCCAGGGGGAAGGGTCACACCCTAATCTAGATGGGTGATCCTCCCTCCCTCCAAATTCCAGAAAGATTTCTGCCAGGGAGGGAAGAGTGGAAAAGAATTAACATTAAAACTTTTTTTTTTGATGGGGGCGAGGGGGCTGATGGGGTGGAATGGGGAGGTTTGAAAGAACAGGCTGGTGTCAAAGTCAATCAGGGAGATGTCTTTAGCCAAAATTCAGTTGGAATGTGCAATAAGTGGTTCATAGGATATCGCTCAGAAATGTAAAGTATCCTTTGCCCATAATTCTTGTTGCTTTAGGAGAGGTAAGCAAAAGATTCCTGGTAGTCAAGGGAAGTCGGTTTGTATCTTTTATGTCTCCTTGCCTTTATAATTCCACTGAGGAATGTTCCTACCCTAGGTTAATTAGGAATAATTCTCTCATCAAGAACCAGGCATCAGTCAGCACTCCCTAGTCTTTTCAAGCCTGGTTTCCACAGCCAAAATGAGGTGGAGAATTGGTATAATTACCAGAGTAATTCAGATGAAAGTAGGAATTACTCCAATAATTGCCTCAGTTCTCTACTTTGTTTCCTAGTCTGGAGGTCTGGCTCAGGGTTTTGGCTATATAGCCAAAATAAAGGGAAGGAGCCATGCCCTTAGCTGATAGATATCTCAGGGCCAACTGGAAAAAAATACAGAATGATGGTCATTATCTACACAATTGGGGCAAAAACCTAGTGTGTCTACAGGATGAAAAATAATGTGTAGGACTGTCTACTCATCTAGAATTGGGGATGTTGCACAAAGTCACTTAGGATTCAATTCAATCCAGCCAACAAGTGAGTAAACACTATATTATCCTGAGATCTGGAATACAAAGAACACAAATGAGAATCCTTTCTCCGGAATTAATTTTTATAAATTACTTTTTTATTGATATCTTCTGTTTTTTACATTATTGTAGTGATCCCAAATATTCCTTCCACTTTTCATTCCAGAGTACCATTCATAAGACAAATAGTATTTTTAGAGAAGAAAAAAAAATCAGCAAACTAATCAATACATTAAAAAAGTCTGAAAATATGTGCAAAGTGTAATACCCATGGACTTCCTACTTCCATAAAGGAGTAGGTTGGAGTTGTCTTCTAATATCTCTTCATTCCAGTTCTGTTTGATTTTTATAATTTTGTTACATTCGCTTTTGAATTTATAGTGTGCAATTGTTCTTTCTATTTACATTGTTAAAGCTTTTATTGTTTTCTTGGCTCTGCTCACTTCACTCTGCATCAGTTCATGTAAATCTTTGTCATGTTTCTTTGTATTCATCATTATTACAGAAAAGTAATATTCCATTACTTCCATCTACCAAAACTTGATTAGCCATTTCTAAACTGACGTATCTAGTTTCCAATTCTTTGCTGTAACAAAAAAAGGATGCTATTTTGAGTATATACGAATTTTTTTCTTATCGATAGCTTCCTTGTTTTATAAGCCCAGCACTGAAGTCTCTTGTTCAAAGAGTATGGGCATTTTTGTCACTTAATTTGCATTATTCCAAATTGCTTTCAAAAATGGTTGTACCATTTCACAGCTTCACCATTACATATTGTAGTAGTGTGGCTCTCTTCCCACAAGGTCCCTCCCCCACACACACATTCATTGTTGTCATATTTTTTGTCATTTTTTGCTGATTTCAGTATGTGAGGTAAAATATTAGTGTTGTTTTGCTTTCTATTTTTCCTATTATTAGTAATTGGGAGCAATATTTCATGTGAGAGGCTTACATTCTATTGAGAAGACACAAACATGTATAAGCATAAAGAAATTTAGAACATATACAAAAGTAAATTCACAGAAACTGAAAGTTCTAAGGGTACTTAGTGGACACCTAGTCCAACTCATATATGAAAGCAATCCACACTGTAATATGCCCAACCAAGTAGTTATAAATTTATTTGAAGACCTCTAAGGAAGAAGAAACCGCTATGTCTTAAGAAACCTAATCTACTTTTGGATAAGAGTAACTATTGTAAAAGTTTATTTTATTTTATTTTAATTTTTACTTATTTTGGGGGGGGGAAAGGAAGGCAATTGGGGTTAAGTGACTTGCCCAAGGCCACACGGCTAGTCAGTGTTAAGTAAGTGAGGACCATTTTGAACTCAGGTCCTCCTTACTCCAAGGCCAGTGCTCTATTCACTGTGCCACCTAGCTGCCTCCATTTTTTTTTTTTTTTTACTGACATTAAGCTTAAATTTTCCTGTTTGCAACTTCTATACACTACTTCTGAATCTTTACTCTGGAACCAAATAGAGCAAATTTAATCTTTTCTCCACATGAATATCCTTCAAATGTTTGAAAGACAGCGACCACATCCTACCTGAACCTTTGCTTCTTCAGTGTAAACAAGCTCATTTCCCACAACTGATCTCCTATTGACATTGATTTAAGACCCTTCACCATTAAGACTGTCCTCCTCTCTTCAATCTCTAGTTTATCAATGTCCTCAACCCTTATTCTCAGAGCTAAAAACAGTACTCTAGATGAGGTTTGACGAGAATAGAGATTGTTATCCCGCTTTTCTAGGAAGTTATGCTCCTCTTAATGAAACCTAAAATTATATTCGTGTTTTTTACTTTAATGAGGTAGAGTTGATAAGTGGGGAATCAGAAAAGGCTTCCTATAGTATGAGGCAACTCAACCGTAGCTAAGTAAGACAGAGATTGTAAGAGGAAAACATTAGTAGGCAGTTAAACAGTAGGCAGTACATTATAGACTACCTCTGCAAAGATCCAGAAATGGGGGGATGAAATTTTGTTGTAGAAGAAGTGCTAACAGGCTAGGTTGCTAGAATGAAGAGCGCATGGAATATACTAATAAAATTAGATGGGAAAGATAGTTAACAGGAAAATGGGAAAGTGCCTTAAATGCTAGGCTAAAGATTTGTATTTTATTCTAGAGGTAATAGAGAGCCATGGAAGATTTTTCAGTGTGTAGACTGGGGGAAGTACATTTGGCATCATGGTCAGATCAGTAATACTAGTTTGGTAGCTGTGAGGAGCCTGGAAAGAAGAAGATAGACACTGGAAGCACAGAGATCAGAAATGGTTGCAATAGTTCAGGTGAGAGGGCTGAACTGAGAGTGGAGAGAATGGATCTGTATCATGTGGATAAAGTAATAATAATAATTAAACTAGGCAATCATTATCACCTAGCACTTACTAGGCAACTTTTTGTGTATAATACCGTGAGACTATATATGTAGTTGTTTGGGTACTATACAAATTCTTTTAAGTTGACTTGACCTTCTGCCATCTAAACTTTTATTAGAAAAGTCACATTGATAGAGAAATATACATACATAAGTAGGTGGTGATAAGGGGTGGATCTGTGCTTTCATTGATATAAAAATGCATTTTATAGTGCACGTCAGCATCTTCTTTGTAACTTATAGTATTAGAGTTATCTAGCTGAGTAAGTTCATTTTACAGATGAAGAAACTGAGGCAAACAGGATTAAGTGACTTGTCCAGGGTCACACAGCTAGGACATGTCTGAGGCCAGATTTGAACTCAAGAAGAAGAGTCTTTCTGACTTCAGGCCCAACTTTCTATCCACTGTACAGCCTAGCATTCTATCTGCAATGCCACCCAGCTGCTCCAGCACCCATTATAATAACTTAAATCCCAGCCAATTTTTCCCTTTCTAGCCCAATACTAGGATAATATCAGTTAGCAGAGACAATGTGATGTGATGAAAAGAATATCAGTCTTATAGTCAGAAAGCCTGGGTTTGAATTCCTATTGCAACTCTAGTGAACTTTGTTATAAAAACTGTGTGATTGCCTGCCTAGTGATTAACTTCTCCAAGCCTCAGTTTCCCCATCTGTAAAATGTGGACAATAACACTTGCACCATCTACCTCATAGGGTTCTTGCAAATCTGAAATGAGTTAATATACATAAAATGTTTTATAAATTGCCAGGTGCTATGAAAACCTGGTAATGGGCACATAAATATAATTTGGATACTGATACTTTCGGGATGGAGAGAATTATTCTTATCAAAGGTGATCATCTCTCTGACTTGAGCTTCCTACCCCTACTGTTACAGCAACATATTCTGGGGTTAAAGACTTGAGGCCTATAATGTTAAATAAGGCTTCAAGATTAATTGGACTTGCCTTGTAAATGACCCTATAGAACTGTATTTAAAATTTACCTGAATTGGACACAAGCCAGTCAAGCAGTTGAGAATTACCACATTTCTTTCAGGGTTCTCCCTAGTCCCCAACAATTCATATTTTATATCATTACTGTCTCCAAATTACTAAAGTTGAACATCGTTTCATGGCAGAAGACAATTACATTAATGAATGACTCTTGTGTTGTCAAATCCCATGAAAACCATTTCATTGAAATGGAATGGAAAACCTGTTCTGCATTTTAGAATAGGAAGCCAACTCTTTCCTAGACAAAGCTTGGCTAGATATTGTATGGATTTACTAACATATAGTTCCTGCTAAGAATTTTATCCAGAGCAAAATGTCTGGGTAAACTTACATTTAAAATGACTTCAAGTCCAGCAAAGCAGTTCATCATTCATTGGATAGGATATCAAGAGTGAAGCATAGTATTGTACTGAGGATTCCAAGCCCAGTAAATTTTATTTCTAATTAAGGTGAAAAAAATCAACTTGGCATTACTTGTGAAATTTCTGAATTAGAAACCATTCCTTGTTTTAAGTGCATTTCCATATGGGATGAGTAGAGGTCCTTGATTGCTTTCCATTGTTGCTAAAATTGTTTCTTGGGCTGGAGAAGTTAGTCACTTCATGTAACAATTGGCAGGCTTGAAAATGCAAAATACTCATTCTGTTAAGACTCATTCAGAACTATTTATATTGGAGCCTGGCCTATTATTTATCTCTCAGCAATTCAAAATACATCCCTTGAGTCTGGGCTGTGTATACAGGAGGCACTTGATGAGTGCTATCATGGATAAGAAAATGAGTTAGAGATGGTCTTTGCCTAAGAGGAGTTTGGTAAGTTTGGTGGAGGGAACAAGACATTGACAACATGAATTTCAACACAGAACACAATGTCAAGTGCTACAGAACTGGTATAAACTTTTCAGACTAGGTAATGTATAGAAAAAAATTTATACAATTTTAAGAACCGTTATAAATAGTAGTTATTATAATCTCCATATTCATCTCATTCTCATCTTTTTTTCAATGAAGTTCAAGTGGAAATGATGTGGGTTTATCATTCTACTGCTATTATTCTTTTACATCTAATGTTCATATGGACTATTGCATTGGTGGATAAATGCATTTTGTAATTAAATAACCATGTCAAAATGTATCCTCATTCTGTCTAGGGGCACTGAAAACAGCATTGGCACAGTTATAGCTGTGGACAGGGCAACAGAAATTATATGGACTTCATCTGGCTCCCATCTGATTTTCGTCTCCTCCTCTAGGTCTCTATTTTTTGTTCCATGTAGCTTGAAGATTATAAGTATTAGAGATAGCAATAACTATTAAAAATCCCAGTTCTGAATTTTTATGAATCCATTTTGCAGCCAAGTGATTGTGGGAAATAGTTTGGCCTGGAATATCGCTCCAGTTCTAGTATAGTTCATTTGTTGAGGATGTGGATTTGTCATTTGTCAGTCCATGAAGTACAGCAAACTTTTAGCCATTAGGTCTCATCTTCATTGGGTATTTGGTAGGTACTAAGTTTGTGCAACCTGTAAAAGTTTTTTGCTTCTTTGCTGGTATTTTTGGGCAAAATTCATGCAGCTGTCACCCACGAAAGGGCCTTTTGATTCCACTCTTTGATCTCAGCAGTTTCATGGACTATATCTAGAAATAAAACACTTTCGTTTATATTCCATAAATGCATTTGTGACTACCTGCTATCACCCTTTATTATAGCTTGGTGGAGTGATGTATCCTCATTCCTGAATTATTTTTGTAGGTTTCTACTTGTTCATCATTTGCTCTGAGAATATCTGTCAATATTTTTACTACTGAGAGTAAGTATTCATCTTTCTATAACTGCCTTAGGGTGATACGCCTTATGTTTCATTAATTTCATGAAAGTTTTTATTGAGGTAGCTGACATAGTGGATAGAGAGCTGGCTTTGATTCTCAGAAGACCTGAGTTCAAATCTTTCCTCTGACGGATACTGGCTCTATGACTCTGAGCTAATAATTTAACCTCAGGTTTCTAAACCAATACTGTGAAACAATTTGTGCCTCACAGATTGACTTAGAAAGCCACAACTTGGTATTTATCTTTGTTGTATTGTATATTTATGTTAAACTTTTCCCAATTACATTTTAATCTAGTTCAGATTGTGGGTTTTAAGGGCCATAGTAAGTAATGCACTTGACATTTTTTTCTGGGCAACTCTCTGACTGTAACTTGCATAGAAGGTATAAAGTTGAATTAGGAGGGACAATTAATTCACTCAAGAACTCCCTATATCAATGAGATCACAGGTCCAATGTCTATCCATTTTGTAAATTAAATTTGTTAAGTTTTATTTTTACAATTTTGCATTTCTTATGTTAACCATTTTCTGATATTGCCTAAGTGCTAATTGTTTTAATTGTATTCTTTTCATTCCACTTGAATTTCAGTATACCAATATTGAGTCCCACTGCCTTCTCCTTGTTAGTTTAATAGCTCTTGACTAGAGAAGATGAATGTATTTAAAGATATCAACTTCAACCATGCATTCAATATGATTTTAGGATTTAAGCTTGAAGTCCTCATTGTCTATTTTTCCTTGGAATACATAAAGAACTTTACTGTTTATTGTTTAATTTGAAAGACACAGTCCTAATTAGGAGAGATAATAATGGATTTATAGCTAAAAAGAACCATAATGAACTTAAATTGTTTTTCTAAAAATGCTGTTTTTAATATAAATTTTCTTGGTATTATGATGTTGGTGGCATGTTTTACGGCAAATAAAACTTCACTCTACTGCTCTAGTTTTCTCACTCTACCTGGGTCTATTTTATATATTTGTAGTTTAAGTCATGAGTGCAGAAATGAGTCAAAGGCTTTTTGTGGTCAACAAAATATGCATCAAAATATGATGAACTGGTATTTAATTTTTAGGGACCTTGTTTAATCATTCTTGTATCAATAATGTAATTCTTTACAACAATGGTACTTTTTGCCAGACTTTTGATCAATATATTATTTTCTTGTAAGTCTTTATAGTTTTTTCTTAAGTTATAAAATGTGAATATTGAATATTTATGACACACATAAACACTTAATTGGCCTATATTTGGTGGGATTGCCAGTGATCCCTTCTTTGGTAATAGATATGTTATAGTTTCTGTTAAGAAAGGTAAGAACTGCACATACAAAGACATAGCAGCCCTTTTCTTATGACAGAGAACTGGAAACTAAGAAGGTACCTATAAATTAGGAAAAAAACTAAACAAATAATGATACGGAAATGTAACAGGATATTATTGTGCCATAAGTAACGTTGCAAGGGATGATTTCAGAGAAACTTTGGGGGAGAAAGCACTTTATATAAACCTATAAAGAGGGAAGTGAGAAGAACCAGAAGAACAATTTGAGGGATAACAACATTGTTAACACAAATAGCATTGAAAGACTTAAATTCTCTGATTAATGGGATGACTAAGCATGATTCAAGACAAGTGATGATGCATCATATTATACACTGTCTGGTAAAAAGAAGCCAAGATTTTTGGCTATGGCCGCTGGGAAAATTTATTTTGTTTGATCCAACTAGCGTATTTATTTCCCTCCCCTTGCAACTCCCCAATTGCTTAGGGTGGAAAGAATGGGACAGAGAGAAATAGAAAAGACTTGTGATTTGGAAAATAAAATAAAGTTAAATTTAAAGAATGTAGAATCAGGCTTACTATCCTGAAAAGCTCTGTGCTAATGATTCATGATCTACTGTGAAGTGTTTGATCTGATAATTATGACATTTACCTTACCCTGTTTCTTTCTTGTTTGGCAGAGTAACTAGAATTTCATTCACCTCCTTGATTTAACTGTTCTATTGATCATTATATAGTTTTTGGGGGGTCCATCTACATTTTTTTGTGTGTTGGACTTTTTGTGACCATATATAGAGTCAGAGTCAGAAATTTCTCACATCTGCTTTTGATGGTAGGAGTCAGAGAGGGGAAGACAGTTCTCCTGTCTCTGACTTTTGTTTTTCCCCCAAGTCATCCTAATAGACTTTTAAAAATAGAAGCTAATCAGGGAGCAAATCAAATAAATGGTATTGCCAGAGTCAATTTGTTAGTGATTCAGTGTTCTTGCCAGGGTATTCACAGTTACTGTTGGAAGTCTCAGGGTTGGTTTACATCAACAAGGATCAGCATGGAATGATATTTCATGGATTTTGTAGAAGGAAAGCCTATTGAGATATGTAGGAGGAAATGGAATGGAAGTAGGAAAGAGGAAAAAGGGGTAAACATGCCAACCTCCTCCAGCTCTGTGAGTTGGCAAAGTGAGTGGAAAAATAATAACAATAATGTCTCATATTTATGTAGTTTGCAAAGCATTTCCTTTGCAATAGCCTTCTGCCATTTTAAAGATCATGGAAGTGAAGCCCATAAAGGCCCAGTTGATATCAATCTGCCTGAACTACTTTTCCAACTTTCAGGGGTTCTCTCCTGAGCTTTAAATATAAAACAAAATCTTAAGAGGGATGTATATGGGAGTAAAGGGCTTACTTCCCTGCTGTCAAGATAATGCCTTTAAGCATTTTTGTCACTGTCAACTTGGGCTGCTGATGGACCTCCCTTCTTAGCTCTTTCATGTATTAGTGAAGATCCATGTGACAAAACCATCTATTTTGTTTAGACAGTAGATGCTACTTCCATGTACATAGAGAATGGTGAGTCTGAGTGGTTCAGATTACCCTGTAAAATTGGCATATTTGGTATTTGAACAGAGCTATGACAATAAATTACTAAGAATTTTATGTATCAAATGTTGTGCAACTTGGACAAATTCAGTTAGGAGGGTGCTGTGAGATTGTTGTAGAAGGCAGTCCAAATTTGGGCACAATCCCTTGAGGAGAAGTGTAGGATCCTTAGATTGGGATAGATCTTGTGCCTTTCTTTAAATCCCTACCACTTAGCACAGGATCTGGAAATTTGTAGATACTTAATAAATGCCTATGGACGGAGTAACTGATTGTCCCTCAGAGATTCTAATCCTCATCCTGCCTCCCAAACCCAGCCCCAGGATTTGGGAGGAAAAGTGGCACTGGAAGAAGATAACCATACCCTGGTTACCTGGTGTAGGTATGCCCCTAGATCACCAGCTGGTGAAAGACTCCAGCAGAAGTATAGAGATTGCTGTTGCCATAGGGAAAAGGCAATATCCCCTAGAAGTTGGTGCCCTAAAGTAAAACCCTACTTAGCTCTTATATGTATGACTCTATATTGTAGTACACATAGGGATTTGCCAGCATTAAAAAAAATGTTCAGTTGTTGGTTTTACTGATCTTGATTTTTTGATCCAATATTACCTTAATAAATGTAATGGAAAATCCATAATTCTACAAGTTATTTATTGAATTCATAGAGTGAATAATAAGTCTACCACTATCTTTTTTTCTTCTTAAACCATGAAAACTTTGAACATTCATGGTGGCAATGGTTAAGTAATTAGGCTGATTTTGTGCAACCCCAATTAACTTCAATTTTAGAGTCAGGCTAGTCATATCCAGATAAATATAGATAGATGATATAGATATACAGATATAGATACAGAAACAGACATTGATGGCATACATATAGATACAGATATTTACACATACGCATAGATATGGATGCAGATATAAACAGATGCTATGGGTATGGATAGAGGTAGTGATACAAATACGTACATATAGACAGTTACAGACATCAATGATATAAATATAGAAATGGATATAGACACAAACTGATGATATAGATATGGATATGGATATGGATATAAAAATGAATTAGTGGCTATGTGTTGGTTATTTATATGTATTGGTTAAACTATGTTAGCATCATGTGTAAAGAGACCAAACTTCTATTGGTTCACACATAATGATGAGCAAGAATGTATTTAAAGATTTTACACTTAATTATAGATGGTTTTCTCTCAGTTTCTCTCTTTCTCTCCTCTTTTTTTGTCTTTCCCTCTTTTTCTTCCTTCTTCCCTTCCTCTTCCTTCCTCCCTTCTTTCCTTCCTCCCTTCCTTCCTCCCTTCCTTCCTTCCTTCCTTCCTTCTTTCCTTTCTTTCTTTTTTCTTTCTTTCTTTCTTTCTTTCTTTCTTTCTTTCTTTCTTTCTTTCATTTCTCCCCCTCCCTCTCCCTTCCCTCCCTCCTCCTCCTCCTGCTCCTCCTCCTCCTCCTCCTCCTTCTTCTTCTCCTTCTTCTTCCTTTTCTTCTTCTTCTTCTTCTTCTTCTTCTTCTTCTTCTTCTTCTTCTTCTTCTTCTTCTTCTAACTACAATTCATAAGGCTGATAGATTTGGGCATGAAGCTGATAGACAGGATTTTGTCACCTAGCCAAGACAAGAATCCTATAGCAGTGCCGAGAGAAAAGAGACTGGGTAGCTTCTGCAAATGTATGCACTTTGATTGTTGAGTACTTTTTTCTTTCTATTTTACATATCTAAGCTGAATTTTTTAGCAATTATTTTGTCATTCTTCATCAAATATAGTTTCATCACATCCAGAGTCTGATCTTTGTGCTTTAGGCTGCAATGTATAACTGGCATTAATTGGAAAAATTATTTGCAAAACAGTTGAAATGCATTGATCCAAAGGAAAGCTTGTAAATACTTTTTTCTCACCTAACTTTCCAAATATGTATTCATTTTTTTGTTCTTATTTCAAGTTTGTCTTTCAGAATTCTCTGTTGAGCCACTTGGTGAAAGCCTGAGATCCTTTTCTGTTCAGGTATTTGCTCCTTATTCTCATCAGGGCCTCCAAAAGTGTAGGTAAGATCTGCTGCATGGATCTTAGCTTCTCCATTCTGTACTGTTCCTTCCTGCACACACAAGTTCTTAATGTTTTCTCTTTTCTTTCCAGTCAAAATACATTTAGGAAAGTATCTGATAAACTAATTCATGCTATCATGTAAAAGATGACAAAAGCTAAAAGTGTTATGGCTCTCAGTTCTGCCGCATTTTTCTAGGTGATTAAGACCTTGAACTTTGACATAATTCAAATGTTTATCATTGTTGATAGTAACAATGACACTGAGTATTTCTGGTATGTTATCCTGTGTTTAAAAATACAAATTGAAAGTTTTACTCAGATTATTCACTGATTACATTTTCCAGTATGATAATTAATACATTGCATTTTCCCCCAAGAAAGAGTTTTATGTCTATGTTTAATTGAATAGGCCAAAGGATAATCTTGTTTTGTTTTGTTTTTTAGGGGGGTAAAGAAAGGCTATTGGGGTTAAGTGACTTGTTGGAGGTCACACAGCTAGTAAGTGTCAAATGTCTGAGGTCACATTTAAACTCAGGTCCTCCAGACTCCATGGCTGGTACTCTATTATTCACTGTACCACCTAGCTGCCTCCAAAGGACAATCTATTGAATCAGTCAGGCAGTCAGTTAATAAACATTTATTAAGCACCTACTACACTCCAGGCAAGGTCATCTAGGTGGCGAAGTGGATAGAGCACCAGGCCTCGAGTAAGAAAGATTAATATTTATGAGAGAAAATTTGACCTTGAATGTTTTAATAACTGTGTGACCCTGGGCAAATCATTTAACTCTGTTTGCCTCAGTTTTCTCATCTGTAAAATGAACTGGGGAGGGGAATGGCAAACCTCTCCAGTATTTTTGCTAAGAAAACTGCAAACAGCGTCACGAAGAACTGGAAATGACTGAAAAACGACTGAACAACAAAATGTTTCAGGCCCTGTGCCAAGTGCAGGAGATACAAAGAAAGCCACATGATAGTCCCTGTTCCCAAGGAATTTACATCCAATGAGGGAACAAAGAGGAAAAGACAACCTTAGAGAAAATAAAGTTTTATCTCCTACACTGAAGCCCAGAGATATGAAGTGACTTACCCAAAGTCACATAAGTAAGTGAGTGGAAGGCATCACACTTAGAAGATTTACTTGTTTGTGGCTACAAACTTAATGTACAATTACTTAAAGCAGCTGTGGTTATCTGGATACCAGGACGAAGATTAGGCAAAATTGTGAAGTACCTGAAATTTCACCCCATTTCTGGTGTTTGTCTTTGGCATCATCTGTCCTTATTTTTTTTTTCTTTTTGGAGGGGTGAAGGTAAGGCAATTGGGGTTAAGTGACTTGCCCAAAGTCACACCGTCAGTTTTTTGTGTTAAGTATCTGAGGCTGGATTTGAACTCGTGTCCTCCTAACTCCAGGACCAGTGCTCTCTATTCACTGTGCCGCCTAGCTGCCCCATCTGTCCCTATTTTCAATGTTGTACTCTGTCCTTTAGGAGGAAAAAAGTAGAAAAAAGTTTTTATTTTAAATATTCCCATATTGAATATTCCTATTCTTTCACATCCCCGATATTTTTTGGGAAAATGTTCTTTTCTCATGAGAAAATTGATTGATCATGAGGCTGTATGGAAGCTTCCTCAGTTAATGCTGGCTGTCTTGACTAGTTCTTTGGAAGGTACCTTACAGAGCGTGTAATCTAACACTTTTGTTTTAGAGAGAAGGATACTGGACTCCAAAGACATTAAATGAATTACCCAAGGTCACACAGATAGTAGTTAGAGGATTTGGGAGCTGAAATCAGATCCTCTGCCTCCATGATCAGGAGGTCTTTCCATTATCCTCATTTCCTCTTCCATATCTTGCTATATTTTTTTATTGTCCTTTAGCAGTATTTATATCTCTGGAGAATCAATCAGTAAACAAGTCTTTATGAAGCACTTATCATTGTGTTAAGCTGAAAGAGAAAGAAAAAATTGTCCCTGCCCTCCAAGAACTTCCATTCTGTTGGAGGAGATGCTATGTATATAACTGAGATTGTACAAGAAACTTAGGAGAAAGTTTACCTTAGAAAGAAAGAAAAGAATTCTTATTAAGCTTAATTTAAAAGTTTACTCTAACCGTCTTAGAATTGAAATTATTTACATCCTGTCTCTCCAAATGGTCTGTAAGCTGCTAGAGGGCAGGAAAGGCATCTTGCAGAAATTAGTGTCCTCTATTACTTCTATACAGTGACTTGGACAGATGTTCAGTAAATGTATAAATGGAAGTTTTCATTGATCAATCATAATATCACTTTGGCAGAAATCATTATAAACACATATTCAGTTATGGTATTAAATTTAATAAGAATATCTATTTGTTTCATTTGTGTTTAGTGATTTTGTAATTTAGCTGGTATCTCAATAAAAAGCATGTCTCCAATCTCTTAGTTCATGCTTTGAGTTGTTAAAACATTAATAATAATAGTGGTGGCTAGGTGGTGCAGTGAATGGAGTACCAGCCCTGGAGTCAGGAGGACCTGAGTTCAAATCCAGCCTCAAACACTTAACACTTACTAGCCGTGTGACTAGTGACTTGGGCAAGTCACTTAACCCAATTGCCCCTCCAAAAAGCAAAAAAAACCCAAACTCAAACATTAATAATAGTTCAAAACTGTACCAAGACTTTTGTGATATCCTGTATTACCCTACAAAGGATAGGTGCATTTCTTGAATAGTTATGGTCTCCACCCCTTCCCCTCCTCTCCCCAGGGCAGGTTGTTTGCCCCCTTACCTTTACCTTCACATTCTGCTTCAGTGCTTACGCACATATCTGGATTCTTTCCTCAAAGAAATTACTTGTTTTATTTTGCAACCTGGTTTAGGCAGACTGCTGCTAATTAGACACTCTTCCCCTCCCCCAACTGACTGAAAATCAGTTGCTTTAGAGAGCATTTGGTTGTTAGTATTTCACATCATGTAACAGAAAAATGAATTCATCATGGTAGCTCAGGGTCTAGGCATCATCTACTTCACATGTTCAATTTCTCTTCCCAACAGAATCTCCTTCAGTCTGTTCCTCTGACGAAGCCCTCTCAGGCTAAAGCTAAGCAGAGACCAAGCACGAATGATTCTTTATCACTGGGCAGTGACCCAAGAACAACCATAACCCAAATTTGAGGGAGTCAACTTCCCTGGCATTCCTACCCCAGGCAGTGTGATAATGAAACCAGACACAGACACTTCCTTCAACTTCTGCCAGACGGTATTCTTGGGTGAAGTAGATTACAATGAAAGCTGCACAAAATGAAAGGCATGTAGGAACCTCCCAGCGCAGAGGAAGAGGGGCTTCACTTTCTGGGTGACCCCATAAGTGGAGTCAAATTTCAATTGTTACATCAACCTTTAAGCATGCTGTTTAAAAAACACCTTTCAGATTACAGTTAACTCTAAAATATTTGGTCTTACATATGGTCTAAACTTTTTTTTCCCCACACAAGAATATCAAAGGACTTAAAATGAGAAAAAAATAAATCCCTCCCTTTTCTTCTGAATTGCTCCATTTCCCTCTCTTGGATAACCTATATATTTTGGAAAACTTTGAATTTCTGATCGATTATGTGAGAAAGAAGATCTTCATTTTAAAAGGATTATTAATAGGTTTATCTGAATATTCAGCACAGAATCCTGGTAAACTAAAAATTCAGCCCACTATGAGCATATTTAAATTTTTTTTTAGAACAAAAGGAAATCATGGGATTATCAATTTTAAGTTATAAGGGAACTCATATATGTAAATTCAACACACACACATATATAAAGCCATCATAAATTTTAATCTATAAGGCAACATTATATATGTGCGTGTATGTGTGTGTGTGTATATATATATATATATATATACTTATGTGAACTTATAGCATCTCTTTACAGGTCACAGGCTCATAGCATCATAGCTATGAATTGGAACAGCTGCCAGAAGCTATCTATAATAGAGGTGTAAAACTGTCACCACAGTAGGCCTGGAAAAATCCTTCAGCCTAAAACAATCAAAATGTAATTGGAAAATGTTTAACAAAATGAATAAAAATACAACATAGATAATGTTAATGTGTGATTTTCTAAGTCAAAATGCAGCCAACAGGGCAACAGCCAATATCTATTTGAAATTTGACATCACTAATTCAGTTCAACCTCACTTTACAGCTGGGGAATCTGAAGTTTAGAGAGTTTCAGTGACTTGCCCAAGGTCACGCAGGTAGCAGAGCAGAGGCTCTAAATCCAATACTTTCCCCTTTATAACACACTGCAGCCCTAGCTTTTCATTTCACATTCCCGTTAAAGGCATCTACGTGTTACAGTGAATAAAGTGCTAGACCTAGAATTAAGAAGATCTGAATTTGAATTCAGCCTCAGACACTAGCTTTGGGACCTTGGGTAAGTCATTTAACCTCTTTGCCTCAGTTTCCTCAACTATGAAATGGGAATAATAATAGCACTTAGCTCCCAGGGTTGTTAGGATTAAGTAAGATAATATTTAAGTGCTGCTGTTGTTGTTCAGTTGTTTCAGTGTGTGACCCCCTTTGGGGTTTTCTTGATAGAGAAACTAGATTGGTTTGTCATCTCCTTCTTCAGTTCATTTTACAGATAAGAAAACTGAGGCAAACAGGGCAGGGCCACACAACTAGTAAGTGTCTGAGGCTGGATTTGAACTCAGGAAGATGAGTCTTCTTGAATCTTCTCTCCACTGCACCACTGTAATGGAAATGGGAATAATATGAAGATGTTCCCCATTCCTTAAAAAAACTAAGGGAATTTGAAGACCTTCCCTGCTGTGAAGATAAACTCTGCCCCCTGATAGGCTGAATGTGGTCACATGGAGCCTGTGGTGGGAGGAGTTTGCTGAAGGGTAGAGCAGAGCCTACAGGAAGCTTCCCTGCTGTGAAGATAAACTCTGCCCCCTGATAGGCTGAATGTGGTCACATGGAGCCTGTGGTGGGAGGAGTTTGCTGAAGGGTAGAGCAGAGCCCACAGGAAGCTGGGAGACAGAGCAACTAGACAGTGGGAGGAGAGGATGTTTCTGGGGGAGACAGGCTTGTGAGTTAACCTTGGTTTTTGCCACCTGCTGTGAAGGCTAGGCTTATGTTGGTTTGTGGGAAGTCTAAAGGATGGCATGGCTCTGTAGTGTCATGGCTTATTAACTTCTATGTTGGATTTAGCTTACTGGTTTGGGGATTTGGTGTTCTGATGTCTGAATACATGTTTTGCTTCTGTCTTCTACATGGAAAGTCTTTTACATTTTGCAATTGAGCACTGTGAAGGCATGTTTAGAGTGACTGTTGGTGCTGTGAATATTGCATTGGCATTACAATTACCTAGCTGCCCAACAACAACAAAAGCAACAACCCAGTGCTGTTGTGAGGATCAGATGAGATAATGTCTCCAAAGTGTCCAGCACAGAACCTGGAGCATAGTGGATGTTTAATAAATCTTAAAATCCAGCACCTGTTACTCATCATGGTGGGGTGACTCTGGGTTCTCAAGGGTGATAAGTATGTGTATGTGTGTGTGTGTGTGTGTGTGTGTAAGTTGGTTAGAGGATGTCTAAATCTACATTTTGAATAGAGGATCAGTCTCACTAAGTTTATGAATGTCCTTCACCTGAAGATTGACCTCTAGATGTTTGTTTTTTCTTTTTTGGCTAACGAAATGAAGATAGTCTTAGTAATATATTGAAGAGTTGTGTTTTTATTGGTCAATGGAATATTCGCATTGACAAAATCATTCATCTGTAAAATACTGAAGTTAATGTTCATTTCTGTTTTCAGGATCTCGCTGTATATAATACTAGAAACTGTGTTATAAAGCTACATTATGAAGAAATATAATATGTAATTTAGAATGAATTGGATACCTACATGGTATAAGCTTTTATTTAATGCATGATACTACACTTACTATAAAAACCCTCTCTGGGGTTAAAGTTTTTCTTTCTTAAAGAGAAACCTACCTAATGATCCTTCTTGCCATATGAAATGCTATATAAAATGAAAGTATATAAGACAAAAAAGGGTAGTTGCAAACAGAAGTGATAGCCAGTGAAAAACCAGTTTAAGTGTTATCACTCACCTAGCTCTTCAAATCAAACAATGGTCCATAAATTCCTGGGTCATGTTCTAATAGGACAAGAAATGTGATCATTTCATCGCTGTTTTAGAACTGGAAGGTGACTCAGACACCATCTAGCCCAACCCCTTCAAGAAACTGCAAAGAGTTTGACTGACTTGCACAAGGCAGAAAAGGTAGTATTAAAAGAGAGCTCCTTAAGACTCCTCATTTCCTTAATTTGCTCCTTGATGAATTGGGATTCAATTCAGTTGAATAAAGATGTATTAAGTACTTATCTTGTTCTAAGAACCAAGATACAAAAACAATAAATGACAGTCCCTACCTTCAAGAAGCTTATATTTTACTAAAACTTCCAAATATGCTTGGATTAAGCAAAGTACAGTTATCCCTTCCACATCCAGGGATTTCTACGTGATCTGGAAAATCCTCATAAAATTTTTTGACCCTCCTTTTGCACCAGAGAAGAAAGCTGAGTTTTCTTCTTTTTCTTTTATTGGGTGTTTACAGTACCTTATTGTAAAATTTGGGTTAAGTATTTGCTCATAAGCTACGTGTAGGTCAATGATACATAAAAATACTATAGAAAAATAGAAATATATGAAACAAATATGAAAATTACAAACACATTGAAGGAGAAGGAAGTGGACACACAGAGTGGTGGAAGTGCAGGCTCCCACAGGTTGGAGGTGATTTCTTATGCTGCCAGGATATATCAAAACCATGATGGGGAAAGTTTCAATGTGGAAGGGATAACTGTAAAGACAATGAAATATGAAGTAATTTCAATAGGACAAGAGTACTTACTAATAAGGAAAAAAGCCTTTGTGTAGGAGATGGCATCTGGGCTGTGGTTTGAAAAAGAAAAACGAAACTCTAGGATTTCTAAGAGGTAGAGACCAACAGTATACCATTAAAGACAATGAACAAAGGAATTAAGGTGGCATATTGCTGCTAATCTAATCTTTTTATAATGGCAGGTAAGCTGATGATTTGACTGGCAAAGAAATCATTACATGGTAAAATTTTTGTTGTTATTCAGCCATGTTTGACTCTTCATGACTGCATTTGGGGTTTTTTTTGGCAAAGATACTGACTTGAGTTGTTTTATATTTTCATCTCTTGCACTTTCCTTGACAATTTAATTTACCTCAGAAACTACCTCTATATTTGGTAGGTGATCCTCAGAAAACCCTATTGTGGAGACTTCTTTAAGATAAGAATCTCATTATTCTCTCAATTGAGGAAGACAGTGAAAGGAGAATTCAAGGCTGTAATGGTAATGGGAATTTTAAGATCTTCCTTGTCCCTAAATAGATCTAAAGGAGTTTGAAGATCTTCCCTGCCCTCTAGTAAGCCATATGTAATTACATGCTGCATATGCTGGGAGAAGCTTGTTGAAGGGTGGAGCAGAGCCCACAGGAAGCTGGGAGTAAGAGCAGCTAGATGGAGGGAGGAGAGAAGACTGCAGACAAGCAGACTATTAGACTTCTGACTGTTTATTTGTGAGAAGGCTAAAGGATGGTGTGACTCCCTGCTGTGCTATATAGTATATTAACTTCTTTGTTACTATGATGGATTTGACTTTCTGGTTTGGGGATTCAGTTTTCTGGTGTCTGGATAAATGTTTTTTTTCTGTTTTTTATATGGAGAGTCTGTTATATTTTTCAATTTAGAATTGTGCTTGCATATTCATTAGTCACCCTGGGTGCTGTGAATATTGTGTTGGCCCTACAAAGGCAAAGAGAAAGAAATAGAGAGGATTACCTGTGTGGAACTGCAAATAATCAGGTGGATCATGGTCAAATGGCAGAGAATTGTATTACTTGCTCAAATGCCTGCTTACTCAGGCAAAGAAAAATAGACAAAGAAAATAATTATCTGTATAATTCCATTCAAGTATGAGTTCAACTTTTTATTTTACTTGTTTATAAAGGTTTGGGGCCATTATCTTATAAAAAATATATTGATTTTAAAGCATTTTTTTTTAACAAAAGAGGTTAGATGCAGGTAGATGGCACAGTGGAGAAGAATGTTGGGCTTGGACTCAGCAAGACCGAAGTTTGAATGCTTCCACTGATGCTTATCGGATGGGAAATGCTGGTTAAGTCATCTGACCTTTCTCCAATTCAGGTTCCTCAAAATAACACTTACTATTCAACCTTGTTGTGAGGATCAAATGGGATTGTATATGGATGTAAAGTACTTTGCAAATCTTAAATTATCATGTAAATGATAGCGATTATCATTATTAGATTGATGGGGAATAATGAATAAGAAATGACACATGCAAAGATAATTGGTTTATAACCTACTAACTCCAAGAACCCAGCATATCCTTGTGTATCTTGCCCACTTAGAATTAACTCACTTGGCTGAATTTTATTGGGGGTGGGGAATGGAGTTAGGAGACATACTTTATAATGTTAGTAGCATCTGCAATTCTAGATTTTGATTCCAGGAAAAAAATATTGCTATGGAATACATTCAGTCATACATCTTTACTCATACAAACTTAGAAAATGTGAAACTTTTAATTGGGTCTTTCTAGGCAATCACATTTTTATAAGGTATTGGCTGACAAGATAAGTCTTGCAATAAGAAATTTTTTCCAAGTTCCTTGCAACACCAAAAATAATTAAAAATTTAAGAATTTTGAGAATGTAAGCGGCTTGAAAAAAAATCTTAAGTTGTTTATGTTTTGCATTTCACTTGGGTTGAATAATGAAGCTAAATTGGTTGGTTTTTCTTTTGTACCTTGTCTGTTTCTAATCAGTTTTCCTTTTGGATTTTCAATGTACTCTAGAATGCTGTTGTTTAGGGATGTATACTACAGGGCATTATTTAAATCCCCAGCAAATCTATTCTCATTGAATTCCTTTCTATCATGAAAAACTTTTCAGTACTTGTTGGGGTTTGTGAAGACTTGAAAACTCTGCTATAGGAAACTTGAATTTGGGGTTAAGATGACTTTGACAGGAATACTAATGAAATTATGTACAGCCTAGATTCATTCTGAAATGGAAAAGTCAAGCTTTATCAGTTCATCTATATTTTCTCCATTGCCTAATAAATTTCACAATTATATGGAATATCATTCAAGTACTGTGTTGTGAATGAATATTTTACTAGATTTAAAAAAAATTTCTGTTGATATCTGTTATAAATTCTGGTAATGTAGGCTCTGTATATGTTTTAATAAACACAGCTTGGATTCAGCATATACTTCTAATAAGTGTAAGGCAAACTCTGTTAGGATTTTAAATCTCTGCCAGCTATATTAAACACAGAGAGCCAATTTTGGCAGGCACAAAATATCTTTGATTTCTCCATCATCCTGCGTTATTATTAATTGTCAACGTAAAAGAACAATTGCGACGGACATTGCCATCTATTGTAAAAATTCAATTCTTTAAAAATATGCACAGTTCAACAGTACATAGCTGAATTTAATCATTTGTGCCAGGTTCTTCTAATTATTTTAGAATTTACAAGCATAGAAAAGTGCCACTGCTTCTGCTGGTCAGAGGAAGCTAAGACAACTCTTTCTTACCAGTGACTTATTATGTTGATTACCTGGGCCACTTGAATGTCTTTTCTTCAGTGCCCTGCCTTTTGATTACATCATTATTCAGTAGAACCCCTACCAGAAGATATGGACTAGAGGAGGGAAGTAAATTTATTTTACTTCTTTTCAGTAACTCTGGTAAAAGTTAGGGGGACAAGATTATTGAAACTAATAGTAAAAAATAAGATTAGGGATTACAGATTGAGGGTTAACTCAGGTTTTTATTTATCCCATTTCCTCGTTGTCATGCCACATCCAGACCTGGCTACAACACTCTATCACTTAGGTCAGGGATGGGAAACCTGGGACCTTGAAGCCACATATGGCCCTCTAGGTCCTCAAGTGTGACCCTTTGGATTAAAATGTTGTGGGAAGTTTAGATTCAGTCAGAGGACCTCACTTGAGGACCTAGAGGGCCACATGTTGCCTCAAAGGTCCCAGGTTCCCCACCCCTGACCTATGTATTTCTTTTACTTATGTCCATTTACCTGAATATATGGTGCATTCAAATCCTGACAAGATTCTAGCCTGTTACTTAGTTCTGACAAATAACAATGTATTGAGAAACAGGGTACAATGGATGTTGGATTGGGAGGCAGTGAGAATGAAAATCAGTTCTCTCTGGTTCTGAGAAACTGGTGTTGTTATTAGCTGTTCTGTATCTCATTGAAATTTTTAGAATAACTTTCCAGGTGATTAGAAGGAGTAACCACTACAGGAATGAAGTTTCATAAGTGCTTTTGAAATTCAAAGTGCTATATTAAGGTTCAGCACACTGGCCAAACATAAGTATAGACCTATATAAAAACTTATATAAATGCATATATACATGTATATGTAATATATGTAATATATATAATATATAGTAAATATGTGTCTTTTGTGTGTATAGGCTGTTATGTATTAAATGAATATACATATAAACATGTGCATAATACACATAGATCTAAATGTAAAGTCAACCCATGACAGGATTCTGGCCTGTCACTTATTTCTGACAAGTTATAATGTGCTGAAAAACAGCATACAACATAAGAATATGTATATGAGAAACAGAGTAATACATATTCATGTGTGTTATGCAGCATTTTATATATTTACATATATAGTTAATAATTATATAATTCAATTTAAGCAGTTATAGCTAAAAACTATACTAAGACCTCTGGAACACCTTGCATATACATTACAAACATTTTCAGATACACACACATACACACACACTCTCTCGCTCACATACACACATACACATATATACACACACACACATATTTAATAATTACAAAATTCAATTTAAGCAGTTACAGCTTAAAACTGTACTAAGGACATTTGGGACACCTTGCATATATGTCAGAAGCACACATACTCAGATACACACACACATGTAGTCCATGGGGAAATTCAGCTGATTTAAACCTGGTCTTTGCTACTAGGAAGCTTAAGGTGGAGACGTTAAACAGTCCACACAAGGTCATCAACAGTGTCCTTAGTAGACCCTGGATTAAAGCCAAGGTCTCCTGATCTGAAGCACTCTCTCTCCATAGACTCTGCTCCCTCTTCTGTCAAACCCATCAGTAACACCAGCCCTAAGGATGTACACCTGCCAGTTTTTAAATAGCTGCTCCAAGGCTAATTCAGAATTGCTACTGATCTCTCTCTGCACGTGACAAGATGCTTGATATGGAGAAGCAGAGATCAGTAGTGTTATATTTTATGGCGGCTGCTGTTTTAGTGAGAGTTAAGTGATCAAGACTTCTTTGATGCCCTTTTTTGGGGGGGGTTGGTGATGGAAAGTGAAGAGGGGCTCATTTTAGTGTTAAGACTACAATTGAAACTACAATTTAGTTCTTCAGCTTTCTTTATTGAGAACTGACTTCTTTTTATGATTTGTGTAGAATATTTTAGGACTTAAAGCTTCAATTTTATAGGCTTTGTCTCTTACATCAAAACAGCTACACTGAAACTCTGGAATTTGGTACAGCAGATAAGTGAAGTCTGATTTATTGCTACTCTTGTTTCATTTCGTCATGTTTCAAAGCTAATACATATTGAGGCAGCCAACCCTTTTGGGTAAAAATGGATGGAGCACCTAGTGTTAGAAGTGGGTTACAAGATCCTCTCCCCTTGATACATTGGCCCTGCATCCACTCTCATCATGAGGGAGGCTCAGTTGACTTTTTTCCCCTACTCCCATACCATACAGTCTATGAATTCCCTAGCAGCGATGGGGAACCTGTGTCCTTGAAGCCAACTGTGGCCCTCTAGGTCCTCAAGGGTGGCCCTTTGGCTGAATCCAAACTTAATCCCCCACCCTTGTCCTAGAGTTGCTGAGAAGATGTAGTTGATTGTATCCTTGAAAGCAGCTACTTGAAACCAAACCAGATTTACATACCATTTGTTCCTTTTCCCCCATAAATCCTCCTTATTCCTTTAACTCCTTACATCTACCATACTTCCATTTTACAGATGAAGGAAACAAAATTCAGAGAGGTCTAAACTTGCTTAAGATCTAAGGTAAATAGGTAACAGAGCCAGGACTCAGATGCAAATTCAGGGTCTTTTGTCCTATATCCCACTCTCATTTATAATGATTATTTTATATGTTCCTCCACTAAAATCCTATCCATATCTGCCACAAAGTCCCATAAATGCGACTTGACTATTTAATGCTAGGAAAGCCAGCAGAGAGCTAGTCTTCAAAAGGCCCAACAAGCATAACAATGATCTTTTTGCCATGTAAGGAACAACCTACTACATAGCTATGAGAGGATATATCTGATGATTTGATTTTTGGCTACTATATACTAATAAAGAAGATTAAAGTGTAGGAGAATAGTCATCTGCATTAGTGAGAGTTTTAGTGACACTGAAAAAATTAGGAATCTTTTGAAACACTGAATTATAAAAACAAATGTAATGCAGTAACTTAAGATTGTTGACTTTAGTGTCAATAAAGCTTGGATTCCAACTTGCCTTAGATGTGTATTGATTCTATAGACTGGGCAGGTCACTTTTTTTTCTGAGTGCTTCAAGCAACTAATTAAGACTAATATGGGATTAATTTCTCTTAAACTAATCTTATACTTATTTCATAAGGTTTATACTGGCTTACAAGCCTATGTGACTTTAGAAAAGTGACATAACTTTCCAGCACCCTAGGCAACTCTGCTAAGATTATAAACCAGTAATGGAAGAGCCAGGATGGCAGAGAAAAGGCAACACCTCTTCTGGGCTCTCCTCAAAACCTCTCCAAACACCTTTAAATAATGCCATAAAATGATTCCTAAAGCGGCAGAGCACACAAACAGATGGGGAAAACCTTACAGAGCCCTAAAAATATCTCTGAAATAGTTGAACAAAATCTCTTTGAAGATTGGGACAATGGGCTAACTACCCTGGAAGGGGAGCCATACTTTAACAAAGAGTAAAAAATCAAGAAATAGACTGGAACAATGAGCAAACAATAGAAAAAAAATTCTGACTATAGAAAGTCAGTATGACAAGGAAGGTAAAGACATGACAATGAGAGGATATATCTCAGAAGAACACAACTAAGTCAAAGGTCCAACAAGCCAGAGCCTCCAAAAAAAATATTAATTGGTCTCAGACCATAGAAGAGCTCAAAAAGGATTTTGAAAATCAAGTTAGAGAGGTAAAAGAAAAATTGGGAAGAGAAATGAGAGTGATGTAAGAAAATCACGAAAAATGAGTCAACAGCTTGGCAAAGGAAACACAAAAAGTACTGAAGAAAATTAACATTTTTTAAAAAAGATTAAGCCAAATGGTAAAGGAGGTCCAAACTGCCAATGAGGAGAAGAATGTCTTAAAAGCAGAATTGGCCAAATGAAAAAGAAGGCACAAAAGCTCACTGAAGAAAATAATTCCTTAAAAATTAGAATTAAGAAAATAGAAGTTAATGACTTCGTGAGAAATCAAGAAACAATAAAACAAAGCCAAAAGAATAAAAAAATAGAAGACAGTGTGAAATATCTCATTGGAAAAACAATTGACCTGGAAAATAGATCCAGGAAAACAATTTAAAAAATTATTAGACTACCCAAAAGCTATGATAAAAAAAAGAGCCTAAACATCATCTTTTCAAGAAATCATTAAGGAAAACTGCCCTGATATTCTAGGACCAGTTAGGAAACTAGAAATTGAAAGAATCCACCAATCTCCCCATGAAAGAGATCCTTAAAGAAAGAGATTCTTGAAAAGTTGCAAGAACATTATAGTCAAATTCCAGAATTCCCAGTTCAAAGAGAGAATATTATAAGTAGTCAGAAAGAGACACTTCAAGTATTGTGGAACCACAGTCAGGCTAGCACGAGATTCAGCAGCTTCTACATTAAAGGAGGGCTTGGAAAATGATATTCCAGAGGACAAAGGAGTTAGGATTACAACCAAGAATCACCAACTCAGCAAAAGTGAGTTTAATCCATTGGGGGGAAAATTGATATTCAATGAAATTATGGACTTTCAAGCATTCTTGATGAAAAGACCAGAGCTGAAGAGAATATTTGACTTTCATATACAAGACTCAAAAGAGGCATAAAAACGTAAACAGGAAAGAGAAATCATAAAGGACTTAATGAGGTTAAACTATTTACATTCCTTCATGGAAAGATGAAACATGAGAACTTTCTTATTGTTAGGTCAGATAGAAGGAGTATACATATAGTAAGAGGTCATAGATGTGAGTTGAATGTGAAGGGATGACACTGAATAAGGAAATTATCTCACATAAAAGAGGCAAGAAAAAGCTTTTATAGTGGAAAAGAAGAAGGGTGAGGTGGGGGGAGTGAGTGAACCTTAGTTTGATCAGAATTGGGTGAAAGAGGTAATAACATGCACAATTAGGTGTAGAAATCTATCTTACCCTACAGGAAAGTATGAGAGAAAAGGGATAAGAGAAATGGGGAGGTCACAGAAGGGTGGGCTGATTTGGGGAGGTAGGAAGCAAAACATGTTTAAGGAGGGACAGGGTGAAAGGAGAGGGAAATTAGAATGAATGGGAAGGGGGGGAATAGGATGGAGGAAAATACAGTTAGTAATCAACTGAAAAATTTTTGAAGAAAGTTTTTCTGATAAAGGTCTCATTTTTCAAGTATATGAAGGACTGAATCACATTTATAAAAACAAAATTAGGAGCCATTTCCCAGTTGATAAATAATCAAAAGATATGAACTAAGAATAGGATTTGGGTGACTACTTTTGGACTTAATTTAGGATAATTTTTAATCTTGACCACTCTCATACAGATCCTGATTTATCCATGTTTTAATTTGTACATTGTACAGTTGGTTACAGAAGTTATTTAATGATTTTATGCTTAAATTCCCAGTGGATGAAGGCAACAGAAAGTGGCTATTTTAGCCAACTATCACTCTTTTCTTTGTCTCTTAACTAGTTAGCTGTGAAAGATTTGACATTTTATTCAATTTCTCTGGGCCTTAGTCTCATCCATAAAATCAAAGAGATGCAACTAGATGACCTCAATTGTTACTTCTGATTCTTTTATCTTATGAATTGCAAATCAATAAATTTGGTTAGATTTGTACTGATAAATTGTATGGGAATAATATTTGTTTTAGCATTTGATAACACTGAAAAGATTGTCACCCTATCGTTCAATCTTAGGTAAATTTTCAAGAAGAGTGTCGACTCCAGTGTAAGTTAACATAACCAGTTAAGACCAGTAACTGATCCATTCTGCAGCTAACCAAAATATCTGACATTTCATAAATAGTGGGGAAAAAAGTGTTATTACTTGTTAACTATGCATTGTGGAATATTATATATGTAGCAAAAATGATTTGATAAAGGAGTAGGAAACCTAAGCTAAAAACAGATGAAGTCATGTGATTCCAGAAATCCACTGCCGTGGGCATGACAGAGTCTTTCATGGAGGCAGCCAGCCTGTCTCATATTGATAGCATTCTTGTCAGCAAGTCTCTAAGCCTTGGAATTTGGGGAAGAAAAATTATACCCACTCAATGCTGGCTCTAAATTACAGACACTGGCAGCTCATGACAGTGCTCAGAAGGCATGGGCAGCAGGGGACATGGCCACAGATGTCAAGGAAAAAAAATCCATGTTGCCACAAGAGCAGACATCTGACAGACACATGTGGAAGTCACCTTCTTTGAGCCTTGTGGGCCCTGGCCCAGAGATATATGAGAACATGAAAGATGGTAGTCGCCAGCCCTTAATATAGTAGCAATGTACTTACAGACTGTGTCCTTGTATGATAGGGGTGCATGGTACAAGCAAGGGGCACGTGAGGAGGATTCAGAAGGACAAGGATATCCAGCAGTTGGCTTCCATTTGTCATTAGCTCCAATTATACATAGTGAGGAGAGAGAGAGGAAGAACCATCGCAATAAAATCTTTGCAATGCAGTAGACTTATCATGGTTTGGCATTTCTCTAACAATTGCTATTTACATCAAACTTTGAAAATATTAATTTAAATTGAGAACTTTCATCAATATCTTTGGATAACTGAAATGAAACAATGAAAAGTAATTGTTTCCCTTAGGCTAAGTAAGACAGGGAAGTGGTTAACTGTCATTCACATTTCTGCTACCTCCATTGGTTGCTAATAACAATGGTTATAAAAATAATATCTGATATTAAATAGCCCTTTCAGAGTCACAAAGTACTGTGTATACATATGTATGTGTGTGCATATATACACACATGCACACACGTATGTGTGTATACAGGCATATACACACAGATAGACATGCACACACAATACACACATTGTGTATTGTGTTTATTGTGTATATGTGTATGTGTATATGTCTGGATATACATATGTATGCAATTTAATTTGATCCTTATAATGAGACCTTGAAATAGATGCTTCTTAAAAAAATCTTCACTTTATATCTAAGAAAATTGTGACTGAGAGTTGAGTGATTTTTCCCAGGATCACACAACTAGTAATTATATGAGTCAGGAGCCAAATTCAACTTTTCTAAATGCATCTTTAGTACCATGCCATGCTGCCTATTGATATAAACCAAAGATATACATGCATGTCTCATCATGATCATAATATAGATTTATATATGATATTAAAACATACATGCACATATATGCACACATATACACATGTATACACGTGCACAGGTATACATATGCATGTACATACATGCATACATATATAACAATCTATCCTGTGATATTTCATTAATGTTTGTAACTTTGAGGGTCAACTGAGGCATGACAATTATCCAATTCCAAAGGAGAAGAGAGCAGTATTTCATAAATGGGGAGAATGGATTTTGTAGAAGAATTTGGGAGGGGCTTTGAAAACTGAAGCTGCAGAACACCAATTACTTGAGAATGGTATTAAAATAACCTTCTTCCCTGATTCTAGTACATATAATTGTCTTCTCATACTCTTTAGGTCCAAATAAAAACTTATATTTCTCTACACACATATCCCTTTTCTAGATATTTTTACCTGTTTTCCTTAAGGATACCAACATCTTTCCCAAAACCCAGGTTTGTAACACCTAGAAGTTATCACAGAAACTGTCTTAATTCACCTCCTATAACTAATTAATAACAAGGTCTTGTAGATTTTATCTCGTGTCCTATATCCAATCTTTGCTCCACACTAACATGGTACCTCCCTAGCTTAGTTCCTCATTCCCTTTCACCTGGATTATTGCAATTATTTCCTAATTGACCTTTCTGCCTCCAGTCTTTCTCCTCTCCAATCCATTCTCTACATAGTTGCCAAACTCATATTCCTAAATCATAGGCTTTGCCATGACAGACTCCTACTAAAAAGCTTCCTATTGCCCCAGGGATTAAGTGCCAGCTCTTTGATTGATATTTAAAGCTTTTCAAAATCTGACTCCAAAATCATTTTCTTGACTCTTATGTTCTCTTACTCTATGTTCTGGCCAAACTGGACTACTAGATTCTGCATACATGATATACCACTTTATTTCTCCTCACAACACACAGACTGTTCCCCCAAGTCTAGAGTGCTTCACTACACCCAGCTCAGCTCACCTCTTGGAATCCTAAGGTTTCTTCAAGGCTCATTTTAGCTGTTGCCTTCTATATTTAGCTTTTCTCTATTCTCCTGGGTATTACTGCTCCACCCCATGGAATTATTGTTTTCTTTTTTATCTATTTTTTAACTTACTTCTTTTACCCCCAGCCTAATAAAAACTCCCTAAAGGTAAGGATCTTTTTTTTGGTATCACCAGCATGTAACACATTACCTGACACATAGTAGATGATCAAGAAATGTTTAATGAATTGAACATTTTCCCCTCATTACTATATCTTCTTTCCTTTTGTTAACTTATCTTCCTCTGAGTACCTTATCAATGCTTTCTGTCCCCACCTCTCTGTTGGCCTCTCTTTTTTTAAGCACAGTGCTTATTAAGATAATAACATGAAAGGTTACATAGGAACCCAGTTCTCCCACATGTACTTTAACAAAGACCTAAAATGGGCATCAGATTGGACAATAATCAAAGAATCCAAAGAGAGGACTCTCATAAAGATATCAGAATGGGAGGAAGTAGTAAAACTCAGCTTTCTCACAATTACTTTAAAAAAAAGATTGGGAAGGAACACCTGGAGTCAGAAAATCCAAGGAAAAACCACAGTGGATTATTTTTTTCAGTCTAGATCAGCAGAAGGAGACAGCAAAAGTCTGTTTGCAATGGGAGTGGGGTCTATCCAGGAACTGGGTTAATGCCTAAGGCTCTATATGGGCAGGAAACAGGAAGAGGAGTGAAATAGAAGCTGTGTTCCTATGACCCCTGAGTAAGACAGTCTAGTTTGGACTGAGGCTGGGCTTTCCAAATAAGCAACTTGGGCAGAGACACCTGACTAGAGGAGGGCCTATAGCTCTGTTCCTCTGACACAGTAGCAGGGTAGGGTATTCATGTTGTGTATAACATCTACCAAACCTGAGAACAATGAATCTACACTTTAGATCTCTCCCAGTGCCTAGCGCACTGCACACTTACGATGTATAATAAATTTTTTGTTGGACTTAAAAAAAATGATTTATCTTTCAGTGGAAATGATTTCTCTCTCCTCTCTAGTCCTATGGGATGGAGTTTGTAGTGGTGGTGGTGGTGGTAGTAGTAGTAAAAGTAGTAAAGTAGTAGTAATAGCAGAGGTTTATGTTACATTTTAAATTTTACAAAGTGTTTTGCAGGTATTACCTGATTTGTGGTTCACTGCAAATTTTTGAGGTAGATACTCTTATCAGCCCTATTTTACATATGTGTCAAATGAGGTTTAAAGAGGTTACTTGACTTACTTAGGGTCACACAGATGCTAAGAATTTCAGGCAGCATTTGAACTAAGGTCCTCCTGACTTGTAGGATTGTCTATTACACCATGTTTTTTTCTGTGTCTCACTTAAAGCTTCTGTCTTGTAGCCAATGTCTATTACTTGATCATAAGTTCCTGGAACAAAAAGACTATCTCTTGTACATCTACATATGTGCTAAACAATATTTCTTGGATGAATGGCATGGGATGAAAGTCTGTCCTTCGCTGCAGATACAATTACATATAACCAAAAGAAAAAGCTTTTTCCATTTAACAGTTAGCCTGTAATGTAATTGTTTCATTTGCCATCTTACACTAGCCTTATAAAGGGACTCTAGTCTGTGTTATTTGGCCTATGTATCTGTGGGTACTGATGGATTATTAAACAAGTTTAAAAAACAGCAACCTAGTAGCCAATAAATGTGTTGGGTCTCCACAGCAAGGGTAGCAGTTAAATAGATTATTTTAAGCAAACTGAAAACTAAGACTCCTCCTGGGCACAGTGGTTGACTAGAGAAAATGCTCCACTATTTCCCTAATGGAAACATTAACCCTTGGAAACACACTCTGTTGGATAAAAGTTTAGACCCAGTTGGAGTAATATGTCCAAATTACATAAAGTGGTAGTAAAATTTAAAGGACCATTGACCAGCATTCACAGTTCTCTATCTTGGCTACACCAAACTTGTCCTCCCTGAGATGCTGGGTAATGTAAGAACTCACTGAAATGATACTCATTTATATGGATCATTTATTAGCATCTGTTTATATGATTCGTGTTTCTACATGAAACATCATGTTGGATAGGTACGTATTATAGAGGGCTCTCTTGCTTTTTTTTTTTTTGCTCTATTTCAATTATTTTATTTTATTTCTCTTTGATATGTTCAGACTTCAATAATAATCTTATTTGGGAGAAATGTTATCTATAGATCCAACCTTGTCTTGTAGATGTTTTCATTTCCCCTTTCTTTCTCACAATTCTGTTGTGGTAAACATAAACCCCTATGCTTTTAAAGACACAATATAAAAAGGGTTACTCAATTTCTCTGTGAATGAAGACTCTTGGCATTTCATAAATGTCCCCACTAAATACAATCTGTAATGTGTGAAATAATTTCACATTTCTAACTACAGTTCATTCACCCCCTGAAAGCAACAAGATGGATGGAATAGTAGGGAAGAAAAGAAGAAGGAGGTGGGGGGCTGGGCAGAGAAGAAGAATTATAGGAGATTATTGGAGGCCAGCTCCCTGACCCTGCCCTACCCCCATTGCTATAGCCACTGGTCAGGGTGAAGTAAATCTGACAAGAGCTATTTATCATGCTTTAAGACTAGAATGCAAAATGAAAACCACGACTACCTCTCAGGATGCAAGTAATGTACAAGAAAGGATTAATCAATTGAAGATGTTATCTCAAAGAGAATAGGAATTCTGATTAAATTTAAGGGGAGTGCTGGTTGCTCTCTCTCTTTCTCTCCCCCTCTCGATCTCCCTCCCTCCCTCCCCCTCTCCCTCCCTCCCTCCCCCTCTCCCTCCCTCCCTCCCTCCCTCTCTCTCTCTCTCTCTCTGTCTTTCTCTCCCTCTTTCTCCCTCTCTCCCCCCTCTATCTCCCTCCCTTCCTCTCTCCTTTCTCTTTCTCTCTCTCTCTCCTTCCCCCTTCCTCTCTCTTAAGCTGCTTTTCCCCCCAAAGTCTGATATTTGAGTAGTTAACATGCTTTATGGTGAATATCTACTCTGGGCAAAGGGACAAAGGCCCTAAGAGCTGCTTTTATTGTTAATCTCTTGAGGTGAAGTAGGTGTATTTCTAGCACCATTCAGCGCCTACCTATGTTAAAAACAGAGACATCGTACTGTAGAGAGAGAGTGTTGGGTTGTGAGTCAGGCGTTGTTATTTAGTCATTTTTTTAGTGGTGTACAACTCTTCATGACCCCTTTTGGGGTCAGTAAAGATCATCACTAAAGATACTAGAGTGGTTTGCCGTTTCCTTCTCTAGTTCATTTTACATATGAGGAAACTAAGGCAAACAGAGTTAAGTGATTTGCCCAGGGTCACACAGCTGGTAAACGTCCAAGGCTAGATTTGAACTCAAGAAAAGACATCTACCTCACTATAGGCCCAGCACTCTATCCACTGGTCAGCCTAGCTACAAGTCAGGAGACCAGGCTTCAAATGTGGCCACAGATCTTTAATTTCAAGTCACTGAATCTGAGAACCTCAATTTCCTCATCTGTCCAATGGGGATAATATTAACAGCTGCCTTTCAGGGTTGTTATGCAGCTTAAATGAATTAGTGTCATAATGCTTTTAGAAGCAAAACTTAGTAAACTGAGTGAATGTTGGTCTTGGGTTCAGAAGACCTATGTTCCAATCTTGCTTCTGATATTGTGTGACCTTGGGTAAGTCACTTAGCTTCCTTTAGGCCTTGATTTCCTCATGTGTAAAATGAGGGATTGGACCAGATGACCTCTGCCACTATTTAAGTTCTAGATTTATGGTCCTTATGAATCTAATCATGTGGCCTTGGAAATAATTTTCTAGGTGTGCATGATAGCTGAATTTTGAGTAGATTGTCAAAGGAACTTAAAACATTTTCTGTTCAGAGCAATCAATTCAATTCTAATTGGTTCAGTTCAAACTATAGTGACTAATAGTGCTCTAGTCAGTGCTTCCTATATATGTTAAAGCTCCTGATGAAATGTAAACTCCTCAAGGGCCAGGACACTTTAACTTTGCTCTTTGTAGCCTCAGTTCTTTTCACAGGGCATGGTAGATTTGCTGTTGTTTAGGGGGAGGAAGAGCTTCTGATTTTACTGGTAATAGCAGTTCTTGATGAGGAAACTATCAGTGTAGACCAGTAGGTAAGGCAGCAGGCAACAAACATTGGTTAAGTGTGTCTTTGTTCAGTTGTTTTAGTCATGTCCGACTCTTCAAGATCCCATTTAGGGTTTTCTTGGCAAAGATACTGGAGTAGTCTGCCATTTTCTTCTCTAGCACATTTTACAGATGAGGAAACTGAGGCAAACAGAATTAAGTGACTTACCCAGGGTCAGACAGCTAGTGTCTGAGGCAGGATTTGAACCCAGATCTTTCTGACTCCAGGCCTGGTGTTCTATCCATTGAACCGCCTCATTGCCCAGTTAAAGGCTTACTATGTGCCAAGTGTTGGGAATACAAATACAAGCTATGATAGACAGTTCCTCCCTTCAAGGAGTTTACTTTCTCACGGGGAAAGGCAGCACACAAAAGGGAACTGAAAAGGTTGGACCAGGGGAAGGGAGAAGAATCCACCACAGGGACA
The DNA here is from genome assembly GCA_028646575.1 of Pseudocheirus occidentalis. Lineage (NCBI taxonomy): Eukaryota > Metazoa > Chordata > Mammalia > Diprotodontia > Pseudocheiridae > Pseudocheirus > Pseudocheirus occidentalis. Next base: position 149,211,183 of record CM053598.1, on the reverse strand, counting down.
TGGTGGTAACATCGTAAGAGTCAGAAGAACATTCACGAGGGGAATGAAGCCAGCCAGCATAAACTCATAGTGATACTCGATTGCTTGGTTAGTTAGGCATATCAATAGTACGACTAGAGGGACTCATAAGACAATATAATTAGAGACTAAAATGAGGTGTACAGGCAGGAGGTGCAATGAGAGATCAAGAAGGGAGAGGTCAGGGCGGGTCAGATGGGTCAGGGAAGGGGGCACTTAGAGAAGGAGAATTTGAGTCTTGGAAACTTGGTAGGATATGGATAGGGAAGGGGCCCTGCTTGTGACCAAGACATGAGTAACTTGAGCTTAGGAGCACTAGACCAGTCAGCGGGTCAGATAGTCATGGACTAGTGCTGGTCCTAAAGTCTTGGCTACATTCTAGCTGTATGACCCTGAGCAAGACAGTAAACCACTCTGTGCCTCGGTTTCCTTATGTGTGAAATGAGGATACTAATAACACCTATCTTGCAGGGTTGTGAGGGCTAAACGAGATTATATTTGGAAAGTATTTTACAAATCTTAAAGTGTTAGATAAATCATAGTTATGCTGTTGCTGCTGCTGCTGATGTTGACGATGGTAATGATCTAGCTAGCTAGCCCCAGACCATGCTGTATATCCCATCTAATGATCACACTTTGGTCATTTCCTTGTCATTTATGATTTTTCCCTCCTCTCGCCATCCTGCTTTCTACTTCTTGTTATAGGAATAACAACTGATTCAATATTTTATTGTTTTTTAGAAAAGGTATGGTAATTGAGTGTCATATGGCTCCTCTCACTATGCCTATGACTTATCTGGCCTCCATAAACACACACATGTGCACACACATATGCATATTTCGATGACTAGAATATAAACATCTTGAGGGCAGATACTCTCTGACTTTTGCATTTGTGCCCCCAGAATTTAGTACAGTGTTTCCTACATGGTAAATAATCAATAAACCAAATAAATAAAAGGCAGTTTTTAAGTTCTTATTATGTGCTGGGTATTATGCTTAATGAATAAAAGAACTTAATGAAAGCTTTTTTAAAAAATTTCACTTTAGGATCATAAAGCAGGAGGGGACCATGAAAGACCATTGAGTTCAATCCCACCATTTCATAGATGAGGAAAATGAAGCATAAAATGATTACGTGCTTTGATCAGCGTCATACAGATATTAAGTGAACTTAAGCCCAGATCTTTCCCACTCTAAGTCCAATGCCCTATCCAATGCGCCATTCATTCACACATTTATTCAATCATGGATCCATTTATTCATTCTGAACCTCTTCTATTTAACAGGAAAAAGGTCCAATATTTAATCTGACTCTAAGGCACTCCTATGGTTAAGTAGAAGAAGGAAACTGTCTATACTTAATATGGCTGCCCACATTCCCCTACTGTCTTATCATTATCATCAGTACTTATGATTTCTCTGGACTTGGTGCCAGCTTTGGCTCATCGGAGATGCCAGGTGTAATGCAGTTTTAATAAGTTCCATTGTGTTGGAGGCTTACTCTTGAAGATCCAGAATCTTATTACATTTCTAAACTGACCTGAGTATACTGATGAAGATTAATTGTTCATTGATTAAAGAAAGACAAATGACTCTCTTACTAATGCTAACTTTTTTAAAATCTCAAAATAAAATTACACTATTTCAGAAATACTTACTTGTACTTAGGAGACTACCACCATACAAATTAAAAAATTCTTTTCTTTTTTACTGTGATGGAAATGAACACTCATGATAAAACTTTCATCCATCATAGAAAAATAGTGTGAGTTTTTAATTAGATATTCCAGAGAAACTGGTTCTTAGTGACTGGACTGGGTCTTCATTAGTATCTCTTGAAATGGCTTTGGTTCATAAACTGAGTGAACTTGCTTCTATCCAATTAGTCTTGGTCACATACATATTTAGTTCAATCCAACCAGAGCTTATGAAGATTGGACTGAGAGAAGCAACGTAGCCTAATAGAAAAGAGTGTTTAACTTGGGATCAGTAGAGAATTGAGCTCATATCCTGCCTCTTGACACTTACTCTGAGACCTCTTGGATAAGTCTCTTAATCTCTCCCTGAGTCTCAGCTTTTTCATCTGCAAAACAGAATAGGGAGGAAATGAATTCCAGGTATTGTGGACAGCCTGTGTAAAGGTAAAGACATGAGAAATGAAATGCTGGGTTTGAGGAACATCAAGTAATCAAATTTGATTGCATGTGGGATCTAACAACAAGGGAGATAAGAAAGGTATGATGTAAGACGTAAGAAAGTCATGCAAGTGCAGTTTCGTGGAAGCCAAGAGAGGAGAGTGTTATCAAGACATAGATGATGGTTGACACTCTATCCTCTTACTAAGACAATGAGGACTGAGAGATAGTCAGTGAATTTTGCAATGGTGGGGGCATAACATGTGATCTTGGAGAGAAATGTTTTAGTGAAATGGCTAAGGGTCTAAAGAGGAAGTAGAAGCAGTCTACCATTCTAGAAGTGTGGGGATGATGATGAGGAGAGAAAGGATGCTTTAGGGGATGGTAGGAACAAGGGCTAGCTCTACAATGAAAGGTAATCTTGATCTGGAAGGGAGACAAGGATTCATACTGGCAGAAAGGAGAAAAAAACCATTTCATGTGGGAGAAAAAGAATAAAGACAAGTCTCCACTATAGCAGTTGAGAATACATTTGATATGGTCTTTATTGGGCATGGTGAAGAGACTGGCCTGACTAAAGTAAGAACTATCCTTGAGAGTAGTGAAAGGTAAGGATGGATCAGTTAGTAATGAATCTGAAAGCCATTTCTGAGGTATTCAGAATTTGTAGATGTTTTGATAAGTGATAGGTAATAGAAAAACATAACATTTTGAGTAGGAGAGCAATACGGAGAAAATAGTGTTGAAAGACTGATAAAGCAGTAGAGAGGCAACTTTAAGGCAAGGGAACCTTTGAGCCAAGAAAATTCGAGTTCAATCCTACATTTGATATGTACTGATTGTGCAACCCTGGTCAAGTCACTAAACCTTAGTGTGCCTTAGGTAATTGTGACTAAGTTGTATAGGGGGTGCTCACCTGCAAGGGATTTTCCTTGCCAGGAAGCTGCCTAAAGTCTTGAAATCACAGGTCTAGTCCCTACTATCTACTAATATAACAGTGGAGTGCAGAATGAACTGGAGTGGGAAAGATTAGAGGCAAGGACACTAACTATGAAGGAATCAGAGGAGACCAAAAAGAGCAACTAGAATCAGGAGTGGAGATATGAAAGGGAACATTTCCTCTCCAAAGACTTGAGAGGGGAATTACAATCTTCTCTCTCTTGGACTTTCCTAATGAATTCAGAGTTCATAGAATTCAAGAGGGCAAGTATCTTTGTTTCCTAATTAATTCTCTTAGGGTCTCCTTATTTTTCTAAAACGATCACTTAGACTCACTTATCATCATTACTAGAAACAGGAGTTCATCCTCCCAGACCGAGGTTAACAGTCAATCCCCTAAAGCAGGTAGCCAAAATTTTCAGTGATTCCATGCCAGAGTATTTTATCTCTAAGTACATTGGTTCTTTCTGGGTGGTACTGAACTCAAAAGAACCTAATATTTGAATTGAGGTCCACACACATTTGTTACCTACCTACTTTGTATAAGGCACCATGTGAGACACTGGAGATAAAACAATAAATGTGTCTTATAGTTGAATGGAGTGCCCAAGATAGAATTTACTTGGATTTTTAGCAAAATTTGAGAAAATCTCTCAGACAGTCCTTGTAAAGAAGATGGAGACAAGTGGGCTAGATGATGGTAGTTAAGGAACACTTTAATGAGTTGACCCAAGAAAGTATTCAATATTAAGGTATCTGTCCTTGGTCTTGTGCTATTCAAACATTTTATTGGTGATTTGATGAAAGAATACATGAAATGCTTTTCAAATGTTCAGATAGTACAATGCTTGAAAGTATAGTTAACATGTCAGAAGATGAGGTGAATATCCAAAAAGGAAGCAATAGACTAGAACAAAGGACCATATCCAGCTCCAGTAAAACACTAATAGGAAGATGTGTATATTTATATCCATCTGTACAATCCATCCGTCTACCCATCCATCTAATGTGTATGTGTAGAATCATATGTGTGTGTGTGTGTGTGTGTGTGTGTGTGTGTGTGCTTTATATAGGAGAATTAGATTGCATAGTGGAAAGAGTACTAGGCCTGGAGTCAGAAAGATTTAACTTTCTGAGTTCAAATCTGACCTCATTTATCAGCTGTGTGATTCTGGATAAATCATGTAAAACTATTTGCTTCAGTTTCCTCACCTTTAAAATGATCTGGAGAAGAAAATGGTAAACCACTCCAGGATCTCTGCCAAAAAGATCCCAAATAGGGTCATGAAGAGTTGGACACAGCTGAAAAAAAAGCTATATATGTGTATACAGGTAGATTTATTAATTTATCTATTTGACTGCCTATTTATCTGTCTATCATCTATCAATATTTAATCCTGTGCCTAGATTTAATAGAAAAAATCCTGGGGGATTTTAATGACCTGCTCACTGAATAAGAGTCAATAATATGACATAACAGTTTCATGACGTGATGCTAAACTGAAGAGAGGTGTAGTCCAGATAGAGGGAGGTACACTATCCCAGTCAAATGACATCTGAGATATTGGGTTCAATCCTATTTTAAGAAAGGACTTTGGTGACTTTGTACATGTTCAGAAAATAGTGACCTGCATAAAGAAAGTTAAAACTAAACCATATGGTTGGCTGAAGGTACTGGGAATGTTTGGCTTAGAGAAGACTTGAGAGGGGGATAATGATGGTGGCATGATATTCAAATATTTGAATAATTATCATGGGGAAGAGGAATTAAATTTGCTTTGCTTGGTTCAGAGGGCAGAACTGGGAGAAATGAATAAAAACAGGTACAGAGTGGCAAGCAAGGAAAACATCTCTAGAATGGGAGGGAGGGGAGCAAAAGGGAAAAAAAAGAAATTTACATGAGAAATGTATCACAAATTTAAAAGGAACCACAAGTTGGGCATAACAGATTTGCTGTTTCATGTGCAATCATTTTTTTATTATACTATGTTATGAAAATACTTGTTCTGTCCCATAAATTAAAAACAGAATAAATACAAAACAAAACAAACAAAAAAAAAACGCCCTAAGTAGATTCATCCAACAATGTAATGGATTGCCTTGGGAGATAATAGATTTCCTTTCCTTGGGTAAGCATGCAGTATTCATTTAACATCAGATAGTATATATTTGGAAGGGGACTGAGTTACCACGTTTTAGTGATTTCCCGTAGTGACATGCTGAAGGAGTAGTAGTGGAGGTGGTCCATGGTAGGAATTACTCAGGGTTTGAGTAAATAAAGCAGAAGGTTAAGGGATCCAGAGATAGAAGGGTGGAGCAGAGCACATTATTGGAATAGCTCAGCAGAGGATCTAGATTGGGTAGGGAGGCAAGTGAGACCGGAGAATGACTGATATCCTGGGAGAGAAGGGAGGAACTGAATGACTGATGAGGATTATGAACAACAGGCATCGGAGAAGTAAGGATGTTGCAATGGTTTACGAACAGAAGATTGTAGTAAAAAGGGAGATTTCCAGAGTTCCAAATCTGGGAGGTCACTCAGTTTTGAATGATGGCAAGGGATGGAATGTGATAGCTTTGTTTGGCAACTGAAATAGTGTGGACAGAGGTCACAGAAGCCCAGAAGTTCAAAGGACTTTATCAATTTCATAACTCTGATCTATGCTTCAAAGTCAGGAGGCATCGTTTTGTATAACTAATTTGTTCTGAGGGATAGAGAGAAATTTTTTTAGGGTCTTTCATGCAACAAAAAGGAAACTGGAAATAAAAAAGTGAACTTAAAAAGAGAAAAATTTCTAAGTAAGTCAAATCCCTTTCAGGAACATGTATGTAGAAAATTCCATGTATAGAATTTTCTTTATTTTTCAAAGTGCTTTATTGATTGGACTTGCTAATGTTATATGAAATTTCACTAAACTATGATCACAAGGAGACAACAGGTATGCATGCAATGGATTCTGTATCCTTCACATTTATTCCTGCTTACCATAGTGTGATGTTCTTAAGGAGTTAATGATATCTTTTTTATCATTTTATAAACCATTTGGTAACAGTTGCTGCAATTAGCACTATAGAATTTCAATGGGAACACAACAGCACTCAGGCCTTCAAAAAATCACTCCCAAGAGCTGACAATTCCAAATTCCCCATTAAAGTTAGATGTAGAGATGTTTAAAGGTATATAGCAGATAAGGGGGTACCCACTTACCTGATAGATTCTATGTCATAACAGTATTCCATTTCTGCTCATTTGAATATATATATATATATTTCCTGTCAAAATATCACAGGATCCTAGGATATAGACTTGGGGAAGAGCTTTAAAATGGTCTAATCCAACTCTCTCTATTTTAAAGATGAGGCAATGGAGGTCTGGACAGGTGAAAACTTACTGAAGACTATAAGATTAAAAAAAAAGAAGAAACTGACATAGTGGGAGTGATCTAGTTAGAAAAAATGGATCATTATAGCATATTGTAAATTTTTCTTTTCAGTAAGAGTAGTAATAACAGATCATGTTTATAGAACACTAATATTTACAAAACGACTGCTTTACAATAACCCTGTGAAATAGGTAATGCAGATAGTCTTACCCTCATTTTATAGATGAGGAAATTCAGGTTGAGTGAAATGAAATGATCTGCTCAATGATACACAATTCCCAAGTGATGGCACCTATGTTTATCAACATGCTCTGATCTAAAAGATTCCGTTTGTAGATTTATGGGTGACATTTGTAGAAAACCAGTTTATCTATAAGATTCCATTTATATATTGATTTGAGACAAACTGTCTCAAGATTTGCTATTATATCCATGATTTGTCAAAGAAAATGCATAATAATTCTCTCCACGTAATACATTCAGTGCATTTTTCATTGGATTTCTAACCAGATGCAACAAAATATTTTGTTTACATCTTTATTTCAACTTAACACCAAAATATCAAATGGGTATTGACATACTTAATGGAAGGAATAACATCATGTAGGCAGCCATGAGACACCAGTGAAAGACTCCCTTGATTCAAATCGCTTACCACACTAAAGGTACAATCCCAATGAATAATTCAGCATCAGTTAGAAATGATGGGTCTCTATTTGAATTCAATGGGCTAATAAACTCTGTGAAAAAGAGTAAGATCTGCCTTTAGCAATAGAGCCTGACAATAGCAGTGATGGGGGTTAAGCCATAGGATCATATTCCGAGTCACAGAATCTTAGAGTTAGAAAGTCCTTCAAAAATTTACTAATCCAACTTCCTCCGTAATATTTAATTGTCTTCTATAACATGTCATCCAGATTCTGCTGAAAGAATTCTAATTCTGTATTCTCTGAGTTATCCTGTTGCATAGAATCATAATGTAGATCAATAGTGTCAAACTCCAATAGAAATGGGAGCCATGAACACATCCATTAGGATCTGTATAGGGTGCATATTGACTCAGAAGACTATGTATTATGATTATCTATATTCCATTCTAATTTTATTTATTTTGTTAAACATTTCCCAATTACATTTTAGTCTGATTTGGGGACCACTTAGAGCATTACCTCGAGGCCACATGTTTGACACCTTTGTTGCAGATCATGGATGGGAGGTAGGGAAAGAAATTAAGAGGCCTACTAGTTCATGGAAACAGTATATGGAATATCATGCATGAACAGGGTCTGCTGGTAAATGTTTAACAACTCACTCTCTAGGGGAAAAATTATGCAAGAGACACTTTTGAGTTTAATCTGCATTATTAACATTTTTAATCATTTTCTTAAGTCTAGACAATCAATGAATCTAGTGTCTAGAAGGTAGTAAGGACTAAATACACGTTACTTACTATTAGTAGCTATTAATTTGTAATGTTTGCTTATTTCTGAGGTGTGTCTCCACCTTCAATTTAACAATTGGCTCATAGCATAGCACAGAACCAGAGACCACATTGCCAACATTCATTGGATTATAGAGAAAACAAAAGAATTCCAGAAAAAAATCTACTTCTGTTTAATTGACTACATGAAAGCCTTTGACTGTGCGGATCACAACAAAATGTGGCAAGTCCTTAAAGAGATGGGAGTACCAGATCATCTCACTTATCCCTCGAGGAATCTGTATGCGGACCAAGAAGCAATAGTGAGAATTAAACATAGGACTACTAATTGGTTTAAGATTGGATAAAGAGCATGATGAGGTTGTATATTGTCACCTTGTTTAACTTATATGCAGAATACATTATGCAATATGCAAGATTAAATAAATCAAAAGCCAGAATTAAGTTTGCTGAAAGAAATATCAACAATCTCAAATATACAGATGATACTACTCTGATGGCAGAAAGTAAAGAGGAATTAGGAAGCCTCTTGATGAGGGTAGAAGAGGAGAGTGTAAAAGCTAGCTTGAAGCATAACTTTTTTTTTTTTAAGCAACAACCAAAAAAAACCCGAAAGAGAAATACTCCCAAACTCTAAGATCTTGGCAACAAGTCCTATCACTTTATGGCAAAAAGAGGGAGAAAAAATGGAAGCTATGCCAGATTTTATATTCTTGGGCTTGAAGATTACTTCAGACAATGACTACAGTCATGAAATTAAAAGACACTTGCTTCTTGGAAGGAAAGCTATGACAAATATGGACAACATACTAAAGATCAGAGATATCATCTTGCCAGAAATGGTCTATACACACACACATATGTGTGTATATGTATGTGTATGTGTACATGTGTGTATATGTATATGTAAATGTAAATGTATATGTTTGTGAGAGTTGGACTAAAAGGAAAACTGAGCACCATAGAATTGATGCTTTAGAATTCTGGTGCTGGAGAAGACTATTGAGACTAGAAGACTATTGCACAGCAAGGAGATCAAATCGGTCGCTACTTAAAGAAATTGATTCAGTGTGTTCACTGGAATATCAAATACATAATGTGTATTTGAGGCTTAAATACTTTAGCCATGCAATAAAAAGAAACAGTTATGTTGGGAAAGAACAAAAGCAAAAGAAAATGGGGGACAGCAGAGCATGAGATGGCTAGATAATGCTATAGAAATAGCACACAGGGGGTGGAGCCAAGATGGCAGCATAGAAGCAGCAAAGTTTTGAGGTCCAACACAGCCACCCTAAATACCCATAAAATATGACTCTAAACAAATTTTAGGGCTCCCAAACTTACAAAAATACAGAAAGCACATCTCTTGCTGAAGGCAGCTTGGGAGGAGGGGCTTATTGCGGCAGGCGGGGAGCCGAGGCCAGTCCAGCCTAAAACGGAAACCCTGGCCAGGCCCCAGGGTGGTCGAGAGGAGCCAAGCCATAGCATGAGTCTAGCCAGGAGAGCAGATCTACAACACCTGAAGCAGTCTCCACATCTATCAAGCCAGGATTAGAGAAGGTCAGTAAAATTCAAGCTTTCAAGCTAAATTTGGGGGAGGAAAAGCAGTTTGGCTGATATGCCCCCAGGGCAAAGAAGCAGTGGGGGAAGGGCAGGATCTGGTACAACTGGCAACTGCTCCACTGGGCTGCTTCAGAGCTCCTGGCCTGCGGACCCCGCAGGAGGGCTGAGATGATTGATCAGGGTCAAGGGCTCTTGCGTTGAGCAGCCTGGATCTGGATCGTGGTCTTGGGTGGTGGTCCTGGGGTACACTTTCAGCAAGCCAAAGCTGGTAAGGGCTGCAGCACCCCCCTAATACCTCCAGCAGCTGTGAAAACCCCAGCAATTTGGGACAGAGCTTTCCCCCCTGGAAGCAGAGTTTCACAGACCTAAAAAAAATCAACCAATTAATTGACTGGCCAACATGAGGAAAAGGAAGCAAAATAAGAACTGCAACAAAACTCTAGAATC
>CM053598.1:149181555-149200754 GCA_028646575.1 Pseudocheirus occidentalis | reverse complement strand
TGAAAAACGATAATAGTAACTTATGAAACTTTTCTTAGTATGAGGATAGGTGAAGGGAATACAAATGTATATATATGTATGCTTACACATATGTCTATATAGGAGGCTATATATGCATATGAATACATATCTGAGCATGTGTGCATGTGTATAGAGAGGGTATAGGATCAATTGAATATGAATGGATGATATTTAAAAGGTGAAATTCTGAGGTGGGAGAGGACTAGAACGAGAGGAGACAGGGAGAGACAAAATGGGGTTAATCATCCCATATAGAAGAGGCAAGGGATAACTGTTACAACTTTACTCTCATTTACTCTTATTGAATCTGGCTTGGGGAAGGAATGACATAAACTCTTAACTGGGTATCATGCCACACAGGAGAGTGGGAGGCATGGGGATGAGAGGAGGGACAACAGAGGGGAGGGCAGGTACTCGGCGAGGGATGCTGGAAGCGCACACTTCAGTAAAGGTACAGGGACAGGGTAGAGAACAGAACAAGAGGGGGAGGAATACGAAGGAGGGACATATGATCAGACTGTCACAATATGTCCACTGTGAAGATGTCCTGTGTAATTACACATGCATAGCCTGCATTGAATTGCTTGTCCTTCCAGTGGGGGTGGGTGACAAGAGAGGGACTGAAAGAATCGAGAACTTAAAGCTCTGCAATACCTGCAACTAGGAATTAAATATACAGGGGCTGGAGTAGGGAGACCCTCCCTGCCCTACCAGAAAGTTAGAGAGCAGATCAGGGGAGGGGCTTTACAGTAGGATTGCTGTTTTAGGGTTGGAGTAGGGGCAAGATGGGGAGAAAATTTGTAACTCAAAAAGTTCATGGAAATGAATGATGTAAACAAGAAAACAAATAAAAAATTTATATTAAAAAAAAATAACAAACACATGAACTTGGGCAGACAGTGGAGAAAGAAGGGCCTAGTGTGCTCTGGTCCATGGGCTCACAACTGAATGACTGAACAACAACAAACGTGTCACTGCCTGCATTTCTTCTCAGCCTGTCTTTGCTCCCCTGTCCTCACTTTATGCAGGTAGTTAGAAGCTTAATTGGATGGTTACAAACATTCAGCTTGACGTGAAAAGTTACAAAATCATCAAATATTTATAGGCACCAACTCTGACAAAAGCATCCTTTAGGTAAAGGGTGAGTTTTTTCCATATCACGTTGCCATTAGGCTGCTTTCTCTTTTTATTCTAGATGCCTCCATTCGGTGGAAGGGTCCAAACCAACTAGCTCTTAAGCTCTCCTAGCTTTGCTCCTGACCTCTGAGCTTCATACTGTGCTGCATCTCCCTATCCTCATCCCCACCTGCCTCTAGTTTTTTAGATCATTCTCATGACTTATTTTCCCTCCATAGACTGTAGACTCTTGAGGGCAGTGGCTATCCTTTCACACACACACACACACACACACACCTCCACCCCCCCCCCCACACACAATGTATTTGCATCACAGTTTTTAGCATGTCTGGCACACAGTAAGTATTTGATTCATTTACCTCTTTCTTCCTGTATTTTCTTTTCCAGCGGTTCTCAACCTGTGGGTTGCAAACCCTTTGGGGGGTTGAATGACCCTTTCACAGGGGTCAGAGGGGTCGCCTAAGACCATTGGAAAACACATATTTCCCATGGTCTTAGGAACCAAGACACTGCTCCTCTATTTGTCTCCAGGCAGGTCCACCCACATGCACATATGCCCATATAAGAGTATTAAAGGGATGCGACATTAGGAAGGTTGAGAACCACTGTTTTAATCCCTTATATGATGTAATTGTAAGAGAGTATAATCATGTATGATAGACTGCAGGTGAAGACAGAAATATTCTTACAATATTAATTAGAACATAATTCTTTTGCTCACACATTATATCCCTGAACATTATAAAATGACTCATGGTACAAGGAGCTTGTTATATTGAACTATGTGTTATTCTAAGACAAGGAGCCCTGACAAGCCCATGCCTGAGGTATATGTGATAACCTGTAAGGTCAGTCTATACACTGGACTAGTTCTTTTTTTATATCACAAAGAAGTTGGGATGCCCCTTGAAGAGGGGTAATGAAGATTCCCCCTCTTAGCTGGTCTCTGCATTCCCATTCTTTCCCCAGACACAGTGACATGGAATTGATATAAACACAGGAAATGTGTCCTTGGGACAATGAATTGGCACATACCATAATATCAATGGCCACCTTAGACTGTTTGAAATACTTGTAGGATGCCAAACAGAATAAAAAGAGAAACAAGGATATGTGGTCTTATTGTGATACTCCAGTAAACATTTTTATAAGGCTAGAGAGAGACCTTGAAAGTAGAAGAGACAGATCTCCTTATATGCCTTCACTTTGACTGAGCCGGGTGTATGCTCATTCCGATGCAGTAGCTTCCCACCATCCTCAGACAGGCTGGAAACATTGTTCTCTCCCATCTAGATGGAACTTAGTAGTTAAAGAGTAATCTGAGGTTTAACTAAGTAAGTCAAAATCAAGTCATGATTTTAAGCATGTTGGTAGTCACTAGAATGCCAGTGCAATGACAGATTGCTTCCTAGAGAGGTGAAGAACTTTTGTGTACATGTACTACAGAAAATAGTATGATATGTTTCTACTTTATTCTTTACCCCCCACATGAAAAGTTCTTAGCCCCTAGCTTTGCCTCAGGCCAAAGCCATGGAGAGGTAGCCTAAAGCTCCCCATGAATCCTTATGGGCTTTCCGGTCAGAGTTTTTTCAGGTGTAAAACCATACAGAACAAATGCTTTACTTTTCATGCCTACAGCTTGAAGGCTAGGGGCAAAGATGCATCACTGCAAAAAAGAAAGAAAGAAAAGAAACAAAAAATGAAATCCCAAATTATTCTCATAAAGCTATGTTTCATCTCTTCCCATTTGTGTATGCGGCAAATGCTAAATATTACATTGCCTAGCAGGAAGTCAAATATGAGTGCCCAGTGTGTTTTAAATAAAATAAGAGGCATGTTCATTTAGAGAACATGAGTGATAATTTGACATGAAAATCTGGGGGCAAAGAAATGATCTTGGGAGCCTCTGGGCAAACCTAGAGATTTGGCACACGAGTAGTCAGCAACCAGTGTTTCCTTGATTACCAATGGGAGGTGCATTGCCTTTTTCCTCTTGTCTTTATTCATTTTTCAACAGCCTGCCACATGCAATATGCCAAACCTCATACAAAAGGAGCCTCGTGCACACACACACACACACACACACACACACACACACACACACGAGGTAAGATTCTTCAGCAGACTCAGCATTGACAGAATAAAAACTGCCATCTGTACTGATCCTGGATTAATTCAGTCATGCTTGGAATTATTTGTTTGGTTTTGGAATGTAAAGAGCTCTGATTGTAGGAACTTTTCACACAATTGTACCATTTTCAGAACCAAGATGCCCCTGATCCCTGGATGCTTTGGGCATTTAGTAACAGTAGGTGAATAGCAACCATGTCACTCAAAAATGCATTTTTAACCAAATGCATATTAGAATCCTTCTATCAAGTCACTCACCTGTCTGGATTTGACAAAGACTGCTGCTATTGAATACAGAGGTGAGACAAAGTTCATGGGTTTAGATGCCTTTGGCAAATCAATCATTTTACAAAAGTTAGGGGGATTAAAATTACAGAGGACACTTTTGGACAAGTTTGAACAGTGGTGTTGGGGAAATTATGAGGGGCAGGTTGGTGATTTACAAAATGATATCTGAATGAAGGCTTCCTAAAATTATGTTGTTAACACCTATCTAGTTTCCATACCATTGCTGACTGAGTACTTCCAACATCACATTAAATGATTTAGGAGAAATGAGCCATTCTTTTTGACTTTAACAAAGTTTCCTTAGTATACCATTTTGGTAAATTCACATACTGGCCTTATGGCACCACTATGTTGATGACAAAACCCTTGAATACCTACAGAAAACTCACAGACACAAATGGGACAAAACGGTGTATAGTGATCAAGAAGTTTATCACTGTGCAGCTATTTTCAGTTAAATCCATAAATTCAAAGTCTTCAAATACAACATAGAATGATGGTTACCTTTATTCATCTGTGATAGATTTCATATTACCTTTAATAAGTGAATAACATATCAAGATAAGTCCATCAATTATAAGATGTAAACTATTATTGTTCAAAGCATAAATCTGCAGCTAGGTAGAGGAAGCTGCTAGAGAATATTGTGTATACCTTACAACTGATTTTTATGTCCAGAGATGAACCTTATTTCTTAAATTCCATACAAATAAGGATTGTTTCATTTCTTTCATCCGAGTACCTGGTGCCTGACATATATTTGATACGTAATAAAAACTTATTAATTAATGACTAAGTTGAAACTTTGCATTGTGTGTAGATGTTGAAAACATAAATATATTAAAATCCTGGGCAAGCCAATTCTCTCTGTGACTCAGTTTTCTTAAAATGGTGATTATAGTATCTACGTTCCAAGTAAGTATAAAGTGACATATATGTAAAATAATTTTTAGACATTAAAGAGTTACGTAAATGCTGGCTGATACTATTCTAGCCATTTATTAAAATATGCACATTGAAGGCTATCTTGTGGCAATGGGACCTGATATCCCTACCACCACCAATACTAGTAGGTAAGCAACTGCCAGTGATGGAATGGCAAGCTTTGTACACAATAAGTGTTTAATAAATACTTTATCATTCATTTACTTATGGTACGTGGAATGTATGTGTAAAGCTCAACACCTAATGTAAATATCAGTAGTAATGCTACTGGTACAATTCACACATTCAGAAATGAATATTATCTCATTCTTATTTATTATTTTTACGTTCTGATTTTTTAAAAAATTGTCCTAAGACAAGTCATTATCTTGCCAGTTCTCTTGCATTCAATATTCTGTGGACTAATGCACAGGTACATAAACATACCTACTTTTGTAATCAAAAGTATTGGGAGGTTTTTGTCTTCTGTAAATTTACTGAAAATGCTTTCTTTCACTGTTGGCTTTAGAATCAAGAGTCACCACCCCAGTTTGAAATTCAAATCTCTTCACCAACTTTGCCCTTCCTATCTTTTCAGATGTCTAACACATGACCACACTTCTAATGCTCTACAATAGGGTCAACTGACCCAATGGCTGCACTGCACACAATGCGCCCTATTTTTCATCTCTGTGTTGTTAGACTGGCTTCCCTCTGTGTCCAGATTGCAATCCTTCCTCTCCTTAGTTTTTCATAATCCATGGTTACCTTCAAGATTCAGTTCAAGCACTACCTTCTAAATGAAATCTTTCCTGACCCCTCTCCCCTCAAACTTAGATATTTTGTAATGCCTTCGCCATTAGCTCACAAGTTCTTGGAATACAAAGATTGTTTCACTTTCCAATTTGTAGAGGGTGTCCCAAAAATCTTAGTGCTGGTTTAAATTATTAAATCTTTAAACTTAATCCAAATAGTTAAGTTTAAAATTTATGTAACCTATTAAAGCTTAAAACTGCACTGAAACTTTTGGAATACTCTGTATCTCCAGGGCTTAGCACAGTGCTTGGCCCATAATAAGCACTTAAATGATTATAGTTTGATTCTCCTTTTTATTATTATGAATTTATTAATCAACAAAATAAATTTTAGTTTTTCATTGATATAGTTAAAACTTATATATCCTGATCATCTCTTTAGAAATGATAACTTTCCATTCTATCATTACAAGCATTTAAAATGTTTAAATTAACATTTTAAATTTTACATCAAAGTCATCTAAAATGATTTTTTTGGACTATAATATTCATAAAGTCTTTTCCAGGGTTAAAGAGAACTTATTCTAGCCAAGGAGGCTTAAAAAAAATGATTTACATTTTCACACACTATTAAAAGTGTTCATGCTGGTCTAGGATTTGCAAATGAACCAGTTTTTCCCTGGCTCCAAGTAAGAGTTCATGGGGGATTTCAGAAGGACTCATAGGAGAGTATATCAAAGTAAAATCCCACATGAGAGAAGTGAACACAAAATCAAATGCTCTTCATTGTAAAATTGGGCACAATGCCATTCTGATGAGTAGCCAAATCACAGAGAAGTATGTTTTGCCTGTTTCAATATTTAATTCCTTTTTGGAACTTTTCCTCTTTATCCTGGTCCTCAAGATCAGGTAAGATGTCTCTTTCATCTCTGAGTCACACCCATGGCATAGAATATAGGCAGTTCCCTGTGGGCCATCCATGCAACCCTTTAAGGCCCAATTGTTGTATCGTCCCGCCTATTACTGAAGAGTCTGTATCTAACTGCACTGTCTTATCTATTAGGAATTGTAGGAAATGCCACAGGTCCTAGAAGATTAATGACAGAGAATAGGAGAATGGCTTGATTAGAAAAGTTTGTCCATTCAGCAAAAGCCAAAGGGTCCTTTTTTGGGGAAATAACGGGAATAAGAGTGAGATAAAGGTGGAAAGAGTTGAGATTCAATGCAGTATATTCCTAAATTGCCCCTGCTACTCCCTAGAAGCCATCAGAATATCAACATGCTTGCTTTATCCTTTTTAGGGGGCCCCATAATCTTTGGTACCTCTTAGGGCTATTTTAGCCATAACTCCAAACCCTGGGTAGATCAAAGACTTCTGAAATGACTTTAAGGGTCCTAGGGCCCAACTTTGTGGAAGGTGATTACCATACTACTTTTTCACCTTATACCTCTTTGATTTGTCTTTTGAAAATTTTTTTCCTCACTTGTTTTTTTGTCTTAAAATCCTTAATGGTAAGATAGTGACTATTGATCATTCACATGTTTTTGAAAAAAAATCTCCCTTATTGAAAATTCAATGGGATATCTTTAGGTCATAACACTGCTGCCAAACAGATGCATAGTTTGCAAGTGTCAGTCAGTATAAAGTCTAAAAAAGAAAAGTCAAGAAAGTGGATTATATGCTAGATAACATTTCAATTAAGTAAAAGATGAGGCAGAGGAAATGGCACTTCTGAAAGTCATAATACCTTTTACATTTTTATTAGGAATCAATTAAAAAAACCATTTAGTAAGCACTTACTATGGGAAAGGCACTGTGCTAAGTGCCAGAGCTGGAAATACATCCATGCAAGAGAGGCCATGGACTCAAGAAACTAACCTTCTGATAGAAAAAAGACAATGCATATAGGGAAGTGGTGGTCAGTGAAGGATAGGGAAGTCAGAGCCAATGGCGATAGGAGTCATAGGGAAAATGATCAAACCTCTGTTCCAAACCATAGTTTGCTAACCCCTGGACCCCAAATATCTCTTTGAACTCTAAGATTCCATTTGAAACATTTCATAGTGATTTTACATCTAAGCACAGGACTGACATCATAGTAAAATACTTTGTTGTATTTTTATATATTATTATTATTATTATTATATTATGTTATTTGTTTTTCAAAATAAGTGTTATATATTCAGAATAAGTACCTTACTATAATGTGAACTAACTGCTGGGGGAGATTGTGGACTCTGCATCCTGGATATCTTTATGAAGAGGAAAGGCATCTTTCCTATTATGATTTAAGCCCATATGAGCCTGAGGCAGGGGCGTGGACTGGCTGACTGATTGCTAAGGTCCTTAGTAGCCAGGTGATTTGATGATACACCAGTTGTGAAAAAGTCTTTGTCAAAAAAAAAAAAAAAGTAAGAAGAAAAAAAAAAACCAGAAAAGTAACTTGTCATGAATTCATTCTTTATGACCGTTCTGTTCTGCTTGTCTCCAAAATGCAGTAAGCTTTTGAAAGGCAAAAAGGAGCTAAGAGTGACAGTGAATTTCATGAAAGGGCACCTAATAACCTACTACAAGTAAGGACCTGAATCATCCCACTTTTCTACTTCTGAGTTATTAGGCCACATCTCACTCAAAAGATTAAACATTTTATCTCAGGGGTCATTCCATTTTATTGCAGCATTGCCTTTAGCAATGCTATAGTTAAGGTTCTGTCAGTTTTTCTATTATACACCCCTATTTTCTGGAATTTACAACTTACAGCTAAAATTCCCTCTGACCTGGAACTTGGCAATTGCAACTCACTCCTTTTATCTGGAAAAGATATTATTTTCCCTAAAATTAATTTTTAAAAGAATTATTCCCATTGAGCTGAAAGTGAGCACCAAATATAGAAAATTAGAATGAATATGTTCCTACCCTCTAAAAACTGTTCTCTAAAAATATTTATTGATATCTTTTTTATTTTAAGTACCACCTACATTTCCCAGTGTATCCTTCCCTTTCTCAGAGAAGCAATCCTTATACCAAAGAATAAAAAGGAGGAGGAAAAATAGTTCAGCAAAATTAACCAACAAATTGAAAAAGTCTGAGATATCATGTAGTGTTCCACACCCGTAGTCTCTCACTTTTGTATGAAAACATGGGGAGGTACTTTCTCATATATCCTTTTTGGAGCCAGGCTTGATCATCATAGTTTTGGAGTATTCAGGTTTAATCATTTTGTTGTTTTTAATATTTTCATTTTACTTGTAGTATATATGCATTGATTCCCTAGTTCTGCTTACTTCACTATGTATAGTTAATGTCTTCTCAGGCTTCAATGTATTCATCATTTTCATAATTTTTTGCAGCACAGTAATATCCCACTCCATTCATGTGTGATAATTTGTTTATCCATTCCTCAATCAATGAGCATCTACTGTTTGCAGTTGGTTTTTTCCCTACAAAAGTAATGCTATGAATATTTTGGCATATGTCAAAACATTGTTTTTTCTATATTTGGCCCCCTTGCTGGGTGTAAAGTGAAACCTCAGAGTTGCTCTGACGTACGTTTTTCATATTATTGGTGATCTGGAGCATTCTTTCAAATGATCGTTGATGGCTTGCAATTATTTTAAGAACTGGTTAAATTTTTTGACTTGTATATCAGGAATGACTTTTAATCAAATATTTGTCTTAGTTGGCCATAAATTAAGATATCAAACCCATATGTCAGAGATAACTTATCCAAAGATTTTTTAGTTGAATATTTCATTATCCTGCTGCATTGATTTTGTTGGTGAAAAAGCTTTCCAATTTCATGTCATTGAAATGATCTATTTTATCTTTTGCAGTCACATCTATCCCTTATTTGGGAGAGAATTGACTACTAATTATATCTATGAAAGCTACCTGATTTGGTTTCCAAATACTTTTCAAACATTTTTTTGCTTAATGAATTTCCAACTTCCCAGTCACTTAGCCTTTAAATCCAAGACATATGCCTTAGAGGACACCTTGGAAATGAATGAAGCCTTAAAGATTTTGTGTGTTCTTTATCATAATATTTTACCAAGAACACTTCATCTAAAGGTACATGATTAAATAAGTGCCATTTTTTAAAAACTGAAATTAATTAGTTTTGATGGCAAATTGCTAAGACATTCAATAGTTACCATGGTTCCTTAAAATGTTCTGTAGCATCCATAGTTGTCTGTTTTGAGGAACTGATAGCAAAGAAGTTGAAGTCTGAAATGCCAAAGTTAGTAGTAACATCCAGAAGAATCATTCTCTTGTGCTTGTCTTTGTGACTCCAAATGACATCCAGGGGAAGGGAATATTTCAACAAAACTGAGAAAATGTCCTTTCAGAAGGTCACCTTTCTTCTTTTGGCTCATATCTAAGCAGTATTTTTCCCTAGTTAAAATGATAATTTAGTTCATTTCTTTTTGTGATATCCAAGGGAGGATTAGATATATTGATTTTATGAAATTCTGAAATAAATTGACAAACATTTTAAGCTCCTACAATATATCAGAGAAATCCTGGGTACAGAGGATACAAAGACAAAGTAAAATAGTTCCTGCCCTGGGAGAATTCAGTTTAACCACAAGAGAGTATGTACATATATAGGCATATGAAAAATAGATAAAATATAATTTTAAAGGGAGGGTACTAGTAACTAAGAATAGAAAAGGTTTCCTGTAGGTGACACTTGAGCTCAGCATTGTAAGAAAAGAGGATGGTAGCTGGAGCTTCATTGTTCATTGTTGCTAGAGCTCTGGGGTTAGAGTCTGGAAGACCTGAGTTCTAATGCTGTCCCAGAAAATATGCTGTGTGACTTGGGTAAGTCACTTAAACTCTGCTATCCTCATCTACAGAACGGAGGCTAATATTCATCTCTACGATAAAGAGTTGTTGTTAGAATTAAGTACAATTTTATATGGGTGTATATATATATATATATATATATATATATATATATATATATATATATAGCATTTTGCAAAACTTAAAGTACATGAAGTATTAGAAATCATAATTGTTAAGGATTGTAGGAGGCAGAAGAGAGGAGGAAATCTATTCCAGTGCACAGGCATGGAGTGGGATGATTTAAAAATGTGTGCAGAGTTCCTTTGTTCTCAATGGGAACTCTAGATAGAGAAATAATCAAAGTTGGTGAGTCAGTGGGTCAACCAATATTTATTACAACTTCTCTATACCAGGAACTAAGCTCAGCTCTGGGTATGCAAAGAAAGAACAAAATCAGTGCTTGACTTCAAGGGACTCACATTCAAATGGGAGATAAAACATGTAAATAACTAGGTCTATATAAGAAGTATACAGAATAGACAAAAAGTGGTCTAAGGCAGAATGGTAATAGCATTTGGGGGCATCAGGAGAGACTTCTTGAATGAAGCCAAGGAAGCTAAGAGATGGGGGTGAGGAAAGAAAGCATTCCAAGAATGAGGGTGAGTGGGACAGCCAGTGCAAATGTATAGAATTAGGGCATAATGTTATGTATGAAGAAAAGAAAGTAAGACAATGTAGCTGGATTATACAGGGCTTGGAGGAGAGCATAGGAAGATTTGAAATGTAGGAAAGGACTAGACTGAGAAGGGCCTCCAAGTGCTAAAATGATTCTGTATTTGATCCTGCAGATATTAGGAAGACACTGAATTTTATTGATTGGGGGGGGAGGTTGGGGTAGAGGAGTGACATGCGCACACCAATGTTTTGAAAGGTCACATTGGCAGCTGCACGGAAGATGTCTTGGAACAGGGAAAGATTTTCTAACTAAAGGGGATTAGACCCAATTGCTCAGGTTCAGTTTGACTCCCAAAGTCTCTGTAATTTGTGACTACACAAATTACTACTACAATTGTCTGAACCCCCCCACCCCAATCCCCACCCTTCTGGCCAATTAAAATAAATACAATAAACAGCATTCCTGTGGCTCTCCTCTGCTATCTCCAGGTTCAGATCCAAAGGAATGAGTGCAATGTCCTACTTCTGTGTGTTTTTTCTTCTAGATTTGATAGTATTAAAAAGTAATTTACTTAAAATTTTATTTTTTTAACCAATTATGTGTGTGCGTGTGTGTGTGTTCTTGAAGGGATATATTTATATTTCTTTTATGTCTTCTTTTAATCCACATGAGTAGGTTTCTCATTTTTATTTTATTTTTATTCTTAGATCACTCAGTATTTTCATGTTAAACTAAACAAATATATTTGATTCCAATTCAATACTGACTTTTAAAAAAGTGGACAAAGTCTAAAAAACAAGGTCTAACTATGTTTGCTTTGTTCCCCCCCCCTTTATTTCTTCCCAGATGATTCCTATGTAGATATTGACACAGTTATGAGTGAAAATATATGCTGCCTTGTATTAGCATTTCCTTGTATTAGTATTATTTAAGCATTCCTACAACAGGCAACAGTTTGGAGAAATGAAAAGTATCTCAGTATATATACAAAGACAAGTGTTTATATATACATATATACACACACATATACACATATGTGAATACATATCCATATATCTATACATACATATCTATCTCTTGTTTTCTCTATCTCATCTCTCTCTTTATCTATCATCTATTTATCAATCAATCTATCTATCTATCTATCTATCTATCTATCTATCTATCTATCTATCTGTCTATCATCTATCTATCTACCTGTGCCTCTGATTATTATTCTAGTGCCTCAAGCTACCAATTCAACATCATATATTTCTCAGAATTCAGAAGGTTTAGGAAAAAGAAGGCTTTTAAATAAGGCAATCAAGAGTCCGAGACATGTATATCCAGAATCAGACATAACGTTTTGGAATGAAAATTTATTTTTAAAATCTTTGATTTGTTTCACAATTTAAAATTTGTTTCTTTGAATTTATGACCATATAAAAAAAAAACTTTATGGGGGCAGCTAGGTGGCATAGTGAATAGAGCACTGATCCTAGACTCAGGAGGACCTGAGTTCAAATCTGGCCTCAGACATTTAACACTTACTAGCCATGTGACCTTGGGTAAGTCACTTAACCCCAATTGTCCTGCCCTCCAAAAAGTAAAAAAAACAACAACACCTTTATGTGGTAACATAGGACTTACCAGAATGGGTAAAACTATGGTCTATCCAGACTATTCACTCTCGACAGCACTATGTGTAAGAGAGGCAACATGTTGTTGTTGTTCAGTCATTTCAGTCATGTATGACTCTTCTTGATCCATTCTGGAATTTCTTGGCAAAGATATTCAAATGGTTTGCAGTTTCCTTCTCCAGATGATTTTATAGACGAGGAAACTAAGGCAAACAGTAAGTGACTTGCCCAAGGTCACACAGCTAGGAAGTAATTGAGGTCAGATTTGAACTCTCAGGTCTTCCTGACTTCAGGTCTGGCTCTCTATCTACTTCATCATCTGGCTGTGGTATAATGAACTGCTCACTGCACTGTAATTCAGAAAATCCAGTCCTGGAGAGTGTTACTTTTCCATCCCTCTGTTTCCTCATCTAGGTGTCATAGTGGATAAAGTATTGGTTCTGGAGTCTGAAAGAATACAGTCTCAGATACTTGATAACTGTGTGACCCTGGGCAAGTCATTTACTCACTGCATCAGTTTCCTCATCTGTAAAATGGGCATAATAACCCCAGGGTCTCATCAAATGAGATAATAATTATAAAGAACTCAGCAAAGGTGCTAGAATGTAGTGAGTGTTATATAAATTTTTGCTATTCTCTTTCTCCTCCTTCTTCTCCTTGTCTTCATCCTCATCCTTGTCCTCCTCCTTCTCCTTCTTTTCTGTCTTCTTCTTCTGGCAATAGATAGTAAATAATTAAGGCACTCACAAGGTGACCCTAAGGAAAGAAAACTGATTAAGAAAGTCCCCAGCACTGGAATAATGTATTTGGAATCTGAGGGCTTTGGTTCCAAACCCAGCGTTGCCACTGATTCCCTTTGTGTCCTTGGGAAATACTTTATTTTTACCTTCTAAATCTTTTTCTTATTGATTTCATTAAATATTTCCAATTACATATAAACCATTTAACACTCATTAAAAAAAATTTTCAGTGCTAAATTCTCTTTCTACTTCCTGCCCCTCTCCCCTCCTTGAGCAGGCAAATAATTTGATTTTAATCATACATGTGAGATTATGCAGAACATTTCCATGTTAGCCATGTTGCATTAGAAAATACAAAGTAAAAAAAAAAATAAAGAAAAAGTTAAAAAAAATATCCTCCAAACTGTATTCTTCAGTTCTCTTTCTGAAGGTGGATAGCATTTTTCATCATAGGTCCTTTGTAATTGTTTTCAATTGCTCTCTTTATTAGAGTAGCCAAGTTGACCATCCTGAAAGTATTGCTATTACTGTGTAAAATGTTCATGTTTTTGTTCTCCCTGATTTAGGCATCAAACCCATATTTGTGTCATGAAAGGAATTTGGTAGAACTCTTTCTTTACCCCTCTTTAAAAATTGTATAGTATTGGGATTACTTTTGTCTTAAATGTTTGATAAAATTCACTTGTGAATACACCTGGTCCTGGGGATTTGTTTTTCTTATGGAGCTCATTGATGACTTGTTCAATTTCTTTTACCAGGATTGCATTATTGGAGCATGCTATTTCCTCTTCTATTAATTGGGATAGTTCATATGTTTTTTAATATCCATCTTTATCACTTAGGTTGCCATTTTTGATGGCATATAAATAGGCAAAAATAACTCCTAACAATTGCTTTAATTTTATTTTTATTGGTGGTGCATTCATACTTTCCGTTTTTGATAGTAGTAGTTTGGTTTTCTTTCCTTTATTTAAATCAAATTAACCAATGATTTATCAACTTTATAGTTTTTTTCATAAAACCAGTTCCTAGTTTTATTTATTAGTTTAATTTTGTTTTTACTTTCAATTTTGTTAATCTCTCCTTTGATTTTCAGGATTTATATTTAGGTGTTTATTTGGAATTTGTTCTTTTTGTATTTTTATTTCCATGGCTAATTCATTAATCTGCTTCTCCTCTCTTTTATTGATTAACACATTTAAAAATATAAACTGTCCCCTAAGAAATGCTTTGACTGAATCCCACAAATTTTGACATGTTTTCTCATTGTTTTCATTCTCTTAGATGAAATCATTGATTGTTTCTATGATACGTTCTTTGACCCACTCAATCTTTAGAATTAGATTATTTAGTTTCCAAATTGCTTTTAATCTATGCTTCTATGGAACTTTAATAAATGAAATTTTTATTGCATGATGGTGTGTAAAAGGTACATTTAATAATTCTGCTTTTCTGCATTTGATTGCAAGGTTTTCATGTTTTAATACATGGTCAATTTTGTAAAGGTACCACTTACAACTGAGGAAAAGGTATATTCCTTCCTATTCCCATTCACTTTTCTCCAAAGTTCTAACATATCTAACTTTTCTAAGACTCTATTAATTTCCTTGACTTCTTCACTATTTATTTTGTGGTTAGATTTATCTGGCTCTGAGAGGAGAAAGTTGAGGTATAATTGTTTTCCTGTGTATTTCCTTTCTATAATTCATTCAACTTTTCCTTTAAGAATTTGGGTGCTTGGGGTGGCTAGGTGGCACAGTGAGTAGAACACCAGACCTGGAGTCAGGAGGACCTGAGTTCAAATCTGGCCTCAGACACTTAACACTTACTAGCTGTGTGACCTTGAGCAAGTCACTTAACATCAATTGCCCTTCCTTCCCCCTCTAAAAAGCAAAAAAAAATTTTGGATGCTATGCAATTTGGTGCATATATTTAATTTTGACATTACTTCATTATCTATAGTTCCTTTTATCAAAATGTAGTCACCCTGCTAATTCCTTTGAATTAGGTCTATTTTTGTTTTTACTTTGTCTGAAATCATGATTTTTTACCCCAGTCTTTTTTTTTTTTTACTTCAGCTGAAACATAATCGATTGTATTCCAGCCCCTTATTTTGCCTCTGTGCGTGTCTCCCTATTTCACATGTGTTCCTTGTAAACAACTTATTGTTGGATTTTGGTTTCTGATCTACTCTGCTAATTATTTTGTTTTATGGGCAAGTGTATCCAAATCACATTCACAGATACGATTACTAACTGTTTATTTCCCCATATCTTATTTTCTTCTCTTTATCCTCTCTCTCTCTCTGTCTCTGTCTCTCTGTCTCTCTCTCCTATTTTCCTCTAACCTCTGTTTTGCTTTAGACCACTGCTTTCTTTTATCCTTCCCTTTTATCACCCCTTTCTCTTATCACCTTATCCTCCTATTTACTTTATGGGTAAGAAAGATTTCTAATACCAATTGAGTAGGAATATATATTTCCCCTTTTTGAACCAATCTAGATGTGAGTGAGGTTTAAGTTTTGGCTGCCTCTGCCCTCACTATTTTCCCCTCTATTGTAAAATATTTTCCTCTTGTGTTTCATTTATGTGAGATGATTTTCTCTATTTTTCCTCTCACTTCCCTCTTTTCCCAGGTCATCTCTCTTTCTCACCAATTCATTTTTTTTAATCTCATCCCATCATAATTAACTATCAAAATCCTTCCAACTACCCTAATAATAATAAAGTGCTTAGAAGATGTATGTATCACCTTCCCATATAGAAAGGTAGACAATTAAACTTTTTCGAGTTCTTTATGCCTTCCCTTTCATGTTGATCTTTTTCTGTTTCTCTTCAATCTTGTATGAAGGTCATATTTTCTATTCAACTCTGGCATTTTCATCAGGAATACTTGAAAGTCCTCTATTTCATGAAACATCTATTTTTTTCCTTGAAAGATTATACTCAGTTCTGCCGCGTTTGTTGCATTATGCTTTGTAAAGGGCATATTGCTGGCTGTAATACTAGCTCTTTTAGAATATCATATTCCAAGACCTCTGTTCCTTTAATGTGGTAGCTGCTATATCTTATGTGATCCTGACCATCACTTTATGGTATTTGAGTGGTTTCTTTCTTGCTGCTAGAGGTATTTTCTCTTTGACCTGGGAGCTCTGGAATTTGATTACAATATTTCTGGGAGTGTCCATTTTTGGATCTTTTTTAGGTTCTGATTGATAAATTCTTTCAATTTTGCCCTCTAGTTCTACAATATTAGGGCAGTTTTCCTTGATAATTTTCTAAATTATGATGTCTAGGACTATTCTTCAATCATGGTTTTCAGGTAATCCAATAATTCTTAAATTATCTTTCCTCAATATATTTTCCAGGTAAGTCATTTTTCTGATGAAATACTTCATGTTTTCTTCCATTCATTTTGACTTTGTTTTATTGTTTTTTGATATCTCATAGAGTTATTAGTTTCCACTTGCCCAATTCTAATTTTTAGTAAGTAATTTTGTTCAGTGAACTCTTGTTCTCTCTCCCCTCCCCCCAAATTTGGTCACTACTACTTTTTAAGGAGATATTTTCATCAGTGAATATTTGTACTTCTTTTTCCATTTTGACAATTCTGTTTTTTAAGATGTTATTTTCTTCAATTTTTGTTCTTTTACCAATATTTTAATTATCTTTTTCATAATTTTCTTCTTTTACTTTATTTTATCTAATTTGTTTATCTAATTTTTCTATTCCACTTTTATTTGATTTTGAAAATTTTTTTAGCTCTTCCAGGAATTCTTTTTGGGTTTATGTTCAATTCAATTTTTTTTCTTTGAGGCTTTGCTTATAGCTATTTGAATTCATTGGTTTCTGAGTTTGTGTCTTGATCTTCTCTGTCACCATAGTGGCTTTTTGTGGTCAAGTTCTTTTTTGTTCTTTGCTTATTTCCCCACCTTATCTTTTGATTTGGAACTTTATGCTAATATTTGGCTCTGTTCTTGGCATGGGGAGGAGTGTTTCTGCCTCAAGCTTCAGGCTTTTTCATACAGCTATCATCGGTGCTAATAATGGCTGAGCAAAATGAGTCAAATACCTCTTTCACACAACAGCTAGTCATGTTCTTTGAGCTATCTTCATAAGACATATTCTTCAATCATCTCATCATTCAATTTTCCTTCCTCCAGTTCATGAACATGCTCCTTAAAATATAATATTATATGTGTTGTTGGTGAAGTGCAAAATACAAGGGATTACCATCTCCTTTGTTCTTAATACTATTCCTATTTTAATGTAGATTGAGCATTATTGTAGATGTTTTAGGGATACCTTATCACACTTGAATGATATTGACCTTGCAGAACCCTAAATCCCCCTGATCTTTTCCCATATGGAATGTTGTCTGGCTATGTTTTCTATGCCTTGTATCATTCCATTAAAAAAAACTATGTCTGGGATCTTTATTCTTGGCATATTTGGAGTTGATCTTTTCTCTTAGTTTTTTGACATTTTGTGAACAATCTTATCTATGTGTGTCTCTCTGTCTCTGTATATATACACACATCTGTTTTAACTGTATCATTTTCAAGTACTGAAATCCAAATTATTGCTAAAAAGAAAAAAAAATTAAACAAAACAGGACCACAGACAGATGCAGAATAAATTTGCAGAAATTTACATTCAGGTTTATACCTGTCAGTTATGGTTGCTTTTCGGATCCAATATTTCAATCTGTTCCAAGTATACCTGACTGTAGTATTACTAGACCACATTTCTCCAGTGTATGTTCCAGGATAGCATGAGAGATTCGATCAGATGCCTTCCAGTTACACAATATATTCATGATTCCATAGATGTACCAGTTTAGTAATTGTTTGGGGAAAAAGGAAATAAAAAAAACTCTTGAATGGTGATGCTTTTTATGAAGTTATGTAGTTCTTAGTGACCATCATTTCATTTCATAACCTTTCACAGACCTTCTATTTAATTATGCACTTGAAATTTCACCTGTTCTTAGAACCTTTAGCTCACCTCAAGTGCTATCTCCTAGAAGAGAATTTTACAGATTCTCCAGTTGATAGTGGATTTTTTTTTCCCCCTTCACAAATGATAATGTATTTATTTTGCATGTATTTTATTTTTACTTAAAGCCTTTGCTTCTTTACAGTAGAACACAGTCTCCTTGAAGTCAGGAACTATTGTTTAAAAAAGATCAGAGTACCTAACATGGAAGTAGGAGTTTAATAATGATTATTGAGTTGAATGCAATTAAAATTGTGCTGATTTTCTATAATTTAAAGAATCTTTTCTCTTTTTTGAAAACTAGGCATATGACCGAATCCTTAAACCTCTCCTTCATTTTCTAAACCAGTAGGTGGTGTAGTAGATTGTTGAGCCCAGAGTCAAGGCGATCTGACTTCTAATCTTGCCTCAGACACTTACTAATTGTATGACATTGGGCAAGTCACTTAACCTCTGTTTGCTTTAGTTATCTCAACTGTAAAATGACAATAATAACAGCATCTACATCCCAGGATTATTTTGAAGATTAAATGAGATGATAGTAGTAAATGACTTGGCATAGTACCCAGTACATAGTAGGCACTTAAAAATGCTTGTTTGCTTTCTCCCTTCTATATAATTTTTAAAAAATTATTGACAGTAGCTTATCAAGAAAAGAGCCCATTCTTTCAGTGCCACAGACAACAGATCACCAGAACCTGTTGAATCAAACTAATTTCATTAAATTACACCTTTGTCATTACTACATTATTTTGGATTTTATTTCTTTTTCATCACTTTTATTCTTTCATGAGTTCTAATGTAATTTTTCTTGGAAGAGGAAGTAG
Source organism: Pseudocheirus occidentalis (assembly GCA_028646575.1). Lineage (NCBI taxonomy): Eukaryota > Metazoa > Chordata > Mammalia > Diprotodontia > Pseudocheiridae > Pseudocheirus > Pseudocheirus occidentalis. The sequence goes on along the minus strand of CM053598.1, from coordinate 149,181,848 downwards.
AAGGAAAATAAGAATTGAGTACATTTTTCTTCTTTCTCTTTTTGTTTATAAATGTCATTTCTGCCCTAAGCTTCATTCCTGAAGAGGGTGCCCAAAGAGGGTTAGGGCTGCCTGAGAGAGACCCTAAAATACCAACATGCCGGGTCCTGCTGAAAGAATTCCACTCAAGTGTTCTCAGCCAAGGAAAAAGTAAAGTTCATTGAAAGTTCAAGTTCACCATGTGGGGTGCTAGGCCATTTAAAGGTGCTCTCACAGAGCAAGTCTCTGCTAAGCTATCTCATGGCGCTCTCACA
>CM053598.1:149152079-149181055 GCA_028646575.1 Pseudocheirus occidentalis | reverse complement strand
AACATATATTGGTAACCCTGATACCATTCTGACCCAATTCTTAGAACATCATTTCACTTTTTTTGTATTTATCCTGAGTCCTCAGATTTAATTCCTTCTTCAGTGCCTGCCTTAAAAGCATCAAAGCTGGTTAGTGAGTCTCCCATGCATTCACATCAGTATCTTTAGACAGTTCCCTCTTTTCTTTCTCATTGGAATTTTCATTGCCAGATTATTATTAATAGGAACAGCCTATATTTCTTGGGTCAACTTGTGCAATAAACGTTTTAAAGCCATAGATACTACTTATTTTTTACATTAACTCTTTATGTAAACTCTTGTTCTCCTAAATCTAGGGTACATGCCAATTATATCCATTCAACTTTCTTCTACTTATATATTATGACCCTAATATGGAGTAGTCATTTTCTCCTGGGGTTCTGGTTATTTATTTCTACTTAGCAACTCAAGTCTTCTGACTTCTAGACCTTGTATCATGCTGTAACAAGCCTGAAAAAATAAAGGAACTGGGTGATTTTCTTTTTCCTATATTCTTTTAAAAAATCTTTAAGAGATTTGAATATGTATCCAGAAAGATGCATGGGATGGACTGTCTAGGTAGTTTGTGCTATGGATATTGCAGAAGCAGTAGACAAAGCTCCTTTATACTTTTGTAAAAGTATTGTTGTATAAAAATATTGAATACATACCTAGATAGTTGAGGTACTATACATTAAGTTGAATTAACCTATACTTACGTTGTATTTTTTTTTTAAATTTTAGTTAACAGAAATCTATTTTCTCTCTCTTCCACACAAATAGGAAAAAAATGAAAAAAAATTATAACAAATATGGATATTCAAGCAAAATAAATACTCTCATTGGTCGTGTTTGAAAAATAGGCATATTTATAAACCATAATACTTACAGCATATCCACAACAGTCAAGGTGAAACCAATGACTTGGCAGAGCAGATGATAGCCTCCACATCTTTCCATAGTTCCCATGAACGAGTCAATTAAGTGCTCTAGACCTCAGTTTCCTCATCTGTAAAGGAAGGGAGTTAAATTCAGTTAACCCTCAAAAATTTCTCTCAGTTCCATATTTTTGATAGTAAGCCCAATTGATTGGGGAAAATTCGGGCTGAAGAGAGGTCAAGAAAGGTGAATTGACATCTTTTCTTAAAATTTGTGTTTCCTTCTGAAATTTTATTTGGGAACCATTACTAGTTCTTGAGGTGAAAAATGAGTGGTGAAATATGAGATAGAAAAACAGTGCTTTCTATTGAGCTAAGGCGACTTTCCTTTCTCAGCAGCTTCTGTGTTGTCATGTGTCAGAAGGATAAATCGTAATCTATATTCTCTTCCTTCTGCATCTCTCCTGCCTTCAACTTGTAGAGTACTCAACTTGAGAACTTGTTTTTTCTTTCAAAACGTTCATTAAAACACAAATGACTTTCCCTCTTTTGATGTTGCCAGAGGAACTTGAACACTATGTAATTAAATCTCTGTTTTAAAGTACTTCTCTCCACAAACACAGGCTTCGAAGATGAAGACTGCATAATAGGTGTTATTAGCTGTACACATAAATAGCAAATGTGTCTTGTAAAGCATTATATTTGCTGAATGAGTTTGCCTTTTTCCAAAGTCATCTCCTTACTAATGACTCATGAGTTTCCTTTCCATTATTTAAAAATAATGTAATTATAGGCTATTCTGGAATAATTTGACATATCTTATGTTCATATCTGAACCTATTAATTAGAGGCAGCATATGTATTTATAATGCGCTGTATGCCTTTATTATCCAAGTTAATCCCTTTAATCCCATTTGAATGGATGAGCAGGGGAGAAGTTAATCCTCAAAACATCTTTATAAACAAACATTTGAATTCACCTATTTCCATCTTTGTTCTTTTTAGCACCTACACTGAAAGCACCAGCATACATGATTGGGATTCAGAGAAACAGTAACCAAGGGATCAGGAAAGGACAGCATGCAAATCATTCCACTCTGCTAAGAAGGGATATGTATTCATGAAACTGTTACTCTAACCCACAGGGGTCTAAAGTCTCACGGTATTATTTCATACAGTCTAGTAATAGCTTGAGAAACATATGATGCAATTATTCTTGGAGTTTAGGGTCCTCAAGTTGCCATGGTCCTGTGGACCCCTGACTCTATTACTATGATCTTACTTGTATCATAAATCAGTCAGGTGACTGTTCCAAGAATCTGTAGCCCAAGAGACTGAGCTTAAGTGCAGGACTCTGAAAATTCTCTGGAGGGTCTCTTGCATTGCCTATAATTGACCTGGCATTTGCTAACCTGAAATAACAGAGGGAAGTCATGTTGAAGGCAGTTTTGGAGTCTCTTCTTAGCACTATGATCTGCACACATGCTAGGTCACTAGAAACAGGAGAGGAAGCAATTGTTTTTCCCTGCTGTGAGCAATGGATTTGAACATGCCTCACACTGTTTTCATGCTGGGTTTTCTTTCCCTCCCTTTCCCCTATAACGCAAGTGCAAGCTGAGCTCATGAAAGTCCTTTGGGCACAAGAAACAACACAGCCTGCCCACAGATCAACTGATTATTTTATTTCATTTTTTTTCCCCAAGAATCCTTGTTGACTGAGTTGCCTCTGCAGGTGACAACTTCTTTGGGCAAAGAGAACTGGGAAAATGTGTTGATTTTATTTATGCATTTATTTATTTTCATGCTAAGGGAAGAAGTCTACTATAGCTTGGAAATCAGAAGGACTCTATATATCTTGCTGAGAAAGAGAACATTTTCCTGAAGATATGTCTGGGTAGACAGGTAATTTCCCCCCTAAGCCAACTAAGAGAAGTATTGATGAACAGTTACCTCTTGCTTTTGTAGCATGTTGATCATTGGAGTTCATTTATCAATTTGATGTGATTACTGGGATAAAAGCCATTATTTGGCAACTTTAATTATATTTCCTTACCCAGGGTCTAGACATGCCCATTGCCAAGCTCCTTGATGAGGCTAAAGATATTTTCCTTGCTTCTGTGGCTTGGGGAATGGTCTGTTAGACTCTCTGTGTCTCTCTGTCTCTGTTTCTGTCTCTCTCTCTCTCCCTCCCTCCTTTCCCTCTCTCCAGCTCTCTCTGTCTCTGTCTCTTCCTCCCTCCCTGTCTCTCAGCTGGTTTCAGTCTCCATGATTCTTCCCCCACCAGGAGCCATCCAGGAGGAAAATTCTTGATTCTGATTCTCTATCCCTGGAACTCTTCTTACACACACACACACACACACACACACACACACACACACACAGGCTTCCTGTCTCAGCCAACCCCCTCCTGCCATGTCAGCAACAGAAGAAAGAGTTCATGCCTTCTGTCTCTTTCACAGAAGTACTTAGCCCTTAGTTACTAAGGACCAAGTACTTGCTAAATTACATTTACTTATTTATTTTTAGCAGTCTTTTCTTTATGAATTTTGAGTCCCTAATTCTCTCTTTCCCTCCTACTTCCAATGAAAAGACAAATGATAGAATATCAATTATACATGCAGAATCATGCAAATGTTTCCATATTTGCTATATTTTTCAGAAAAACAAAACAAAAACAAAACAAAGTGGGAAAATTATGCTTCAATTTGCACTCAGATTTCACCAGTTCTCTGGAGGTTTATAGCATTGTTTTCATCATTAGTCAATTTGATTTTCTCAGATTACTGTATTAATCATAATAGCCAAGTTTTTCACAGGTGATCATCATCACATCAATTCTGTTACTGTGTAAAATGATCTCATGGTTCTCACTTTACTTTGTGTCACTTAATATAAATCATGTCATGTTTTCTTCTGAAACCACTTCCCTCATAATTTCTGAGAACAGGTAGTATTCCATCCCAATCATATGCTGCACCTTGCTTAGCCATTCCCCAGTTGATGAACGACCTCTCAATTTCCAATTCTTTGCCACTGCAAAAAGAACTGTTATAAATGTTTTTGTACATCTAAGTTCTTTTCCTTTTTCATTTCAATCCTTTTTGGGATTCAGTCATAGCAATGGTATTTCTGGGTCAAAGCACAGTTTTATATTCCTTTGGGCATAATTCCAAATTGCCCTTTAGAATGGTTCAACCAGTTCACTACTTTACTAGCAGTTCATTATTGTATCTATTTCTCCCCCATGCCCTCCCGCATTTGCCACTTCTGATAGGTATGAGGTGGTACTTCAGAGTTGTTTTAATTTGTCTTTTCCTAATTAATAGTGATTTAGGGCATTTTTTTCATATGACTATGGATAGCTTTGATTTCTTTTGAAAGATGTCTGTTTATATCCTTGACTATTTATAAATTGGGGAATAGCTCTTATTTGTATAAATTTGATTCTGTTTTATATTCATCATGGATTTTAAAAATAAGACCTTTATCAAAGAAACTTGCTATAAAAATGTTTGACGTTACTTCATTGTCTATGGATCTTTTATCAAAATGTAATTTCCATGATTATCTCTTTTAATTAGGTCTATTTTTTTTGCTTTGTCTGAGATCACAATCACTAGTCCTGTCCTTTTTATTTCAGCTAAAGCATATTAGATTCTACTCCAGTCCCCCACTTTATTTTTAACTCTGTGTGTTTTTGTTTCAAGCGTACCTCTTGTAAACAATGTCATTGGATTCTAGTTTTTAATTCATTCTGCTTTCTGCTTCCATTTTCTTAGTTCATCCCATTCATATCCATAGTTATGATTATTAACATGTCTTTTCCTCCATCCTATTGTCTTCTGTTTTTTCCTTCCCCTCCTCTTTTTATCCTGTCTCTCCTCAAAATCTGTTTTGCTTTTAACCACTGCCTTCCTTAATCTGTCCTCCCTTTCATCATCCTTTCCCACTTTTCTCTCATTTCCTTCTCTTCTTATTTCTCTATTGGGTAGGTTACATTTCCATACACAATTGAGGATGTATATGTAAGCATATATTATATACATAAATATATGTAAGTGTATACACACATATATATACATATGGATCTACATATAGATCTACATATAAATATAATGTGTGTGTGTGTGTGTGTACACACACACACACACACACACACACAAACACATGTATTTCCTCTTTCAACTAATTCTGATGAGTGAGGTTCAACCATTGCCTACCCCCACCCCCATATCTCCTTCCAAAATAAAATTTCTTCTGTGCATGCCTCTTCTGTGTGTGTTATATTTTTCTTAAGAAGCTCTAAATTATAAATTATGTTGTTTCTCATACCTTCTCACTTCTGGGATCTCAGACAGAATGTTCTATATGCTTTCTTTGTCCAAGATAATAATTCAGATAACTGAGATGAAAATATCTCCATACCTTAGTGGATGACCTTCAGACTCTCTGTAATCAAAGTTATTAATCTCTTGATGACCAGGCTTCTGATGATGAACTTCTCTAAACTTAGCTAGGCTTATCCACAAAGCCATTCCAGGTTGGTAGAATTTGCCAGACCTGATACTTAGGTGACATCACCTTTGAAAACTTAGGGTAACCTCCAAGAGGATGTGGCATATAGATATGGTAGCAGTAGTTCTATCAGTGGGTACCATATTAACTGCTAAGAGTCTTTATTTCAAAGAGCTTACAACTAGATAGAGATGGGAAAACTAATGAATCTCTAATCTCTCAAATTATATCAAAATGAATACCATAATCATAAGAATAACTTAAGTAAGAAGGAGTAAAAATTATGCCAAAAAGTTGGTAAATGCATGGAATTAATTTTGAAAGGAATTTTGAAAAGGTGTACTTTGTGAACAATGTCTTCCTCATTACCTCCCCATATCTAAAAACTCAAACTAATATTCTATTCAACGTCTCTCCACACAAGCAAAATGAAAAAAGGATACTTTACTTAATTATCCAGATAAATCAGATTAATTTGGTTTTCATTCTAAGTAGATGATCTTTTAGGATGACTTTTGGCCAAAATAATACATCTTCTGGTGGGCAAGCTTCTGACATGCTTTGAGCCGTGAATTTGAGCAATGCAAGTTAAAATGCATCAGGGGAACTTGAGAAAGTATTAGGAAGTGGGAAAGGAAAGCTAGGGAATAAAAAATAAAGGAATGATGAATTTGACCAGGAGGATCGGTATAACCTGGGGCTAATCAGAAAAAAAAAGTGAGTAAAAAAAATAAAAGAGTTGTAGGTGTCTCTTCTTCGCAGGTTGGTGTACACTCATTTCATGGGCAAAAGAAGAACTCCAAGAGCACAGTTTCTAGAAGGCTGCAGAGCAATATAGCCGAACAACTTCCAAGATGCTGACAGAAAGGGAACAGCAGGAACAAAACTGAAATTTACACAGAGCTGGTCATAAATGCCCATAATGACAATTCCTTGGTGCTCATGTTTTCTCTCTCTCTTGGGTCAATTTGAAACGAAGACGTTCCATTTTAATTTCTTTATGGTGGAATGCTATCAGGAAATGAATATCCTGGGACCCTTTTTAAGCCAATAGCCAACAGAGCAGCAAATCTGTTAAAAGATACATTTCCTATGTAATGCATGCCTAGCATGAAATATCCTGAGCAGGACTTGAAAATCAGTGTTACTTTTTTTAAAAAGGAAACTACCTGTTTTATCAGGTTTTAAAAATGAAAAACCTGATTCTCTAAATCTGGTGCTGAATCTTAGGAAGGAAAAAAAATAACTCCTATTTCTTCATTTCTACATTTAAATGTAAGTCTTAGTTCTAAATCAGCAACAAAATTGAATTTTTAAAAGAAAAAAACCACATATTAAGAGACTGGCATCTTTAGTGTTCCTCATGTTAAAATCAGTAGGTCATTACCAACTTTAGGGGTTTTCACTGACTGCTCATGCTTGAAAATCCCTTCTTCCTTATCTCTATCCCTTGGTTTCCCTTGGTTTTCTTTGAGTCCCAGATAAATTTCCAGCTTCCAAAATCTTTTCCAGTCCCCTTTAAATTTAGTGCCTTCTCTCTGAGATTATACCCAATTTGTCCCATAATATGTATCTTGTTTTTACATACTTGTTTGGATGTTGTCTCCTTCTTAGACTCTAAGCCTCTTGAGACTAGGAGTTGTCTTTTGGCTTTTTTTTATCTTTAGGATTTAGCACAGTGTCTGGCACATAATAGGTACTTAATAAATGTTTGTTGATTTGGCGTGTTGACTTGTTTAAGATCTTTTAATGTGACTTTGTTCTTATAATTTTATTGTAAAGACTGATTGAGACATAAGGATCCTATCTTCACAAGATTGATTTTACCCTTTTTTGACTTCATAAAAGTTTTTAATACAGAAGACAATAACTAACTATTAACAGTTTTAAATATATTTCACTGGAAAGTATAAAGAATACCTGATCCCATTGAACTTATTGTTTAGGTAGATAGAGCAAAACATCACCTTAAAAGTTCTTCTCAAACAAGGTGTCTCCAAAGAATATGTTCAGTCATTTTTCAGTTGTGTCTGACTATTTGTGACCTTCTTTGGGGTTTTCTTGGAAAAGATACTACAGTGGTTTACCATTTCCTTCTCCAACCCATTTTACAGATATTGAAACCAAGGCAAACAGGGTTAAGTGTCTTGCCAGGGATATATAGCTAGTAAGTGTCTGAGGCCATATTTGAACTCAAGAAGATGAGTCTTCCTAATTACAGGCCTAGCACTCCATCCTCTGCACCACATAGCTGCCAAAGTATATACTCCCTCATAAAAAGAGAGAGGGACAAATAAATGGGCTTAAATAGTGGCAGGAAGTATTTAGCTTAGATATATGGAAGAACTATTTAAGAATAAGGACAAGCAAGCTAGTGTTTTCTAAATCTTTTGAAAGGCTATTCAGTCTCATTTCTTATTAAGTATTAAAAATGGGCAGAAATCCATTGATTCAGAATTATTTGGGTGAATTAATCAACATTCATGGTCCTTTAATTGTTTGATTCCATGATACCATGATTTACTCCATTTTTATTTGTGTTTTTTTCTCCTCTCACTACTCATCAATCAACGTTCAAAGTAAAAAAGCAAACACAAAATTATTATAATACATGACTTTTTTATAAGTCAGTGCAAATTTTGCTTACATACAAATGTGGAGAGAAGTGAGCAGATTATATTACACACCACTGGAAAACAACAGAACAGAAAAAGCAGAAAAGAAAAATGGTTACTGTGAAATTTAGTGCCGAGGAACATGCACTATATTTTTCACCATTTGCCATATTTATTGGAAAATCAATGGCAGATCTCCCGTAGTGTGACTGCTGGGTGACAAACTCTTATTATAGGTTAACATTCTATTATACCAGTTCATTTGTGTAAAACTTTTTGCTGGATTGGCAAATATTGTAAGCGTTCTCAAAATGAAAGTAAAGGGAGAACAAGCAAAGATATGAGCTGACAAAAGAATATCAACAATAATAATGGGGCTCATTAAGGGTTTAGAGGAAATTTTCTTGGGTCATGATTACTCAGAGGAAAGCAAGCTCATTGCATGGTATTGCTCCAATGATGAATAAAATTTGATCTTTAATATTTTCATATAAGTTGAAATTGAAATTGAAATATAGGAAAATGAAATGAACATTCCTCAAGAGTTTTAATTGATAAATTCAAATATAAAATTGTAAATGTAAAACTGAATATAAAATTATGTTATAAGATGGGGTAAAAGTCATTGCATATGAGGGGACTGAAATTTATACAACAATATTTTTGCCTTTTTTAAAGATATAGATCTGTTTATTAATTTAGGAACATAGAATATATCGGGTATACTTGATTTACTTATAGCATGTTCATGTTCAACATGTTTAAAGATGATAAAGTCTAGGAAAATTGGGGGAAATAGAGAAAGTGATTCTTCCCTGTTTCATGTTTTAAAGAATAATAAAGGGCCAGCTAGGTGGCACAGTGAATAGAGCACCAGCCCTGGAGTAAGGAAGACCTGAATTCAAATCTGGCCTCAGACACTGAACATTTACTAGCTGTGTGACCTTCGGCAAGTCACTTAACCCCAATTGCCTTGCCTTCCCCCCTCCAAAAACAAGCAAAAACAAAAAAAGATTAAAACGAATAGTAAAGTACAAAGAAAAATAATTCCCCCAAGTTTTTTCCATCAGATTTTTCAATCTCTAAAATCTTCTTTATCGTGGCTTTTATGTACTGAATCATCATATGCCACCAAACATTTCATTTCTTTGCTTTCTATGAACAGTACCTTCATGGCATGTTAGTGTTTTCTTAGCCAAAGCTGTCATTAAGAAATCTAGATCTCTCCACTGGTCCAGTGCTATCCCCTTGCTGACAGGGAATCAAAGAAAGAAGTGAAAGTTGTATAGTGACTCAAGAGAAGATTTAAGTCAGTAGGTCATGCCTGAGGACTGAGACCCAGTGAATGTTGGAAATTCAACTATATTCACCCTGATCCTGAGCTGGTAAACCGGTATCCTCTCGACAATTTCAAAGTGGTTCTGACCGTGTTTAACTTCTTTCCCTGTGGGGGGCTAATCTCATAAAGATTTCAGCCACACAAGCACCAGTGTCAGGGGTATAATGATCACTTTGAAGTTTGTTTGCTTTCCAGTGCATTTAAACAGTTTAAATGTTCCAGGAATAGGATTAGATGCCCCAGTGAATTCATTTCATTTACCCCCAGCAGTGGTTTTCCAATACTATGTGGTGTTTACATGGTATCAATTTAGAAGCATGCTGGTTTTTAAGATTTGTCCCTTCCCCCTATCAATTTTCTACCTCACCAAAGGTCTAGTCTAGAAAGAACATCTTAGCAGACAGGGTTCAATAAAAAGAGGGCATGATTGTGGAGTTATCCCAACACTCAATGGATTATTTTTTGGACTATCTTCTGTAGGTTTGCTAGCCAAAGGGAAGATATGTAGGAAAGAAGAGGGAGGGAGAGAAATGATAATAAAAATATAAATCCACTAAAAGTCGCGAAAGTTAAAGCATGAGAAAAGCATTTGAGACTCGAAGGCAGAAGATCTACTTCCTAATCTCAGTTCAGACTTGTCAGTTTCCTCGTCTCTCTGGATCTCAGCAAGGGTCAAACTATACAGCTAAATTCCCTTATACCTCTGGGTTCATATTTCTAAAGTCATAGAAACTTAGCATCACAGCAGGCATGCCAGTTGATGCAAGGTAAAGAAAATAATGAAACATTGATTCTGTGCAAACTTGGAGCAAATTATTTCTGTTTTGTTTATGAGACCTTAGCTTCTAGTGATCAATGTATGATTCTGTTTCTTTTATTATAATCTTAAGAGACTACTTGAAAATGAATTTTAGTTTTTGGTCATCTCTAATTGCTAGCTAGTCCTTTACACTCATTCCAAAATGGGAACACTGATTTACAATAAGTTGAAATAGGCTTTCCGTCTATCTTTTTGAAAATGGGTGAATAATTTTAGCCATATCACCACCAGCAGCTACATGTTGCAATGGATAAATGGTACAGCAGCTGGTTGCTGGCCTTGGAGTCAGGAAGACTTGAGTTCAAATCCAGCCACATACACTACTAGCTATGTGGTCCTAGGCAAGTCACTTAACTTCTGTTTTCCTGTATCAAGTGGATTGTAAAAACGGGGATAATAATAGCCCTAACCTCCCAGGGTTGTGAGGATTCAGTAAAATACTATTTGAAAAGCACTTAGTACAGTACCTAGCACGTAGTAAGTACTTAATAAATGTTTGTTCCATCTCTTTGTCCTGGGCTACTTGAGAAAACAAAATCCTGGAGCTGTAGAGACTAAAAATATCCAGGAGATGAAGGATACTATGCATGCAAAATTTCCACAAGAATGAAAGGAACTTTGTGCTATCTAATAAAAGATGTTGCTTTATAATGTCCACCCTGGTTTGAATTGAACAAATACATATGTTTTGACTGCAGTCCAATTTTTGATTGGTTTTATTTGATGCAAATCTCTTCATTTCTAACAATGACTTGATTGGTCATTTCCGCGGCTGTTTCTTCAGACTGGATTAATGTCTTTCTTGGACCCTGGGCTTGTCTCCTTTTGATATATCACTTGCCATTTTCAGAGCTTACTTTCACAGCTGATACAAGGAAGGCTGAGGCATCACACCAATAATTCACATTTAAAACATCATACAAATAACTCACATTTAAACATTGTTAACATTCAAGTGGATTCTTGGCCAGAGATATTTGGATAATGACCCCTCTTCTGTGGAAAAACCAGCTGCAGTATCATTGAAAGATATAAATAAAACTTCAGTGTTGTTAATTTTAAAAAGTGTGTTATTCCCCCCAAAATTTGGTCTTAACATCATGATATGCTTTTTGCACTCTGTTTTTTCCTTGGGGCAAAAAAATAGATCAAATCTTCCCCACTCCTAAACAACAACAACAACTTTTTTTTTTTCCCCGTGAGGAGTGATCATCTCTTCAACTGTTTTCACTGTCTAGGTTGATTAGTCAGACACCTACTTCTCATCTCTGCATATGAAAGGCTTCCAAATACAAGAAATGCTTGCATTACCTTGCCTGATCCTATTTTAAGAGACTCCTCAATCATAGCAGCAATACCCACCAAAAGCCCACCAAAAAAACCGTAATGGCTGTGCTTGCTCTGATACAGTTTTTGCTAAGTTCTTGCCAGTAGGTATTATTTCATCCTTTCTTTTCATATTCCACTTCCTAACACTGCCCCTGGATCATTGTAGGCACCTAATAAATATTTTTTGCATACTGACATGGTTAGTCACATGATAATAAATTGACTCCATCTCTAGTTACCATTAATTTCCAATATTTCCAGTCTTGTTCCCTGAGTTAATTATTGGTTGCTCATGGGATACCTGCTAGTTTCTGTCCAGTCTTCAAGTTTGGTTTTCCTAGTGATTCAGAAAAACCTTACATGTATCTCTTCATTATACCTTCTGCTCAGCAACACTAAAATTCACTCCATGGATCAAGTGGGAAGAAGCTGGAATCATGAGACCTGAGTCAAATACAAACTAATCAATTTACTACCTTTGTGAACTTATACAAGCATATGTCTTCAATTTCTTGACTTGTGAAAAGGAAGTTTGACTAGATGGTTTCAGAGGTCTATTTTGGTTAAAGACCCATGATCCTTCTGCTTCTATGAATTAAGTGCTATTCATTATCTGTTTCTGAAAAATAAGGTGTAATTTAACCTCTGCAAAATGATCTGTGGCAATATTCCATTGGATATTTATGTAGACATTTTAAAGATGGTCAGGCTTTTGCTCAAATGGTCAACTGTGATCCACAAGGCCATGGTGCTCTTGTTTATAGTGTTTCATCTGAGACGATTTCTCTCATTATATGGTATTTCCCACAGTTATGGAACTATTGAATGTTTATTTTTTAGGGCAAAAAGACCTTTGCCCCGCTCAGACCTATGAGAGATGGTATGGAGCTCTTCAACTGTGCTAGCTGTATGAACAAACACCACTTAAGCCAGGCTTTGCTTCCTAAACAAGTATTTAATTTCCTCATTAAAGATATATGAAACTAAAAATCGATGAGCCCCGGTGGTTAGAGCTTTTTAGTGGAACTAATGGCTGTACCTTGTCTAACATCAGAAGCTTCACTTGTGGTTTACAGCTACTACACAAGGAGAAACATGAATCCAGAAAGAAGGTCCCTGTCTATAATAATAATTAGATTGTGAGTTCTGGATAAGTAGGTTGCATAAATCTATAACATAGGAAATAAAGCATTTCCAATTAACCCCCACCCCCATACTCAACAGACATGGCGAACTCTCACTCTAAAACTCTAGGTAAAAGGCACTAAAATGCTGTGGCTTAGATATAGACTCCATGGAGTCCCATTAGAAATGCTCTTATACTTCAAATTGCGAACCTCTGACTTGCTGACATCATGGACTATTTGAAAGGAAAAGCACTTGACTAGGTCTGATTGGGGAATATGAGTAACAGATTTCATTTCATCAAGTAAACACCAGATGAAAATGTTGGAACCTCCTGGGCAAATAAAAATCAAGGACATCCTGATCATTTTAGATAAATACCCACAACTTCAAACCCAGAAATGAGTTTTCTCTAGCTAGGCTATTGTGTTAGAAAGCCAGTGCATATCTATGGCTTAGGAAAGAATTAGTTCCCATAGCATCAAAAATTACTTTGTATTTATGATGTATATATAAATATTTATATGATGTGCATATATATACATACTTTGTATATGTGATGCATATATATGTGTGTGTATGTGTGTAATATAGATGTATATTTCCACATTTTTATATGCATTTGCTGCCTCCCCAATTGAATATAAGACCATTGTATCCTCATCATCTAGCATAGTGCCCTTGAATAAATGCTTATTGATTGATTGATGGAATGATTGGGTCCCTTTGCCTTCCAAGTTAATACCGATTATACTAAATTATTTCATTTTTGCTTAACATTTCCCTTCTCTTTCCCTCTCTTCTATTCCTTCCCCTTCCCTTTGCTTTCAGTCCCCTTACGTATGATAAATAAAGTATTTCTTAAATACTTACTATTTGCCAGTCACTGCTATATGGATTCTAAATAAAGATGCAAGAAGAGTTGGTAATTTGTTGGCAAGATAGGGCTATGCTGAAAACCAATTTAGACCATCCATTTGAGGTTACAGTGGATCAGTGGTCTTTCTGTCTATAAAGCCACATCTCCTTGAATAATGATTTTTATTGCTGCTTCGCTTTTTATTGGGTATTTTATTTGTGCTTTCATTGTGTATAGCCAGTCTTAGGAAAATTAGGAGAAATCTTCTTACAAAGAATCTTTCCTTTACTAAGAGTATCCCCTGCCTGCTCCGAATCCTAGTAAGCTCTCTTCTACGTGGTTACCTTCTGAATAAGAATTACTCATTTCCTGCAGCATGTTGACTCAAGAAATATGCTGTTTGTGACTATATTGTTTTATACTTTTGTTTTTAACCATTATATATAATGGTGATACTCCATTTTTGTGTGTTTTAACATATCATCTTTATACATTTTATTTCTACTTTGGTCTGGAAGAGATAGAAATGTAAGCCTATGAAGTATGTAATTATTATGATTGTTGAAATTCTGTTTTCAAAAGATGTTTTGTGGAAGGATAGCAAATAAACACGTCTAATTGAGAAAGTAAGAGAAGAAAAAATCAATCATCTTGTTCAAGAGGTCATTTTTTCAGTCATGTCTGACTCTTCATGACCCCGTTGAAGGTTTCCTTGGCAGAACACAGGAATAGTTTGCCATTTCCTTTTTCCAGCTCATTTTACAGATGAAAACAAACAAGATTAAATGACTTGTCCAGGGTCACACAACTAATAAGTATCTGAGGCTGGGTTTGAACTGAGGAAGATGAGCCTTCCTGACTCTTGGCCTGGTACTTTACTATGCTATCAACTGCCCTTGTACCTTCAAAGAAAGAAATTGGGTAAGGGGAAGGAGAATGATTAGTCCCAGGTGTTGATAGATTTGAATTATGTAGACAGAAGGAAAATGTTGGTTTTATTTGCTTACTCCAGTGATCAGTGAACAGAACAGAAAAATCAATTGAAAGAGAGGATATACAGAAAATGACAGACAGATGGATATAGACGAGTTTGTTTTTTTTTACTTCAAATCCAAACTGAATTGTTCAGGTTTGGTATATAAATGTACCCTACCCACTATGTTCACGCCGGAAAAGGACTCTACCGCTGTATTCTATTTGCTCCTTAATACCCAATAAATATCACACAATAATAAAATATTCAGGGTTGGGTAATGTTGTTATTGGAACAACTACCTAATTTGATTTATTTATTTTTGCATCTGGGTGGTATTTTGAATTTATCGCCTTTGTAAAATCACAGAACATGAGTGACAAGAAAGAAGAGAGAGACATCGGAACATTTTTCTGATGGATTCAAAGGGACTATAACATTAATGGGACTTTGTTAAGGAAACATTGGGGATGGGAGTACTTCAGAGCTCAGGAGTTTTTTAATCCTTATCACTCTTTGTCAGATTGTGAATGTTGTTTAATGGACGTTATAATGAAGTTTTAAAAGAGCTTTTGTCTTTTCAAATAAATGTATTAGGAAAGTAAAATTTGAGACAAGAATATTATTGACTAGTCAATGATGAAAACAGACATTCTGTCATTCTCTGTATCCTGAAGTAATAGTGTGAGTATTTTGTATCCACATCTAACTTAGAGAGACTGCTCATTTCTGCCAACTGGAACTGGGGGACACTTATCTTTTCCTGCCCTGTACCCCGCCATTGCAGTGCTAAGAAAGTCTGACATCTGCCTAAGGGAACGAGGCACCTCATTCACAAACTGATTCCCCCATCTCAGTTAAAAATATAAATTATAGTAAAACTTATGACACATGTCTAGAGTCCCCAAAGTGAGGAATAAAACAAGAATCAATGTACAATATAAATCAGATATGGGACAGATAATCTAATGCTACTTGTAGAAAAAAGAATGGCAAGCATAAAAGAATCACAGCACTCCTAACAGAGTGATTAGAACAGTAACAGCATCTTTCTTTTAGCAGTGTGTGGAGAATATATGTGATATCCCTGTGAAGGCATTCTATATTCTACAGATGAGACAAAAGTATTTCTAAAATTAATCAATATTTATTAAGTGCCTACTATGTGCCAGGCATTTTGCTAATCTGTGGGAATAAAAAAAAGAGGCAAAAAACAGTCCCTGCCTTCAAGGAATTTAAAATCTAGTGGAGGAGAAAACATGAAAATGAATATATGCAAAACAGGCTGTATATAGGATAATTTGGGAATAATTAAAAGAGGGAAAGTGCTGAAATTAAGAAGGGATAGGGAAGGCTTCTTATAGAAGGTGAGATTTTAGTTGGAAATTAAAGGAAGCCAGGGAGGTCAGTAGACAGAATGGAAGAGAGCAACATTACAGGTAGGGAGGACAGACAGAGATAATACTTGGAGTTGAGAGATAGAGTGTCTTGTATGTGGAACAGTTAGGAGTTCAGTGTCATTGGGTCAAAGAGTAAAGTGAAAGGAAACCGGAAGGGGCTCAGTGATGAAGGGCTTTATATGCCAAACAGAGCATTTTGTATTTGATCCTGGAGGCAACTGGAAGGCACTGGAGTTTATTGAGTGGGAGGAATGATACAATCAGATTTACATTTGAGGAAAATCATTTCAGTGACTAAAGGGAAAGTGGACTAGGGTGAGGAGAGATTAGAAGTATGCAGATTCATTAGCAAGGTTTTAATAATCAAGGTGTGACACAATGAGGACCAAGGGTGGGAATGTCAGAAGAGAGAAGGGGCTTATTTGAGAGATGTTTCAAAGGTGAAGTTGATAGATCTTGGCAACAGCTTGGATGTGGGAGGTGAGAGATAGTGAATAATGTAGGATGGCTCCTAGGTTGTGAGCCTGAGGGACCAGAGGACAGTGTTGCCCTCTATGGTAATAGGGAAGGGAGAAGGAATAAGGGTATAGGGGGAAAAGTAATGAATTCTGTTTTAGACATACTGAGTTTAAGATGTCTACTGGATATCCAGTTTGAAGTGTCTGAAAGTCAGCTAGAGATGCAAGGTCCAAGGTCAGCAGAGAGATTGGGGAGGAAAAAGGAGATTTGACCATCAACATAACAATAGTAAATCTGTGGGAGCTGATGATATCACCAAGTGAAGTAGTAGAGGAAGAGAAGAGATATGGGCCTAGATAGAACATAACCCTGAAGAACACCTATGGATAGGTATGATCTGGAGGAAGATCCAGCAACGGAGAGATTAAGAAAGAGCAGTGAGATAGGTAGGAGAACCAGAAGAGAGTGATGTCCTAACAATCTAAAGAGAAGAGAGTATCAAGGAGGAGAAAGTAATCAAGTGTCAAAGGCTGCAGAGAGGTCAAAGAAAATGAGGATCGAGAAAAGGCTGTTGGATTTGGCAATGAAGAGGTCATTAGTAACTCAAGGTAATAGGTTATTAATTAAAATAAAGAAGAAGGGAGGAAAGAGAAACAGGGAAAGAAAGAAAAGAGAAGAGAGAAAGAAAGAAGGAAGGAAGGAGAAAGAAAGGAAGAAAGGAAGAACAAAAGAAAGAAAGAGAGGGAGGGAGGAAGAGGAAAGAACAAAAGAAAGAGAAAGAGAGGAAGGAAGGATGGAAAGAAGGAAGGGAGATAGAAAGAAGGAAAGAAAGAAAGAAAGAAAGAAAAAGAAAGAAAGAAAGAAAGAGGAAGGGAGAAAGAAAGAAAGAATCTTGTTTCCATAGAATTTTAGAGCTCAAAGGAAGCCTAGTAATAATCCAGTCTAAATTCCCTCCTGGTATAGGAAACTCCTCTACAATATTTCTAAGTAGAAGTAGTAATCTGGCAAAATATTTAAACATTCCACTATGTATTTCACAAGCTGATTCCATTGCTGGACAACTGGTTCCAAGGGAGTTGGCTTTATACTGATTTCAGAATTGACCCCCTTTAACTTCCACCCATTTATTCCAGTCCTGTTCCTCAGAAGGTACACAGATCAAGCCTAATGCTTCTTCCATATAACTATCCTTTATATATTTGAAAATATGTCTTCTCCAGCCCCACGACCAGTCTTCTTTCCTATGGAACAAATATTCTCTTCTTCTTTCAACTGTTCTTCATTTGGTGTCCTTTCAAATTCCCTCTTTATTCTGGTATGTCTCCAATAGTTTGTCAAAATTACTGTTAAAATATGATGCTCCAAACTGAACATAATACTCCAGTTGTGGCAGAGTAGAATATAATGAGATCTATTTTATTTGTATATTTTACTTCTATGAATGTAGTCTGAATTAAGTTCTCACATATCACATAGGTTTTTGCCTATGACATTGCCAGGGATTGAGATCAAGTTCATAAGTCTATAGTTTCTGTAATTCAAACTTTTCCCTCTTTTTGGAAATCAGAATATTATTTTTTTCTTTCTCTGAAAGATCTTTGCAAGCTCTCTGTCAGGGATAGAACAAAAGCAATCCTCAGCCCAGCCCAGATGAAATTATTGAAAATTATAATTAGTTCCATCTGAATTAATGAAGTTCTGCTATAATTCTTTTGTTTTCTTTCATGATATTTCCCTCTTTCATTTGGAGAAATAATGCATTATAGAAAGTAAACCACTTCTAATTTAGTAGAGCCCCTGAAATAGCCTTTAGTAAGAGCCTTCAGAAGAAATTAAGCAGAATGTCACTGCAGTAAATTATTAACTGTATTTCTATTTCACTTGAAAACTTCTCAGTGTTTTAAGATCCTTCCAGGATAATAAAACTGAGCTGAGTAGATGGAACTTTTATTTAGCAGTAGCAGAATGTGAACTTACATTGCTATTCAGTGATAACACCTACAGTATATCTAGTTCAGAGTCATAGCTAGTTCACTGAATACTGGATGATTTCTTATGTGAAATTATAAAATCCATTAAGTGTGTATGGAAACTTAAAGGGAGTAAATATAGCTTTTTCTCTCCAGTCAAGGGTAGTTAAGCAGAACAATAATACATAAATACTAACCTGGATTTCCCATCCTAGCTCAACCACTTTTTGTGAGAGCAAGAACAATTTTGGTGTTTTCCCCACCCATAAAGGGGTAATTTTATGTCTTTTCTTGACCACTTCAGAGAAAATAAATAAATTAGGTATGGAGTGTAGTTTGATCTCTTTGAAAGAAAATATTATGGTTATCATTATTATTTATTAAGATATTTATATAAGCAATTGAATAATTGAGGCAAGTCCAAAGGATATTAAAATACTCCAGCAAAGCAAAGAAAAAAATATTAGAGGCAAAGTTAACTGAAAGATCTAAGTATGGCTTTTTTATATTGAACTCCACAAGTGGACCTAATTCTCTGAAGAAAAAGCTGAAAGACTGGGAGACTCCATTCATTGGTTTTTCTCTCTCTTTTCTGACTATTTGACACAGAACAGTTGAAGAGTGGTGTGTGCCCGTACATAGTATGTTCTCTCTTTTTTCTAGTATGACTGAGTCGTATGGATTTATTAGCAGGAACAGGGGTTTATGATGGCAATTCACAACCAGATCATTGCCACCAGAAATTACAGAAGTATCTTTAAGGAGCCCAGGGTTAATTGATCGATGAAAGGAAATGGTGGAAATTGTGCAGCATATCACTCAGGCTGTAACATTTAGCACCTACCAAATACCTAACAAGGCCTAACCTGGTAGGTGGAATTACACATCAGAAGCTTAATGTCTTTCATCAGTTGACAGATGACAAATCCTTAGACTCCAAATATAGACCTCAAAGTATTCTGGAGAAATCAACAAATGAAATGTACTGAAGCGGGACCTTTATTATTACTGATCTGTTTACTTACAACTGCCCGGATATAACACTGATCCATTGAAAATCAGAAAAAAAACCATTCTTAATATATGTCAGCGTACCTTAAATCCATATTCCAAGCAACATGGGGGGAAAAACAGTTTTTGAAATAGAATATGTCCCAAAAGTCTTTGTGCAGTTTGAAGCTTTAATAATTTGAGAAACATAATAGTATAAACTTTTAAAAAAAACATTTAAAATTTAATCATTTAAATTTCTTGTGTATTTTTTATGAATTTTGCATAGCAAATCTCTTTTTGACTTCAACAAAATGGGGCACCCTGTCATTATACACTGTGTACAGTTTCTGAACGACACTTTCTCTGACCAGTGGATTAGAAGAGGAGATCTTCTTACTTAGTTATCTCATTTCCTTTTCCTCAGACCCCCATCCTTAAATATGTATTATAAATAATTACCTAGGACATTATGTACAAAAACATGCAAATTATACATACTTTAAAGGTTCATTTCTGCTTGTGTCTTAAATTTTTTTTAAAACAACAACAGAAACAACTTTGATCATTTAAAAAAAAACTATCACTCTCTACCAGACTTTGTCTTGTGGGGCTGCAGCAAGACTATTATGCGTGCATCACATCTCATCTTCTGGATGATCGTAAGGCTAGGATTACAAATACCATCCTTTCAGTCACCAAACAGTAGCTTATGAAAGTTTTCATAAAGTTTAAAAATCTACTTGAACAACATATAGCCCAACATGGTAGTTATGTTGAATGTTAATAAGGCTCTTGTAAATATTTTAAAATGTAAACAATCATCATTCTGAATGTCATTTTTGAAGTTTGTAGCATATATACTTCTGAAGTTATTAAAGTTTAAAAATACACTGATTTGGGGATGTTTTGAATAGAGATCTAGCAGAGAAAAACAATCGTGTGGGTACAGGATTGGTCATTAAGGAAACACTTTTTGTTTTGCTTTTTGGAGAGGGGGAGGAAGGGCAATGGGGTTTAAGTAACTTGCCCAAGGTCACACAGCTAGTAAGTGTTAAGTATCTGAGACCACATTTGAATTCAGGTCCTCCTGACTCCAGGACCAGTGGTTTATTCACTGTACCACCTAGCCACCCCCAGGAAACACTTATTAAGCACTTACTATGGGCCAGGCACTGTGATAAGTGCTGGGGTTACAAAGAAAGGAAGAAGACAGCCTCTGCCTTTGAGAGCTCACAGTACAATGCAGGGGATAATATGCAAATAACTGAATACAAGCAAGAGATAGATAGATAGATAGACAGATAGATAGATAGATAGATAGATAGATAGATAGATAGATAGATGGATAGACAGATAGATGATAGATAGATGCATGTGGATAGATAGATAGAACCCATTGAGCATTACTCCTTTTCTCTCATCCAATGTAAAATATGCATTGAAGATGTTTTCAGTGAGACTGCTAAGGAGATGCTTTCATTCTCATACTTGTGTTCAACTATAAAATCCATTCTTTTATCTGCCTTTATAATTATCCATTGAACACTGTTACATGATATATAATCACAAGTCATGTAAAATTATATCATGGAGGCTATTTTGATATATATCATATATATTTAACACACATACATATATACATGCAAACATGCACATATGTGTGTTAGCAGGATAGCAACTTGTTTCAGAACCATTTCTTTTTGAACCTTATAAAAAATTGAGCCTGGAATAACAATAACAGCCATCATAATTTCAACCACCTGTGCAATTGTTTGCCAAATACTCAACTCAAAGTAATGATGGCGGGATATCAGCCAGTCCCAGAACTGTTTCTATATGACTTCCATAGAACATAAAGATAAGAACAAAAATGTGACAACAATATTAACTGACATTTATTTGGCATTTCAAAGTCTGCAGGATTCTTACAGTTCTGTATAAACATCATCTCACTGGAACCTCACAATAACTATATCAGGCCCTACAGGAATCACGGTGCCCAGTTTACAGATGAGGACAATGAAGCTCAGAGAAGGATTGCCCAGTGTCATAGAGTCAATATATGTCAGGAGCAGGATTTGAGCCCAGATCTTTGTGATTCTAAGCCAGGCACTCTCCCAACTCCCTAAGAGATGGTAGTTCACATTATATGCATGTTGTAGCTTAAAGTATGCAAAGTATAAACAACCTTCCATACATTATAAAGTACATTCCATACATCTTATTTGATCCCTGCCATACATACCCTGTGAAGTAGGTATTAATATTATCCCATTTTCTAGATAAGAAAACTGAGGCCTCAAGTGACTTGTCTGGGTTCACACAGATAATAACACCCTGGGGGATAAGGGAAAGAGGCTTAGGAATGTTACACCTCTAAATCAGTCTACTGATAAGAGATTTTTATGGACTAATAATTCCATGCTCTGTCTAAACACCAAGTCTTCTAAGTGCTTATGCAGCCATTAGGCTCATTAATCCTCCCATTTTCCTGTGAGCCTCTCAGTGAACATGAATTAACCCCACATTTACTGGGCCTCTGAGGTGATATACTTTGACCAAATGGCACACGAATCAACACTGGCTTCTTCAACATGAGAGCCCTTCTCGCCTATACCTCTAGATTCATTCTGCCTGTAAGAGAAATAAGTGAACCCTAAAATCCAAATCCCTTTCACATTGGTCACTGACAGTGCAAGAGACTATTTGTTAGCGTTCCTAGTGATAACAGTAACCCCGATGTTGCTCCAAGTGGTATTTTCTTCAGCTCTCAGCCTCTCAGCATTGTGGGGCATGGGAGGGGATATGAATGACAGTGCCAGGGTCAAAAAGGCACCCCAGTTCTAGTACATCAGACAATAAGGACACAAACAAAGCTCCTTTTACCGGCTTCCACTGACGCATGAAGAAACCTATTATTGGGCCATTTGTATGTTTTCTCTAAAGTGCCAACCCTTGGCAGTGATGTCACAGTAACTATATGTTACAATGCACTACAAAAAGCTCACACAGAAAAATACTGTTGAGGCCCAGTCTCCTTCCTGTTATGGATAAAGGTCAAGCTCATGTTGTTCTTGCTGACATGGCAAGATTACTAATCTCTGCACTTTGCAGTCACCCTTTAGGAAATGGAACGGGTGCATTAGAGAGTTGTTTCAGGGTTCCCAGTGGCTGGAGCTGTAAATTAGCCAGGGCCCACATATGCACAAACAAAAATCCCAGTTTAGATTTTCTTGCCTAAAGTACCATAATGATAGCCCTAAGACCTGCTATTACTTCTGAAATTACAGTCAAATAGCTATGATTTGGCAGATACCACAGGAAAGGATGCTTTTGTTGTTTCATTTTGGCGAGATCACTCTGCACTGTTGGGATGCTAAAGAGAGCCATGGTATAAGACATGAAAAGGATGGGGGTGGTGGTGGTTATTGGAAGTGTTTTAATAGCGGCTAAGTGGGTGGGAAAGATTGAGACCTACTGTGTCTCTTGGGAGGGAGGTAGAGGAGTACTTAGAGATATATAGATATCTTATCACAGGTTCAGGGGTGGTGTGCTGATTCTTCCATTGATTCCAACCAGCCTACCCCTTAAGAAGTCTTATAAATCAAGAATGTTATAGTATCATAGGGACGGAAGGAATTAAAGATCTCTTTACAGTCTTAAGATAGGACCACCATTTTACACTGATGAGAAAAGGTACAGTCTATTTTAAACAACAAGCTATCAGCTTTATTTAATAGGGACTGGTTTGGGGATTTCATTAATACAAGGCACTCCCACTACCAAAGCAAGTCAACATCTTCTCTACAACATATAGCCTTACACAGTTACCTTGGGGAGTGAGGGATAAGTGAATTGTCCACTGTCACACAACCACTAAATAGAGAAAGGACTTGAACCTGGATCTTCCTGCCTCCAAGGCCAACCATTATCCATGATGCCAAACTATCTCTTGTTTACACTAAGTAAAAGTTTCTACAGGAAATATTTTAGATCCATTTCCCCCCCCCCCCATATATATATATATATATATTCCCATAGTAACCCAAATATCCTGTTCTTTTCCTTTTGCCTTGTCTTCTCTTTTTGTCTTTATAACTTTGTTTGTATACTTTTAGTTTACAAGATCAGTTCCACCATCCCTTGAGTTTCACATTTTCTTCCCCTCCCTCTAGACCCTCCCCTTCCATGATGACATGCAATCAAGTATGGGATCAGGAAATACTTTCATATTAGACATTAATCAAGTTGTAAAGAAGTATTATAACTGATGGAATGAACAATGGGAAAGAGGAAACAAAACCAAACAAGAAAAATCAAGAGAGCAGGTAGTTTCCTTCAATCTGCATTCAAACTCTGTAGTTCTTTCTCTGAATGTAGACATCTCTTTCCATCATGAGTCTTTTGGAGTTGTCTTATAACCTTGCATGGCTGAGAAGAGTCCAGTCTATCAAAGTTGGTCATCATACATACGTTGTATCTGTAATTGTGTACAAATTTCTCCTGGTTCTGCTCTTTTCATTCAACATCAGTTTGCATAAGTTCCCCCCCCCAGATAAATATGAAGTCCATTTGCTCTTTATTTCTTATAGCACAATAGTATTCCATTACATTCATATACCACAACGTGTTTAGCCATTCCCCAGTTGACAGGCATCCCTTTAATTTGCAATTCTTTGCCACCACAAAAATATTTTTGTACATACAGGTCTTCCTCCCACTTCTATGATCTCTTTGGGATACAACCACAGAATTGGTATTGCTGTGTCAAAGGATATGTACCTATTTATAACCCTTTGGGCATAGTTCCAGATTGCTCTCCAGAATGGTTGAATCAGTTCACAATTCCACCAACAAAGCATAAGTGTTCCAATTTTTCCACATCCTCTCTAGCATTTGTCATTTTCCTGTTTTGTCATCTTAGCCAATCTGACTGGTGAGATGTGGTACCTCAGAGTTGTTTTGATTTGCCTTTCTCTAATCAATATTGATTTAGAGCATTTTTTCATATGCTTATAGATATCTTTAACTTTTTCCTCTGAAAAGTGGCTGTTCATATCCTTTGGCCATTTATCAATTCGGGAATGACTTGTGTTCTTATAGATTTGACTCAATTCTCTGTATATTTTATATATGAGGCCTTTATCAGAGACACTAGTTGCAAAAATTCTTTCCCAATTTCCCACTTTCCTCATAATATTGGTTATGTTGTCTTTGTTTGTAGAGAATCTTTTCAATTTAATGTGATCAAAATTATCCCTTGTGCATTTTATAATGCTCTCTAACTCTTGTTTGGTCATAAAATCTCCCCTTCTCCATAAATCTGACACGTAAACTATTCCTTGCTTTCTCAGATTGCTTACAGTATCAGCCTTTATCCCTAGATCATGCACCCATTTAGATTTGATTTTGGCATATGGTGCTAAATATTGGTCTATGCCGAGTTTCTGACATACTATATTCCAGTTTTCCCAATAGTTTTTGTCAAATAGTAAGTAATGCCAAATTGGGGCCTTTGTCTTTATCAAACAGTAGTCATTGACTGCTGAGTCTCATTTACCCAAACTATTCCATTGATCCACTATATTCCTCAGTCAGTACCAAGTAGTTTTGATGACTGCTGCTTTATAATACAGATTAAAATCTGGTATGGGTAGGCCACCTACCCTACCATTTCTTTTCATTAATTCCCTTGATATTCTGGACCTATTGTTCTTCCACATGTATTTTGTTACTATTTTCCTAGCTCTATAAAGTAATTTTTGGTAGATTGATTGATATAGCACTAAATATGTAATTTAATTTAGGTTAATTTATAATTTTTATTATATTAGCTCCACCCAACCACAAGCAACTGATGTTTTTACAGTTAGTTAAATCTGACTTCATTTGTGTGAAAAGTATTTTGTAGTTGTGTTCATATAGGTCAAGGGTTTGTTTTGGCAGGTAGATTTCCAAATATTTTATAATGTCTACATAACTTTAAATGGGATTTCTGTTTCTATCTCTTGCTGTTGGATTATGTCAGAGATATATAGGAATGCCTAGGATTTATGTGGGTTTACTTTATACCCTGCAACTTTGCCAAATTTATATATTGTCTCAAGCAGTTTTTTACTTGATTCTCTAGGATTCTCTAAGTATATCATCATATCATCTGCAAAGAATGATAACTTAGTCTCTTCTTTGCCTAATTTGATTCTTTCATTTTCTTTTTCTTCTCTAATTGCTACTACTAACATTTCTAGTACCAAATTGAATAAGAGGGGTGATAGTGGACATCCTTGTTTCACCCCTGATCTTATTGGAAATGCTTCCAGCTTATCCCCATTATATATAATACTTGCCAATGGCTTTAAATAGATGCTACTTGTTATTTTAAAGAAGAGTCCATTTATTAATTTACTTTCTAGTGTTTTTAATAGGAATGGATGTTGTATTTTGTCAAAAGCCTTTTCTGCTTCTATTGAAACAATCATATGGTTTCTGCTAGTTTTGTTGTTGATATGATCAATTATACTGATGGTTTTCCTAATATTGAACCATCCTTGCATTCCTGGAATAAATCATACCTGATCAAAGTGTATTATTCTTGTGATAAGCTGCTGTAGTCATTTTGCTAATATTTTATTTAAAATTTTTGCATCTATACTCATGAGGGAAATCGGTCTATAATTTTCTTTCTCCATTTTGTCCTTTGCCCTTTTTTGAAACCTTCAATTTCTAATGCATGTGTTGTCTTTCTTTAGAAGCAACTGGTAGTCTTTTATGCTTCTAGGGAGTTACCTGTTCTTACAATGGCAAAGCCCTTTTATTCCTTAGGATGCCAACATATCTCAAATAATAACACTAATTTAATCTATGAAAACATGCTGCAGATGAACTTTGTGGGAACAAAGTCACATGTATTATAAATCAGCTGAACAGCATGGTGTAATAAAAAATGCTCAATTTGGATAATATAAATTTCAATCCTAGTTTTTTTCTATTTACTTCATATTTGACCTTGGAAAAGTCATTTTTATCTCTTTAGGCCTCAGTTTTCTCATCTCTAAAGTGAAGGGTGTTGGATTAGGTGGGGTTTTAATTCTTAAAGTTTTGACATTTTGATTCCATAAGTAGAATTTCTAGACTTTACTCTCATTTGGCTATAATGTAATAAGAGTGCTATTGGAGGAGAGAAGGAGATAATCAGTCATATAGAATTTTATGTGGTATATATCTGTAGTTAAATATTTCATGCTTTTCTTTTCTTTTTTTTCCCTCTGGAGGAAAATCTTGCATGCACTTTGCTTGGATTTGTTTTCTGGTTCTTTTTTTCCCCCTGGAACTTTATCTGTCCATATCCTAAGAAGGTATTTAGCCGAAGAATGATTTATTCCTGTGTATTACTGTATCATCCCAGTCTTTCTTTTAACTCATTTAAACATTCAGTTACCCTAAATGTTGCTTTCTGAGTGGAGGGAGGGTTGTCATGACTTGAACACATAATATTGGACCCTTATTTGAAAGTTTTGGACACCATTCAGATTCATAGCTAACCTGAAAAGTCTTTTGTATTCTGTCCTGATGGGATCAAATCCTGACTATTATGTTCAGACCTTGGTCTCATATTCTAGGGAGGACAATGAGAAGTCATAGACTAAACTGTCAACCATAAAATCAATTGAAACAACTAATAAATTTAGCAAAATTGCAGGATATAAAATAAACACACATCAATCACCAGCATTCCTGCACGTTACCTACAAAATTCAGCAGAAAGAGCTAGAAAAAAAATCACATTCAAAATAGCCACAGAAGGTATAAAACATTTGGGAATGTATCTACTAAGATGCACCCAAGAACTATATGAATGCAACTTTTAAAAAGCCTTTGCATAAATAAAAAGAGAAATAAATAACTGGAGAAATAATTGCCCTTAGATTCAGCAAAAATATTAAGGAAAAAACAAATGTTACATAAATTAATTGACTTATTTTGTGCTATGCCAATCAAACTACCAAAGGATTATCTTATAGAGCTAAAAGAAGTAATAGTGAAATTCGTATGGAACAACACAGGGTCAAGAACAATAATGAAAAAAAGTGGGAAGGGGGATTTATCAGTTTCAGATTTTAAACCATAATGCAATAATAATTTAAAATGATGGGTAATGTATTTTTTAAGTAGAGAAAATGAAAACATACACACATACATATATATGAGTATATATATATATACATATGTTTGTGCATATATTTATAGTTTTATATATATGATTTATTTTTATTTTTTCTTTTTAAGCTGGATAGCAATTACTGGAGGGTGACTAAGATGGTGAAAGTCTTTGAGGTCAAGCCGTGCAAGAATTTCTTGAGAATGGTTAAGGGAAAATTTGGGTTTTAAAGGTGGGGTGGGAACACTTGATCTTCTAGTACTTGAAGACTTCATTATGACAAAAGGATAATTAATTGTTTGTCCCCATTAGGAATTACTAAGAATAGTTAGTGGAAATTTCAGATGTAAATTTATGTAAAAATTTGTCTAATAATTACAGCTATCCAAAAATCACCTGGCAGGTAGTGGATTCTTCCTCACTTCCATCAGAAGCTTGAAGGTTTTAGGGGGATTCTTAGTCAGGTGTTGGTTGGACCCTTTGCAAATGAGAATAAATGTAACTCCCTCTAGGATTCCAGGAGTAAGAAGAACAAAAGAGGAAAGAGTGAAGTCCTTAGTTTAAAAAATGAAATGTTACTCATAGATAAAAAGAATTCACTTAGTATTTATTTTGTTACTTTTTAAATATATAAAATTTACTTCTAATCCTTAGGACAGAACTTTCATGTGTCATACCATCAATAGCTAAAAATTTTGGGAAGGCACGTCAGTTTAATAGAAGAAATAACTATCTAATATTTAAAGCCATGCCTAGTTGGAATGGGCTGTCATATAAGGGAATGACTTTCCTACCACTTGTAGTATTCATACGGAGTCTGGATGCCCATTTGTCAGAGCTATTGTAGAAAAGATTTACATTTTAGATGGAGGTTGGACCAAATTGCTCTAATAGTCCATTCTGACTCAAAAACTCTTGAATTCCACGATTATTAATTTGTCTTAGTCATCTTCATTGACTTGACTACCTCATGTATTTTTCTAATAAAGAGTAGAGTGAAGTAAAGTTTCTTGGACTATTCCTACACTAGGTGAAGAATTTTATAGCCATAGAACAAGAAAAACAACAATAACAACACTATGATGTCATTAATGTATTAACTCAGCCATAGATCAGAAACACAGAACATATTTGGCTAAAAGGTAATGCTGTCTTTGATCATTTTTTTTTCTTTTTTCAGTTGTTTCCAACTCTTCATGTCCCTGTTTGGAATTTTCTAATCAAAGATAATGGAATAGTTTGCCATTACCTTCTTTTTTTTTTAAATTTTTTTAAATTTATTTTTTATTTGTTTTCTTGTTTACATTATTCATTTTCATTACATTTTTGAATTACACATTTTCTCCCTGTCTTGCCCCTGCCGCAACCCTAAAACAGCAATCCCACTGTAAAGCCCCTCCCCTGCTCTGCTCTCTTATTTTCTGGTAGGGGAGGGAGGGTCTCCCTATCCCAGCCCCTGTATATCTTAATTCCTAGTTGCAGGTGTTGGAGAACTTTAAATTCTAGATTCTTTCGATTCCTCCCT
>CM053598.1:149122918-149151579 GCA_028646575.1 Pseudocheirus occidentalis | reverse complement strand
GGGGTGTTGCAAGTCCCCCCCAGCTTTGGCTTGCTGGAAGCGCACCCCAGGATCACCACCCAAGACCACGATCTGGATCCAGGCCACTCAACACAAGACCATTTGGTCCTGTTCAATCAATTCAGCCCCCCTGCGAAGTCTGCAAGTCAGGGGCTCTAAAGCAGCCCAGTGGTGGCATTCGCAGGTTAGAGCCGTTTCTGCCCTTCCCCCACTGCTTCCTTGCCCCAGGGGTAGATTGGCCGAACTGCTTTTCCTCCCCCAAATTTAGCTTGAAAGCTTCACTCACTTTCACTGACCTTTAATCCTGGCTTATGCAATTTGCTCCAGGTGCTTTAGATCTTTTCTGAAGTAGACTCACACTGTGGCTTGGGAGGCTCAGTTCCTCCAGGCTGCCCCTCGTCTCAGTTCCTGGTCTGGGATGAGCCCCTCCAGCCAGCTGCCTTTCTCCAATCCCTGTTTTTCACACCTTTCTTTAATCCCTATTTTTCAGACCTTGGTAGATGTGGAGTTGCTGGAGGCTGTAGATCTTCTTTCTTGTAGACTGCTGCAGCTCGGCTTGGCTCCTTCCTACCACCCTGGGATCTGGCCATGGTTTTGGTTTCAAGCTGGGCCTGCCTCAGCTTGTGTCCTGTGGCATGATCCCCTCCTGCCAAGATGCCTTTTGCGAGACATGTGTTTTCTATATTTTTTGAGTTTGAGAGTCCTAGAATTTGTCCAGTGTCATATTTTTATGGGTGTTTAGGGTGGCTGCGTGGGAGCTGTGGGACACTGCTGCTTCTATGCCGCCATCTTGGCTCTGCCCCCAGAACTACGATACATGGTATCTTTATATCTTCTCTGTGGCTCAGTTTCCCCATCTTTAAAATGGGGGATGGGTGGACTAGGTAATTGCTAAATTTCTTTCTTGCTCTTGGTCCTAGGACCTTATGATTTCTAGGGTTAATGGAAATAACAAATACAATTTTCATTTTGCTCATGACTATATCTGTCTGGAAGTGACAAGTACTTTATGGGAATAAGGAAAAATTCTCATATATGAAATCAAGAAGGTTGTCTTATTTTAATCCAGGTGGGTCATGCCATCCTAATGATCATGACAGGGTATGTGTGGTAAAACATGACTTTGGACCCAGTGGGAGGGTCAAAGTCCAATAGTCACACAATAGTTGACAGATGTTTGGCATTTGTAGGAATTCCCTTATAGGAAATTGACTCAAAGGTCATTGGTCATTCCTTCTTGTTGACCAGCCTGAACCAAGAACATTTGATCATTCTAGACTAAAGAGCAATCCTACTTCTGTTGGCACAAAATGGTCAATTATGGATAGTGCATGATGACACAATTTTCCTCCTCCTTGAAATGAAATGTTCAGTCATTTTGGGATATCCTAATCTGTTTACCAGCTGTACTGATGAGTTGGATTTATTTAACTGTTATCACCAAGCTGACCTATGTTATAATGACAGATCATGTCCTAGTGAACAAAAGTATCATATTTCCCAGGCTTTTCCCTGTGAAAAGAGAAATTTATGTCTAAAGATTCCACTCCCCCCCCACTCTTTAAATGTAAATATGTCAGAGATATATTAAAATGGTATTTGATATAGAC
The DNA here is from genome assembly GCA_028646575.1 of Pseudocheirus occidentalis. Taxonomy (NCBI): domain Eukaryota; kingdom Metazoa; phylum Chordata; class Mammalia; order Diprotodontia; family Pseudocheiridae; genus Pseudocheirus; species Pseudocheirus occidentalis. The sequence continues at coordinate 149,149,969 of CM053598.1, read as the reverse complement.
TACTATTTTTAAAACAAAGTTGTCATTCGAATCCTGGTGAATTGCTCGTAAATTCAGGACTGAATAAAGAGATCAGATTACATTAAATGCATTTTGGTATCTATAACTTTCTGCAATGAATTAAAACTGGCTGATCGTGTCTCCAGTGCATTTCATTTGCCGTTGATTCATGTACTGTAATATAACCTTCAAAATTCCCTTATGCCAACAAACTCACTCAGATATGCTGAGTGCAGGAGGAGATTAAAGTGGCTATAAGATTGAAAACTATACGAAGGCATCAGATAATGCAGTAGAGGTATAATGAAAGTGTAAACAAAGCCCACAAATGTAGAAATTACTGTTCATATAATCCACTGTTGAATTCAATGGAGAGTTTAGCTACGAGTCGGATATATATTAATACCCAACAAATTGGCAAGATCAATACGCTGAGCCCGTTTCATTCTTATTAAAGTATTTTTCTCTTTGTGGCTAAGCAGAAGCAAAGCATACTATTCTCCTTCGGAAAAATACAATATTTCCCCAACAGGAATTTAACATTCAGGTATACTCAGACCCATGGCTCTAAGAAACTTGCCTGGGCTGATTTTTCTCCACATTTTAAGATTGAAATGGCTTACAGAAATAACCTTCCAGATTTTCCATGAACAAGATTTTTTTTTTGTCTTTATTTTGTGAAACCCAATCCATCCTTTAAAGGCTCTTTAAGCGGTTATAGATAAATAAAATAAATAAATGGGCATTATTACCAAGCTCTGGAGGCTCTATTGTTTCAGGAGTAGCTGTGGCTATGGATGAATGCTTCCAACAGAAGTTAAAAGAGATAATGAGCCTTTAATGATACAAAATCAGAGCCTTGTGTGCCTAGTGAAGCTTGACACGAGCTGGCACTTTCAGCAAGCAAGGAGAAGACATCCTGTCTCTTGGCTTTACAGGCCAAAAATATCCACCAAAGGGCCCTCCTGGACCATGACATGTCCCCCAAGGTAGGACTAGGCTCATTTGTCTATTATGTTAAACTGTGATATGACACAAAGCATAAAACTGAATTGAGATAAGGTGAGACTGATTGCCCCCTACTTCCTGATTCATTCAATTCAACAATACACATTTATTAAGTATCTACTTTGTACTAGGCACTGGGGATACACAAATGAAATAGTACCTGCCCTCCAGAACTTACATTATGCTGAGATAAAACAACATGTACATAGGTAAGTTTATACTATACATATATGTATAGATATGTATTTACATATGTAAATATATTTATATATGTGTATGTATTTACATGTAAATACTTAATTGAGTTGAAGTGTTAACAAATTGGAAGGATTAGGAAAAGGTTTTTACTATACTTAGGTCGATATCCATTTGGTTTCAAGGCAAAATCTATTTTATTCTAACCATTGAATTATATGTCTAGAAGAAATATCAGAGGCCATTTATTCCAACCTTTCTCACTTACATATGAGGAAACCAGGGCCAATGGAGGGGGTGACTGGCCTATCCTTGACTGCCTCCCCTCTCCCATCCTTGGGTTCCCAAGTCACTGTTCATTCCACTGCACCATAGGTGTTCTCTACCAAACCCAAACAAAGATTTCCAGGCTGAATAAGTCATACTCCACTTTCCCCCTGCTTCTCTTGACCAAGTAGGATACAAATTTGCTTTCCCTGTGGCCAGTTTGCTCACAGCTTTGAGAGGATCTGGTTTGAATCTTCACTGTGATAATGTGTGAAACACCTAGCCTTCCTTCTGGAGAGCAGTAGCCTGGAGGGTCTCCTCCTCTGTGAATGAAAGCCAGTCTCCCTGATGTGAAATCCTACTTGTTTCTCAAAGGATTGGCATGCCTGATATGATTAGGGAGCTTCAGTCGTGCTGATTATAAATTAAAATTAGTAAAAACAGATTGATCAGGAAAATAAGAAACATAAGGGTACACCATAGCACTCTGCTCTTAGCAGCGATGCTTCTCAACAATGGAAAGGGGCTTATTTACTCAGGCTAGTCTGGTTTAGTAGAGAATTTAAGCTGGAAAGAAACTCAGAGATCATCTAATCTGAACCCCTTATTTTACAGACAAGTAAACAAATATTTGTCCAAAATCACAAAGCTAATTATTGTTAAGAAAAAAGTTCCATTAATAATTTTAGCCAGAAAGTAAATTGTTACCACAAACTAATTTTTTTTAATCACTTCCTGCCTTTGTATAAAAGTCAAACAAATGGTTTACTAGATATAATGCTGAACTTGGAATCAGGAAGACCAGGGTTCAAATTCAGCCTCAGACATTTATTACAGACATTCTTACACTTTACACCACACACACACACACACACACACACACACACACAAGCTGTTAGTCAGTGACACTGGCTCTCTCATTATCTCTCACACAAGACACTCCATCTCTCAACTCTGTAAATTTTCCCTGGCTCTCTGTCTCTCTCTCAATATAGTTTTATAGTTTCTACATAATTGTTCTGCATGTCGTCTAGCCCTCTAGTCTGTAAGTCTGCAGAGAGCAGATGTCTTTGGTTTTTTTGGTTTTTTTGTTTTGCTTTTTGGAGGGCAATTGGGGTTAAGTGACTTGCCCAAAGTCACACAGCTAGTAAGTGTATCAAGTGTCTGTATCCAGATTTGAACTCGGGTCCTCCTGACTCCAGGGCCGAAGCCCTATTCACTGCACTACTTAGCCGCCCCAAGCCTTTCATTTTTCTTTGTTTCTCTCAGCACTTAGCACAGTGCTTGAAACATAGTAGGTGCTTAATAAATATTAATTGGCTATTTATTTACTGACTGTGTGGACCTGATCAGTTCACTTAAGCTTTCTTGGCTTTAGTTTCCTCATATATAAAAGAGGATGTTGGGGGTAGCTAGGTGGAGCAGTGAATATAGCACTGGATCTGGAGTCAGGAAGATCTGAGTTCAAATCTCGGCTTAACACTTAACACTTACTAGCCATGTGACCTTGGGCAAGTCACTTAACTCCAATTGCCCTTCCTTCCCCGGACTCCAAAAAGCAAAAAAATCTTAATTTAATTTAATTTTTTTAAAAAAAGAGGGTGTTGGACTCTGACTTCAGAGATTCCTTTCAACACCAAATCTCTGATTCTCTGATCCTATCACCATTGTATTAAGGTGTCAAAGAGTTAAATAACTAAAAAGATATGAGAGTTATACCTATATTACTATAACTTATATGTATAAGGGATAGGAAATAGGAAAGGAATCAGCACTTATATAGGACCTACTAAGGGTCAGGCACTGTGCTAAACCCTTTACAAATACTGCCTCATGTAACCTCACAATAAACCTGTGAGATGGTACCATTATTATCCCCGTTTTTACAGTTGAGCCACAGCGAGTGTACAGGACTTGCCCAGGGTCACACAGCTAACAAATGGCTGGGTTTGGACTCAGGTTGTCCTGACCCCTGGCCTGGTGCTCTATCCACTGTGCCACCTACCTCTAACTATATAACATTCACTCCTCTCCTATTAAGAATGATCAAAGTTAAGCAGCAGAATGAGTCATAGATGAAGCTGAATATCATTTTGTCACTTCTCCCTTACAGATGCTTTGAGCTGGAAGGGACCTCAGAAGTCAGTATGGAATTGCAGAAGCACCTGAGTTCAAACTATGACTCCCTCATTTATTACTCATGTGACCTTAGCAAGGCACTTAAGTTGCCTTGGTTTCAATATCCTTACCTCACTGGATTGGACCAGATGACCTCCATTATTGATTCCAAATCTAAATCTGTGATCTATGTCAATCTTCCTCATTATATAAATGTGGAATCAGAGACTAGCCCGGGCCAGTGATTAAATTTAACCAAAACTTTTGACTAAAGTGCCATTATTAATAGCAAAGCTGGGACTTTAAACTACATTTCCTAATTCTTTATTCTGGGGTTTCTATACTTTTTGTTTTTCACAGTGTAAAAATAGTGGCTATCAGTTAGTCAATATGCATTTATTAAGCACCTACTACATTCTTTTTCTCTCCCTCTCTTATACTAGACCAATCCCTAGCCCCTGAATTCTATTTTTCCCCCCAGATAAGAATCACTATTCAAGGAATGAGGATGTATTCTGAGAGATGAAAGTTGCAGGAGTCTAGAAGCACTGTCGGAAACCAAGTAAAGAGAAAAAAATTCACCATTCTTGTCTTTCTTGGCATTTCACACTCAATGTAAGCTCTGGCCAGCATTAATCTAAAGGAAAAAATGATCTTGTCGATAACTTGAAAATATTTAAGAGCTTGAATGGGGAGAATTCTCTAAGTTACTTTTTAGTTAACACTGTGAGTTGCAATGTGAAGACCCATTATTTCTAAATCACTGTAGCTTTTTTTTCCCCTCGGAGGAATAGAGGGAGCACAGGATTTAGATTCAGAGCTCCTGGGTTCAAATCCTGACCCTGTTACCTTAGGTAAATACCTTAGGCAAATCACAACATCTGTCTAGCCTCAGTTTCCCCATATGTATAATAGTTTATTATTACTAGTTTATTTTTGAGGTCTCATCTAGCTCTGAATCCTATGATCCTAGGAGCTACCCAAGAAATGAAACTTTTAGGATGCTTATTAATTTAATGCTTGAGACTCCTTCATTAGGATTATTTATCTGTCCATCACTGCAAATGACACATTTGCCAGCAAGTGGTTATTTCCTTTCTCATCCAGAAGATGTCTGATAAACACCTTAGGCCTGAAAGAAGCAGTTGTTCATTTTTACCCACATTCCTCCTTAAGGGCACATTTATAATAGCTAGCATTTTTGTAGCACTTTAAAGTTTGCAAAGTCCTTAACTCCTTTTATTCTCACAACCACTCTGGGAGGAAAGTCTGATTATTATTCCCATTTTAAAGATGAGGAAACTGAGGCAGGCAGAGGTTAAGTGAATTTAATCAGGGTCACACAACCAAAAAGGATCTGAGGCAAGATTTAAACCTAGCTGCCTTTCATAAGTCAATCATCCTCCCTTAGCCCACAGTAGTAGAATCTCTGCAGTCATTGATAACAGTGAAGAATTCCTTAGCAATCTAGATTTCATTAACAAAAAAGTATGTATAGAAAGTGCAGATAATTCCATCAGTTTACCTAATGGAACTTGATGAAAAGGTTCAAACAATAGCCTAGTGTTTTCAGTGTTGCTTAAGATATCAGAAGCAATTATGAGTAATGTTTCTTCTAGAATGCTTGACTATTTATATGGGCCATGAGCATCAGAAAAAGCACCAAAATCCACTGAAGAGTTCTTTTAAAAGTAGAATTGGCCAAATAGAAATATATGTCCCTTCCCCCACACACACACAAATTCACTGAAGAAAACAACTCCTTGAAAGTAGAATTGCACAAATGGGAAAGAATTAGAAAGCTGAAGAAAATGCCTTAAGAATTATATTGGACAAGTAGAAGCTAATGATTCTATGAGACATCAAGAAACAATGAAACAAAATCATAAGAGTGGAAAAAAATAGAAGAAAATGAGAAATGTCTGATTGGAAAAATAACTGACCTAGAAAACTGATCAAGGAGAAATAATTTAAGAATTATTGGACTACTTGAAAGACATGATCCAAAATAAAGAGTCTAGACATCACATTGCAAGAAATTATTCTAATATCCTAGAACCAGAAGTAAAATGGAAATCAAAAGAATCTACCAATACTGTCCTAGAGGAGTTCCTAAAATGAAAACTCCCAGGAATATTACAGCCAAATTCTGGAGCTCCCAGGTCAAGGAGAAAATTTGATTTTCAGATATCAGACTCAAGAGAAGTGTAACAAAGTTAAACATGAAAGAAAAATCATAAAAGATTCAGTTAAATTTAAAATGTTTACATTCTTAATAGGGAAGATGATATGTGTAACTCCTAAGAATCTTAGTATTAGGGCAATTAGAAAGAGTATGCTTAGACAGAGGGCATAGGTGTGAGCTGATTATGATGGAATGACATAGAGAAAAAGTTAAGGGGTCAGAAAGAGGGATGCATTGGGAGACACGTGGAGGGAGAGTAGAATGGGGGTAGATTCTCACATAAAAGAGGTGCAAAAGAGCTTTTACAATAGAGGGAAAGACAGGGGATATAAATGTTTAAACCTTACTCTCACTGGAATTGGTTGAAAGAAGGCAGATACATACTCAGTTGGGTATAGAAATCTATCTTACCTTACAGGGAAGTAGGAGGGGAAGGGAATAATAGAAGAGAGGGCAAATTGGGGCTGGTGGTGGTCAGAAGCAAAACACTTTTGAGAAGAGAGAGAGTGAAAGGAGAGAGAAGAAGAAGGATAAGCAAAGGTAAAATAGAATGGAGCAAAATACAAACTAAAAAATCATAACTGTGAATGTGAATGGGATGAATTCATTCATAAAATAGAAGTGTTTTAGCAGAGTGCATTAAAAACACAATCCTACAGTATGTATTGTACAGGAAATGCAGTGGAAACAGAGACACACACAAAGTAAAAGTCAAGGGCTAGAACATAATCTATTATGCTTCAGCTGAAGTAAAAAAAAATAAATAAAACAGAAGTAGCAATCATGATCTCAATCAAAGCAGAAGCAAAAATAGATCAAGTGAAAAGAAACAGACAAGAAAACTACCTCTTGCTAAAAGATACCATAGACAATGAAGTAATATCAGTTATGTGTGTGTGTGTGTGCGTGTGTGTGTGTGTATATATATATATATATACATACATACATACATACACATACATATACACCAAATGGTTTGTCATCCAAATTCTTAAAGAAAAAAAAATGAGTTACAGGAGAAAATGGTCAAAAAACTATGCTAGTGAGGTACCTCAACTTTCCCCTCTCAGAACTAGATAAATTTAGTCAAAATTAAAAAAAAACAAGAATAAAAAAGAAAAATAGAATTTTAAGAAATTTAGATATGATAGACCTTTGGAGAAAATTGAATGGGAATAGAAAGGAATATACCTTTTCTACAGAAATTCATGATACCTACACAAAGATGGACCATGTATTAGGGCATAAAATATCTCACAATTAAAGGTGGAAAAGCAGATTTATTTGATACATTCTTTTCAGATCATAATGTAATAAAAATAACATTCAATAAATGACCATTGAAACATAGATTGAAAACTAATTGGAAACTAAATAATCTAATTCTAAAGTATCTTAAAGAATGAGTGAGGCAAAGACTAACTCATAGAAACAAAAAATAATTTCATCAAAGAGAATGACAACTATGAGATAACATATCAAAATTTATGTGATATGGCCAAAAAACTAGTTAGAGAAACTTTTATATCCCTAAACAGTTACAACAACAAAATAGAGAAAAAATAGATCAATCAACTGGACATTCAACTAAAAAAAATGATAAAGAGAACAAATTTAAAATCCCTAATTAAAAACTAAACTGGAAGTCAAAGGAGATATTAATAAAATTCAAAGTATGAAAACTAATAGATAAAACTAGGAGTTGTTTTTATTTTAAAAAAATAGAAAAACTGGGGCAGCTAGGTGGCACAGTGAATAGAGCACCGGCCCTGGGGTCAGGAGTACCTGAGTTCAAATCCGGCCTCAGACACTTAACACAAAAAACTAGCCATGTGACCTTGGGCAAGTCACTTAACCCCAATTACCCTAAAAAAAAACAACCAAAAAAATAGAAAAATTATTGGTTAATTTGACAATTACATGTTACAACTATAGAAAAACTATTGGTTAATTTGACAATTACATGTTACAACTTGTTCAGCCATTCCCAGTTGATGAGCATCCTCTCAATTTTTAGTTCTTTGCCAATACAAAGAACTGCTAGAAATACTTTTGTACATATAGGTCCTTTTTCTTTTCCTTTTATCTTTCTGGAATATAAATCTAGTACATCATTCATTTCTTTTCCTATTTTTTCCTTTACCACTCTTAGCTCTTTTTTTTAAACTTTTCCAGAAATTCTTACTTGTCTTGGGTTCAATTAACATTTTTCTTTGAGTCTTTGTTTTTGACTATTTTCACATTTCTGTCTTCTAGGTTTGTCTTGGTCTTCCCTGCACTTGTAGTAGCTTTTTATGGTAAAGTTCTTTGCTATTGCTGCTGTTTGCTCATTTTCCCATCCTATTTCTTTATTTTAAATTTTATGTTAAAGTTGGATTCTGCCTGGGGGTGGGGCAGCACTATGCTAAACTTTACATTTTTTTCATGTTTCTATTTTCAGAGCTACTTCTGGAGGTCTGCAAATTTTCAGTGCTTCCAAGGTGGTGTGATCCAGGGAGAGGTGTGGTCACTACTCTGCTGGTTTACACTCTGTCCTTTACTTAGGAAGGGCCCTGGCTCCCCTGAAGTTTCAAGCACTGGTGTTCCTCTTGACATTGAAACTTTGATCAGGGCCCCTGTTCACTTATTTCTTACCACAAGTGCTCCTCTCCACCCTGGGACTGCAAGCCAAGGTTCTCTGTAATCTTTTTCTTTTTGTCTGACCCCTTTACCTTCTCTGAGTGGAGAGTTCCTAAAGCTGCAGCTGCTGCTGTCACCTCCAAGGCCCACCACTGGTACTTCTGCAGTATTTGGGCCTATACCCAAGCCAGTGTTACAGATCTCTCCTGTGCACCTCCTAAGTGGTCTTAGGCTTAAAAAAAACTCCCTCTGACCTTTTGTTGGTTCTGCTGCTCCAAAATTTTATTTGGGATATTATTTTAAAAGTATTTGGAGACAAATATTAACAGAATTAAGCTGGATCCTGGTCTTCTCTGCTATCTTAGTTCTTACCAGTGCTAGGAATTAAAAAAAAAAAGTCCCTGACTTCAAGGTGGCTACATTTTATTGAAAAGAAACAACATCTAATTGGGGTGAAAGAGTATTTATTTGAATCAGGAAAGGGATCTAGTAGGTATTGGCACTGAAATTTGAATTAAGCTAGAAGTTATGATAACATAAGCAAAAATCCACATCCATGATCTCCTCCTTCTTTAATGAAGAGAGGGAAGTTCATTTTCTCAAATCTTCCCCAGAGTCAAATTTGATTATCACAATTATATGGTTTTCATTTTGAGGATTTTTTTGTTCCTCTCATTTGGATTGTTTAAATTAGTATATATATTGTTTTCCTGGTTCTCCTTACTTCTCTCTGTATAAATTCATATAAACCTTCCCATGCTTCTCTGCATTCTTAATGCCCAAACTTTTTATGGAACACTAATATTTCATTGCATTAATTTATCACATTATGTATAGTTGCTTCTCTAGATGGTAACATTAATTTTACATATGAAGAAAATGAGACTCAAAGAGCACCAGTGACTTACCCACAATTGCATAATTCTGAAGAATAAGGAAGAACACTGGGTCTGGTGACTCATCCAGCCACAGTGGAAATTTGAGACGGGTGGATTGAGCTGTAATAGGTCTAAAATCAGTTAATGATCCTGCACTAAGTTCAGTGGAAGATGGGGCTGGGGAGACAGCACCAAACTGTGTAATGAGTGATAAACCAGTCAAAGTGCAAAACAGAGCAGGTCAAAGCTTCCATGCTGATCATTACCGGGGTTGAGTTGAAAGATCGGCTTTAAAAAAAAAAAATCAGGGAAAGTTTGATCGTAGGCCTTTCTGACTCAAACTTCAGGATGCTATCCACGGTACTACATTGTCTCTCCACCTACTTAACTGGCCACATTAGAGAGTTGTTGTTAGTATAAAATGTGTGAAAGAATTTGTAAAGTTTAAAACATGACCTAAAGGTAAATCATTATTACTGAAGATGAAAGAAATGAAGATTACAATAAAGAAAATGTAAATTCAGGGAAGCGAGAACTCCATACTGTAAACATAAACATTTAGAAATAAGGGTAGGTTAGAATAATGCATATTTCTTTCTTTTTTTTTTTTTGAAGAGGGGAGGTAAGGCAAACAGGGTTAAGTGACTTGACCAAGGTCACACAGCTATTAAGTATCATGTGTCTGAGGCTGGATTTGAACTCAAGTACTCCTGACTTCAAGACCCATGATCTATATTCACTGTGCCACCAAGTTGGCCCTATTTCTTTTCTTTTAGACATATATTAATTATACTGTATATATTGCTATTATATAATTTTATATATCAACATATATAAGTATATGTAAATAATTAAAATAAATAATTATATGTAATTATATAACATAGCATATGTGTACACACATCTCTATATATGCATACATATGTACATATGTCTACATATGCATACATATATTAGCTCTAAATCTATCATTCTACATATGGATCAACCTATATGTGGAATTGGAAAGGAAAACCTAGTTTTAAATGTCAAGGGAAAAGGTATTGGAGGGTAGCTGAAACTCCAAATATGTTCCATGTAAATTCCTTTCCTGCACAGGAAGGCTTTAGGATACTTAATTCTCCTCACATAGACGTTGCTAGGCTTTCTTAAGTGCTCTCTGGCAAAGCAAATGTTTTCATTGGAAGCTAGTCATAATACCATATAGTGGATGTTTTCAGGACACTGGTGTTGGTCCAAATTATGTGACTGGTTCAGCATTGACATGAAAGTTCTTAGGAAAACCTGCAGGGTAACTGGGGTTTTTTCGTTCTATGAATTGAGGTTTTTGGCTGCCTGGAGAACATGCATACACTGTATGCCAGGATGTCCATGGTAATGAAGGATGGATTCAAAAGAATTAAATGTCAAATATTCCTATTGTTAAAGAACAGTAAATTCTATTAATTATGCCTTGTATTGTTTCTCCTGTGCTGCTTGAAGGGTGCATTCTTGGGCTGATAATCAGCTGCAGTTAGAGAACACTGGAAATAATGGGAATAAAAAAAAATTAAGATTTAAGTGAACCTCCAAGAAGTGTAGGTTCTTCTGATTTAATCATTTGACATCTTTGAAAAATGCCTGATGTTCACAAGGATGTGAAAATATTGTGGCTTGTGATAGTTTCGACTTGGAAAATAAATAAGGACAAACAGAAGTATGATTGCTTTCTTTATTCCACCCCCCTCCTCCCACTCTCTCACTCTAACTGAGGCTGCTCTTTGCTCCAATGTTGTCCTCAAGTGCCTCCATCCCAACTTATTTTCCCAGTCTCTCACCCTCAAATCTGGCTTCAATTGCCTTTCTAGGCAGATTATTCCACATGGTCAGGCATTTCAATAATAGTCTTGCTGCTTCTACACACTTTCTTTTCTCTGTGCCTCCTGTTTTCTAAGTTGAATAGTGTTGTTTAAAATTTTTTTAATCTACCTATCTCATCCAGGCATTAAGTATAGTAAATACTCATAGACTGGATACTGATGAACACGAAAATTTTGAACTTCTTTGTTTTTAATCTGGGCCAGTTTCTCCCATTTTACTCCGCTGACAGGAGTCTCCATATTAATTCTGGACTTGGTGTAGACATCCAATGAGCTTAACTTACTGCATTCCTCTTTGTCCCTAGGAGCAAGGAATAAAAGCATGAGGCACCACTTCCCATTGTCTGTATTTTAAATCCCATCATCTCTACTACCTCACTCCACCTCTTCTGGGATCTTACTGTAGAAATTATCTACTTTTTTTTTTTTGCTTGTTTCTTCAAGCCCTTTCTCTTCTTTTTCTCCTTTCCATCTTCCCAAGAACATTCTATGGCAATCCTACCATCCTATAAACCTATTCTCTCTGTTCTAAAGAATAAAAACTTGTTTTTACCTTTGCTACCTATTTGAATTAACATCATATCCTTCTACTTCCTTTGGCTATCAAAATTTCAAGAAAGTAGTCTACACTCACTGACCCTTTTCCCTTACTAATCATCATTCTTCAGCCTTTTGCTATCTGACTTCCTTTCCCACCACAGAATAAAAATGTTCTTCTAAAGGTTGCCAATAACCTTCTAGATCAACTCTTCCTTTCAAGGCTCAACTCCAGCACTATACCATGAAGCCTTCTCTGATTACTGGAAGTAATCTCTCCTTCCTCTGAGCTCATCCCTTTATTATGGCATTTAATACACTATTCCTATTAATAGAACTATTTGTGTGCACATTTTGTTTAAATTCTGTATTTAATTATAAAATTCTTATAGGCAAGGACTACATTTTATTGATATTCATGTCCTCCACAAAGTATAATATGGTACTTAGCACATTGTAGTTGTTCAACAGATAGCTGTTGATTTAATTATTATTTTCAAAGATGATAAGAATAATCATTTTGTTACTTATATTTACATAATTTAATTTTTGAAATTCATCCAACCTTTTGTTTTGTGAGAGTGAAAGTAGAAGAACAAAGGTTCAAATTCCGACTCAGCCCCATGTGACCTTGGACAAGTCATTTAAACTCTGAGACTTCATTCTTCAACTGTGAAATAAAAAGGTTTGATTGGATATCTTCTAAGTTCTCTTGTAGTTCTACATCTATGAAATTGTAAATTATAAAAAAGATACTTCCTAACGAATTGCCATTTAAAGTACATTCCTCACAAAATAGATCACTAATTGTAATAGAGAGAAGAAAGATGTCCTTTCACTTTTGCTGTATGGTACTAGTGCAGACCCTTGGAAATAGCAAGACACCAAATATTAGAGTTGGAAGGGAACAATCATATGGGCAATTTGAAAAAGAAATCATCATTGTAATATACCTGACAAGTGGTCATCTGACCTCTACTTAATGACTGCCAGTGAAGGAAAACCAACAACATGCCAAAGCATTCCATTTTAGACTACTTCTAATTTCTAGGAAAGTTCTCCTGACTGATGTCTTGATAGACTAATCTTGTCTCCTTGCAACTTTATCTGTTGTTTCTGGTTCTACCTTTTTGAGATAAAAAAAGCCAAAAATCTAATACCTCTTCAACATAATTATCCTTCAGATATATAAAGATAGGTACCATGTCCCCTATATGTACTTTATTCTCCAGGCAAAGCAACCTCAACTGCTTCAACCCATTCTCCTATGGAATGTATTCAAGGCCCTTCATCATCCTGGCTATCCAACTCTTGGACTCTCTCTGATATTTTTCATATACTGTGGCACCCAGAATTGAATGAAATATTATAGATTGTTGTTGCTAGTCCTTTGCTTTTGAAGACCAAAGACATCATGAATGAGCAATGTCTTGACTTGCACAGTCATCAAAGTCCAGTGGCAAGACAAAAGTCAGGATGAATGGAGATGGCCTAGAATCCAATGGATGACCTTGGCATCTTCAATGTCTTAATAAGCTCTAATTGCTCCACAATGCCTATTTCAACTGCCTTCATGGCCATTGGAACAAATTATTATTATCTGCCCATTCTTCCAGGAGAATTATTCACATGCTTGGATAAGACACTTGCCTAACTCACGAACTAGTTTAAAGACTATTGGCTACCCTCAATCTGGTTCAGTCCATCTGCAGAGATGGTTTACTGGGGTGTGGCAACTGTGCATGCATCAGCTTCTTGGAGTCATAGGACAGAGTTGGGTGATGGGAAGACATCAAGGGTGAGTGAGCAGCCCTGGAAAGGGCTTGGAAATCCCTTCATCAGAGATGCTAGACTTCTCTGAACACCCCATACACTAAATACAAATGACAAATTTATCTTTTATCTGTCTGTAATGGAGCTGGAGGAGAGAAAGAATAAACAGAATAGCATTCCTTCCCAATTTGGCTTCAGTCAAATCAACAGGTCTGGTCTCAGATAAATTGACCCTAAATAATGCTGACTATATGGCAGAGGTTTTCTTTTTATTAATAGGGTAGGAACCCCCTAGTTAAAATCTGATTCATCCCTTTTGAAAGCTATGGGGTGAGGAAAAGGGAAACTGAGTGTCAGATCTGACCAAAGTTGAGAATATGGAAGATATTCAAGATTGCCTATAATCGACTCATAAGAAGGAAGAACTAAGGAGAGGGTGTACAGCTTAGATGTGATCAGATCAGGGAAGTGTACAAAGAGATTATCTCTTCTTTATTCTGGAAGCAGGGCCTCTCTCTTTTTAAATTATGTTTATTGATATCTTTTGCTTTTAAATCATCTATATTTCCCTTTACCTCTTCAAGACAGCCATCCCTTATAATAAATAATTAAATTAATTAACATATCAAAAATCTGATATTACATGCCTAGTACCCATAGTTCCCAAGCTCTGCAAAGAATTGAGGGTATTATCTCTCTATTCTCTTTTTTGGAACCAAGTTTGGACCTTATAATTTTGCATATTTCAATTTTGAGTTTTTTACTTTTGGTTTTTTTTCTGTTTTAATTGTTTTAGTCATTGCCCACAGCAACTTACTTACTTTCCTTAGCATCAGTTCATATATATCTTTTTATGTTTCTCTATATTTGCCATATTCATTGTTTCTTACAGAGTTATAATTTCCTATTTCATCCATATACCTCTTAAGCCTCCATAACTAATGGGCATCTGCTTTGTTTCAGGTTCTTTGCCACTACAAAAAATTCTGTTATAATTATTTTTATGTATATAAGATCTTTCTTTGTTTTTTCATAGATCTCTTCAGCTGTCTATTAAGTGGATTTTTTAGCCAAAGCATATCAATATTTTAAATAGCTTTCTTCCAAATGACTGTCCAGAATGATTAGACCAGTTCACATCTCCACCAATACCACACTAATGTGATCATTTTTCCAATCTTCTTCAACATTGATTATTTCCATAATTTTTGATCTTTGCCAATGTTCTAGTTAAAAGACTTTTCTGCAGACTTTTCATTTGTACTTCTCTTATTTTTAGTGATTTTGAGCATCTTTTATGTGGTTGTTAATAGTTCAAAATTCTTTTGAGAACTCTTTCTTCATATCTTTTTACTACTTATTTTTTGAGAAAAGCTTTTGGTCTTATATATTTGTCTGATTTATTTGTACATACTGGATGCCAGATAGTTATCAGAGATACTCAATACAAAGATATCTATTCCTTAACTATTTCCTTTCTTGTCCTGGTTGCATTTTTTGGTTCATAAAAAGTTTTTCAGTTTCATATAAATGAAATTATCTTTTGTATCTGTTGCAATTATCTCCATGACTTGTTTAGTTAAAATTTCACAGTCTAGACAAAGCTGTGAAAGGCACATGATCTGGTTCTCTTCCAATGTTTTTATATTATGAACTCCTATCCTTAGGTTGTATATCTATTATGAGTCTACTGTAGTTTCTAAATGAATGAATACGAAAATATTTATTCAATGCTTATGATGGACCAAACACTGTTCTAATTATTGAGGATATAAATACATAGTAAAAATAGCCACTTTCCTCAAAGTCATGTATATTACAATGGAGGCATCAACACATATAAGGAAATTATGCCCAGGGAAGGATAGTTTGGTTTGCAAAGTTATAGGAATGGCAAATGGAGCCATAGAGAAGGGGGAAAGAAAGAGTGCCCCCCCCATATCAATATGTTAGTTAAGGGAGGAGACATCTATATTTTGTAGCTATTTTGATTGGAATTACCCTTTTAATTTTTTTCTACTTACATGTTATTGTCAGATAGAAAGATGGCTTATGTAATAGATAGGGAGCCCACATCGAAGGCAGAAAAACCTTTGTTCAGGTCATGTTTCTGACAAATATTGGCTTTGTAACTTAAGTGACAAGTCATTTTACTTCTCAGGGTTCTATGGAACTCTTTGAAATTTTAGGCTTTAGAGATGATTCTGATGCTAATTAGTAGAAGGATTTCTTCACCTTGGAGTTTCTTCTGTTAATGCAATCGTAAGTCTAGTGCCTGTACCTTACTTTGTAACCTCCTATTTTGCAAAAGTTCTCATCTTCATTATATTCTTTTCAAAATTAACTATATCATTAGCAAATAGAAGTGATTCTGGTGCCTTTTAACCTACATTTAAGCATTTAATTAGTTTCTCTTGTCTAATTGCTATTAATAGCTTTTCTAGAATTATGTCAAATAACAGTTGGTGTGATAGGAACATTTTCCTAACCTCTCCCCTCACCCCCATACAAGTTAACTCATTTTTCCTCAAAAGCTATTGAGGCCTTCCTAAACACTTGTTTGGATCAGGTGACTAAATGCTCAGAATGTTGACTTCACTTTCTCACCACATGGGCATGAGCAACAAAAAGATACTCTGATATTTGAATATTGGATGGATCACAATGGATAATTCAGACAAGGGAATTACTCTCAGCTGAATCAACTAGAGGTGCTCTTGATGATAGGACTTTTTGAATATCTTCCTGCTATGTCTAGGTAAATCTCTTTTTGTTAAATGCTGAATGACTTATGAGTATCTTTTTTTGTTCCAATATTAAACATAATCATGGGATTGGCTGGAGTCAAGCCCATAATAGAAGAGTGAGGAAATGGGGCATCTTCCTCTTCCAATATTTAGTGGGAAATTTTCTAATCCTCCTCCCATTAAATATAATAGTCATTTCATAGCTTCTTATGTTGGATCATTTATCATATTAAAAAGATCCTTTTATACCTAGTCTTGATAGGATTGGGGTTTTCCCCCTGCACAAAAACCTCTTGTTCTTTGTCATAGGTTTTTTACTGCATATCTTGATAACATCATATGGTTTAGAATGCTTTTGCTTTTAATATGATTAATTATGTGAACTGTTTTTCTTATGTTGAACAATCCTTGTAACCCTGATATAAATCTAACTTGATGATAATAAATGATTTTTGGATAAATTACTGTAATCTCTTTGCCAGGATTTTATTTAAAAAAATTTAAATCAATATTCATTAATGTCATTGGTCTATAGTGTTCTCTCTTTGTTTCATCCTTCTCTGGCTTAGATGATATTGATCAAAGTTGCTTAAAGTTTGTCAATTTCTTTAGTCTTTATGAAGAATGAGGTATTGGGTGTTTTTTTTAATCAGTTCTAAACTACTTTTTGGTTTTGTCTGAACCTTTATTTTTTTAATGTATGTATTTTTAGGAATGTAATTTTCTACTTGGTACTTCTTTAGATCTATCCCAACAATATTGGTATTTTATCTGATCATTTTCATAATATAGCAAATAATTATTCTTTGTTTCCAAAACTGGTTCTTTGGCCCACTCTTTTAGGGTTTTGTTATTAAGTCTATCTATAGGTTCAAGTCTTTTGTTTCTGTTTCCTGTATTGATTATGGTGTTTATTGGATGATGGTCTGTAAAAGGTGTTTCATATTTATACTTTTAAAAACTTAATTATATTTTCTTTTTGCCTTTGTACACAGGCTATTTTGTACATGATCTATGTTATTATGAGAAATATGTATATTCTTGGTGTTCCTATCCAGAATATGATGCCTTTTAGCTCCTTTCAAATATTTGACTCAGTTCTCTTTTTTTGTTAATCTTTTAATTAATTTTTTCTATCTTTTAAAGAGGAATATTAATGTTTTCTACTATTTTTGTGTTAGTGTCTTTTTGCAATTCAGTCAACATTGTTTTGTGAATTTAAATGTCATGTGGTACATATACATTATATATGTGTATGCATATGCACACGCATATATGTATCTGAAGTATCCTTTTAGCTTAATAAAATAACCTTATTTATCTCTGTTAATATTATGTATTTTTGGTTTTGCTTTGATGAAAAATATTATTGCAATGTCTGATTTTTTGGTAATTTTACTCAATTGATAGTAAGTTTTGTTCCAGTGTCTCATTTTGATTCTCTGTGGGTCTTTGCTTTTTTGGATTAATCTATGTATTGCATGTATTCTAAACAATTGATTGTGGGCTTTTGTTTTCTTATCATTCTGCCATTTTCTTATGTTCCACTGAATTCTTGAATCCATTCACATTAAAAAAAAATACGAGTTAGGCTTTTGTTTTCCTTCATTTGTTTCTGAAGTCATTTCTTCTAAAATTTATTTAACATTTCTTTTTAAAAGCCAATACATTGTTCTTGGATTTTGTTGTTTAAATTCCTTTAATGCAACTATTTCCCTCTCCATTCTCACTCCTATTTGTCTATCCTTTCCCTGATTTAGGGGTTTGCTTGAAATATTTATTTTTCTTTTGTTTAATTATCTATTTCTTCCTCTATTTCAGTGGTTCTCAATCTTTCTAAAGCCACAACCCTTTAATACATTTTCTCAAGCTGCGGTGACCACCAATCATAAAATTATCTTCATTTCTACTTCATAACTGTAATTTTGCTACTGTTTTGAATCGTAATGTAAATATCTGATACGCAGGATACATTTTCATTGTTACAAATTGAACATAACCCACAGGTTGAGAACTGCTGCTCTATTTTGTCTCCTTTCTTTCCCCTGTTAGTTAAATGGTTAATTCAAAATATCCCCACCTCTCATCTCTTCCAACTTCTTATGCTTGTTGTTGTATAGTCATGTTCAACACTTCATGATCTCAAGGACCATACTGTCTATGGGGTTCTCTTGGCAAAGATACTGGAGTGGGCTGCCATCTTATTCTCCAGCAGATTAAGACAAACAGAGGTTAAGTGATGTGCCCAGAATCACATGGCTAATAAGTGTCTGAGGCCAGATTTGAACCTGTGTCTTCTTGACTCCAGGTCTAGTACTCTATCTGCTGAGCCATCCAGTTATCCTTTCTTATGTTTGCTAGTTTTTCATATTTACTAAACCTTTGTAAAGAAGTTTTTCTTTGTTTCATTCTCTTTAATTCTCTTCCCTTGCATTCTTTTCTGAAACTTGATTTCTCTGAATCCTATGTTCTTATTCATTCCTTTTTTATTCTCTCTTTGATCTTTATTGGAGTTAAGGTTTCTAAAGTATTTGGTCTGAGCTGCCTCTTCTGGTCAATTTCTATTTAGTGCCCCATTATCCTTTTATCACTCTTAGAAAACATGAAAATGCATGTTGATTCAATCCATCAACAAATTGAACGCTTCTGCATAATAGTAATTATGGATTTCATTCAGTTCTTTTCTGTGTTCTTATTCCTTCTCAGTGACTATGTTATCTCCTTCCAGTATCCATGTTATGCCCAACATTCTGTTTGCTACCTTCCCCAAGATCTCACATATCCTTTCTCTTGGGTCAAAATGTTGCCTATAGAAGAATATCATCATCATACAAGGTAACCTAACAATTCACAAGACCCCTCCCAGGTTAAACTCATCATCTGACCTTCATCTTGCTTCATATAAACGGTGCATCTCTTCTCTCATGTGTTTGTTCTTCTTCAAGCCCTCTTCCCCATCACTGTGTTGATATTCAGTCCTTTCAAATTCAATAACCTTCTTTGTCTTTCTCATTCTCCCAGACTATTCCTTCTTAAGGGAAGACAATAGAAATCAATGTATTCTTCCTGTTCACTTGTGGAACTGATTCACATGCATTTCCCATTTCCTTTCTCCCTCACATCCTCATGCCACTTTTAATCACTTCCCAATATTTCTTCCCAGTACTCTTCCCACCCTCAAATCCAGTCTGCAAAATACATAGATTCACCCTATAGGAGGGAGCAAGGGTTTGGTCCATGGTGCTTCAATTCTACTCTTCTTTTATTTTCTTTGGTGTCCTGGTAAATGAAATGACCAGTCCTTTAATATCATCTGTAGTGTTTTTCAGAGAAATGACTTGGTTTGTACATATGTATTTCAGTGAAAGATTCACTTCTTTGGGAGCCTGAATCATTCCATGTGCCTATCTACTGTTTTTTTTTTTTTGAAAGCAGAAAGGTTTCTTTATTAGAATCTTGCAAGAAGTGGGCGGTTCACACCACTGGAACACCAGAGGGAGGAAGCCACTTTACAGAAGCAGAAGTTGGGTTAAATAGACAAAAACCACAAAACCCCTCTCAAAACCCCCTCCCCAAAACTGGGCCTTCCTTCCCATTGGTGGGAAGGAGGTGTCCTTACAACCTTTTTATCCAATACAAAATTATTTATCAGAAGTTGCATGTGCCTATCTACTTGATCAAATATAGGCAGATCATCCTCTAATTATGTTTTGCCTAGGCATACCTTGAAGGGACTAAAATCAAGTGCAGTACTGAGCCTTTATCTTCTTCTACAAACTTGAAATTCTTAGATATCAGCTGTAGGTTAGCAGTTGCATAGTTTTATTTTAAGTCTTGAACAAACAGCACTAAGTTCCATTATGAATTTCAATGTTATGCTAATTAAGCTTTGCAATTTTATTGCTGTTATTAAGGTTAATATACTATTATTTGTAATATTTCACTATAACTACATTTGCTATTAATAGTTGGGAAATGAAATGGATCAATAAAGCCTCTATATTGTTTGCATGTTTACATTATTAAAAATGTAATAAGTCAGGAAAAATTCATAACAGGGAAATCTATTAGGTGATGTAGTCATTTTTCAAGCAAAATGGTGGGAACCCTACTGTTAGGGTCATTTAGAATTGGACTAGAAAAAGCCTTTAGGAATTCTGCAGAAAAATCTAATGTTGAAACAGAATGGCCTCAATGACCTCATAAAATTTCCATCTTTAAACCTTTCAGATGGCTTGCTGTAGCTGACGCATATCAAAATAGCTTTCCCTTCCTAGACTTGTCTACATTTTGAATAAGAATTTAACCACTTCAGAGAGGCAGACACTGTTTTAAATGCTAGAGATGCAACAACAACTATAGAGAAATTCCTGACCCTAAAGAGCTTACATTCTATTGAAGGAAAACAACATGAACACAGAGAAATAAGCCCAAAATGTTTTACAAGTAAATAATTAATTTAAGTAAATAATTAAAAGTAAATAAGTTTCCTGTAACTGAAAAAGTGGTGGTGATTTTCTGATCAGGCTCTAAGATCTCCACAGAGCCTGTTCCAGTCATCTTCACAGACTTTGGAACAAATTATTCTCATTTGCCCATTCTGCTGGGGAAAGTCTTCAGATGCTGAGCGTAGACACTGCCCAAATTCATTGACAGCTCTGAAGCCTGTTGGTTACCCTCATTTTGGTTGAACCTGTCTTGCCA
The DNA here is from genome assembly GCA_028646575.1 of Pseudocheirus occidentalis. Taxonomy (NCBI): domain Eukaryota; kingdom Metazoa; phylum Chordata; class Mammalia; order Diprotodontia; family Pseudocheiridae; genus Pseudocheirus; species Pseudocheirus occidentalis. The sequence continues at coordinate 149,129,079 of CM053598.1, read as the reverse complement.
AGGCAGTTTACTGGGATGTGGCTCCTGCACATAGTACAGTTTCTTAGAGCCACAGGTGAGAGTTGAGTGAATCAGGTGGACACCAAAGGTGCATAAGCAGTCCTGAAAAAGGCTCAGAAATCCCAGAGGCACTAGTCTTCCTGATCATCCCATACACCCCAGAGAGGCAGTTAGGAAAGAATAAAAGAATTGGCAAGTGAATATTAAGGTCTTGTTAAGCTTACGGAAGATAAATTTTTACACAACCCAATTTAGAACCTGGAATTTAATTAAGTATTTACTAGCAAGAACAGTTCCTCAAGTTAAGCTCTTGAGAAAGAATTCTTTTTTGTTTTGAGGAGTAAAAGAGACCCAATCCTAATCTGCATCTCCTCTCCTCCCCTCCTTAACAGAAGGACCTTGGGAACCTTAGAGGACCAGAGGATTTAGAAGGAATTGGTGTCCTAGTTCTAGCACATTCCTAAAACAGCATTGATTGATGAAAATGTCTGAATTGGCAGTTTAGAATGAACTAGACACACTGAAGAAAAGAATTTTGGAATGCTAGAAAGAGCCCAGAGGACAAATAGCACCATACCTAAAAGCAACTTCAAAAATACCTTACAAGGGGAAGAAAATAATTGTCACCAGTCAGGAGTTTTGACTAGCCTGGGCCTCAATGTCCTCAACTATAAAAATGTAGAATTTAGGGTGTATAATCTACAAGGTCACTTCTAACTCTAAATATATGATCCTGTGATCTTTGATTTCATACACAGTAAGAATAAGGAATAGGACAAATCTGAATGTGACTCAGGGTGCCAACTGAAAGTTGAAGGCAATAATTTTTTCTTTTCAAGCCTTCAGGAGGCTTTGTTTCTACAAACATTGGCAAACAGACAGTTAAAGCAGGGCTCAGTACATATTTTTCTTTAAAATATTTCCATGGCCCAGTGCTTCCAAAATGCCACTTTCAATGTGATGCCATCTACTTAATTATATAGGTTATACCAGAATGAGGTAATGAGCCAGGGACACTTATTTGTACAACAAAAGAGAGATGCAAGAAATATTTGGCACTGATTTGGGCTAATTCATCTGCATTCAGCCCCAATGAATTCAAATTTAAAAACCAATTTCCAGTGTGCCCTCCCTAGCCAATGCTCTATTTACTGTGGGCTCCAGCAACTAGGGAAAGCTTTGATTTAATTTTGCATCCATTTGTGTTATCTCTCTCAGAACCAGTAGAGTAGCAAGATTAAATCAAGTCTAATCTGTTTGTATGGAAATAAATAATGACCTATAATAATGCAACCACCACATACCATTTAACATTGCGCTATAAAAGGGAAGCTCATAATTTCATATACAACTTCTTTTTTCCTGTTAATCCTTAGCTTCAGAATGGAAAATATGGCCTGGTGATTGCAGTCCAGATTATTGTCCTCTGGATGGTAGTCCCTGATGTCTATCCTTGTGAACAGGATGCTGTTGACTGTTCTAGTTGCCCACACTGAGTGACTTGATTTTGAGATCTGGATTATAACACTAAAAAGGACTCTTTTCTCCCCTCAAATAGTGGGGCATGGAAAAAGATATTAGGATTCATCTTTCCCATCTAAAGACAAACAATATCAAAACAGTAACCCCCTCCTAATCATAGGTAACCTTGTGTAGAGTTTGACTTGATACCTTTCCTCTATCACTTGAACAAGAAAGATGGCAGAGTATTAATGTTATTTTTCCTAATCAGCTTTCAGAAATAATTTAAAGACAAAGAGATAACTGGTCTAAGGAGTGTCTAGTTCTAAAGCAAGCAGTATCTAAAGAAAATGGCACAAATCATAGAAGAATGTCCACCAAAGCTCAACATGTCAAAAGAAGACTTTATCCAGGCTGAGTGACTGAGGAGGAAAGCTTAACACAAGCTAAAAATGACTGAAGGGGTAAGTTAAAAATGCTGGAGAGGATGGGGAAAAATTGGGACACTAATTTACTGTTGGTGGAACTATGAAGTAACCCAATTATTCTGGAGAACAATGTGGAATTATGCCCAAAGAGTTATTAAACTACCTATACCCTTTGACCCAGAAATACCACCACAAGGTCTGTTTCCCAAGATGATTGGAGGAAAAAGGAAAAGAACCTAAAATATTTATAGTAGTTCTCTTTGTGGTGACAAAGAACTGGAGATTGTGGGAATGCCTATCAATTGGGAAATAGCTAAACAAGTCATGGTATATGAACTTGATGGAAAATTGTCGTGCTATAAAAAATGATGAGCTCAATTGTCTTAGAAAAACATAGACAGACTTGCATGAAATGATGAAAAGCAAAATGAACAGAACCAAGAGAACATTACGTACAGTAACAGCAATATTGTTTTAAGAACAACTTTGAGTGATTAAGTCATTTTGACTTATAAATACACAAATTAACTATAAATGACATATGAATAAAGAAGCAATCTACATCCAGAGAAAGTACTGAAGTAGATAAATAGAAGTATATACAGAATAATTTTACACATACACAGATGTATACATAAATATATACACATATATACATACATGTGTGTTGATGAATATATACACACACACACACACACACACACACACACACACATCTATGTCTACTGGTAACCATCTCTAGGGGAAAGGGAAGAAATTTACGTGATAATTTATAGTATGTTTGAAAGGAATAGCAAGTTGTACATAATAGATGTGCAGTTTCATGTGCAATCTTTTATTATTGTACTATAAAAATACTTGTTTTATTCCATAAATTCAAAATAAAATGTAATAATGATTTTAAGTGATTTTTTTAGTAAGTAATTCTCTCTATAGCAATCTATGAATACAATGATCAGCTCACATAGGAGCCAACTCTGCCAACTGCTTGCTACTCCTTATCCTCCAAAGTAAAGTAGCTATAAATACATCAGTAGAGTATGGAACATAAAGGTTGGAATGAACAAGTGAAGTACACATGTATGCGGAACAAAGTTGGTTCACAAAGGACTCTGACTTTAACCCCAGATATCATGCATGGTGGATTGAGGGTCACCCTCTGGTAAATTTGAACTGAAATTAGACACATAAATTTCAGTAAACTTGTCTTATCTATCACTTACCCTTTCATGCCTGGTGAAGAAGATAAACAGGGAATATGATTTCACATGATGGTGTCAATGGGATGTAAAGATGATGGGGAATTAGTGGAACATCCACTCCCTACCCCTAGGATTGAGTCAGAGATCCATATTTGGCCTTTCTGAGACTCTGTGGCAAAGATGCCCCCAGCTGTACTGTACTGTACTGTACTGTACTCTGCTATACTACACTATACTGTCTGAACTCCCTCCCCAATTACCCTTAGTATATAATGCACTAGAAGACAGTTGAGATTTTCCTGTCTTATAAATTTGATGGGTTCTCATAAATCTGGTACCAAGCAAATTCTTTCCCCGACTCCATAATCTTACACAATCAGCTGCCCTTCACATACAAAGCGGCCATCAACAATTCAACATGAACTACATACGGATCTTGTGGGGTCTTTGCTCTTTCCCACTCCTAACCCCAATTATAATTAATTTACAGTGAGACATCACACACTTCTCCTAGTAATACCTGTAATATGAACAGTAAAGCCTTAATTTAAAAAAAACACAACAGGATTAGGGACACTGCTACTTTAGAAGCATACAATTATATGAATGCATATATATAAATGAATTAATGAAAGAAGCATTTACTATGTGGAAAACACTCTGCTAAGCCCAAAGTTGCAAACAGAAAAGCAAGATAGTGCCAGCTGTCAAGAAACTCACATTCTAATTGAGAAGATAGCACATAGGGGAGCTTTCAGCTTCAAGTCAGATGGAAAAATTCCATTGTCCTTAGGGTGCTGAATAAAGTAGATGTTTGTGCTTCTTTCATGTCATTTTCATAGTTAAAATCGTATCATTTTCTAATATTAAACTATTTGATGTTGCCAAGGAATTTGGTGAAAGAACTTTCCTTTCTAGAGCTCCAGTACCTTTGGCTGAAGCATTTGTAGGATCAATTGCCAGGCTGAACCTCCACAGGTGTTGCTTCCCAGGATAATGGGATGGGCACTGGGCTAGAAGCAATGTTATTTCCAAGGGTCTTGGGGGTTCAAGATCCTGGACTATCTGCATCAGGGTATGAGGGGAGACAGTGGTCACAATGGACTTGTGGTCTGATTTGCCTGGCATATCCTGCCTCTTGTCTCTTCTTTAGGGTGTCTAGGCAGGCTTGATAATGACCAAATTTGACTTACCTGTTGCATGCAGCCTCCTTTCTCTGTCTCAGGAGGTGCCTTTGTGGCTTCAGCTAAACATGGCTTTCCTGCCAGCCTATTCTGCCTCCCCCATCTCTGCATATGTGTATATATAGAAAGGGAATATGCGTGTGTTTGTATATATATGTATACATATGTACATATTTACACATTTGTGTGCACATAAATACCTACACAGTTATGTTACATCACATTGCATTATGCATATATGAATTCAAATATATAATTACATTGCTATAATCACATTATGCTATATTCATTCTATAATATTCTATTCTATTCTTTTTAATACACACATGCATACACAGAAAGGAACATAATACACCTGTAAAATGCTTTTTATTCTAGTGCATTTTTTCCCCTCTAAAGTATTGGATAAACTAAAATGTAACTTAATGTGTCGTGTAAGTTACTATACAAGATTTGTTTTGAAGTCAGGACAACAAGGGTTCAAGTCCTGTTTCTGCCAAATACTATCTGGGAGGCCATGGGAAAGTTGCAGGATCTTTCTGTGCCACAGACAACTCTCTAAGACAAGAAGACATTAATAGATGAGTTACCTTTCTGCACTGGTGGCTTCTTACAGCAACAAAATCCCCTGTCTAGAGAATGTGACTATATAGCTATGATTTATATGGTATTTACTGTGTGCCAGGCACAGTACTAAGCACTCTACAACTATTAATTTGTTTGATCCTTACTAACAACACTGGAAAGCAGCTTCTCTTACCCTCTTTTGAAAGATGAGGAAATTAAAGTAGACAAAGGTTAAATGAGTTGCCCAGGGTCTTGCAGCCTGTAGGTATCTGAGGCCACATTTGAATTTCAGGCTTCCTGATTCCAGGCCCAATGCTCTACCCACTGTGCTACCTACACTGATTTTCAAGTTTTAAGCCCTGGATTCAAGCCCTGACTGATTCTTTCTAGCTGTATTACCTTGAGCAAATCACCTAACCTTTCCAAGACTCAGTTTCTTCCTTTGAAAAATGATGATCATCACACTCACTGTCCTATATACTTTGCAGAACTATTAAGAGGAAAGGAACTTATAAGCCTCAAAGTGATACAGAAATTTGAATGGTCTAATCTGTCCCTCTTTTCTTGGTGATCTTTTCCTCAAAACTGATAGAACAAACCATATATCATCACCTTTGAAGCTTTTTTGGAGCATCAATAAAATTTACACATTTAAATGATTACTACTCTGTATAATTTTCAGATTATATTGTGCATTTGCAGCTGGAATGGTTACTAAAAACCCTCATAAAATGGGCTTACTGTCTCTGTGTAGCAGATGCTTTGCAAATTTTGATTTCCTACCCATCCTTATCCCCCTGTCTTTTGAAACCATTTTTTCCTGAATATTGTTGGCTTTTATCTTTTCTTTTTTGGACGTGAAGAGACTGCCATGACGTTGACCATAAAGAATGAGGTCATCCATCCATCGTGGCATCTCAGAGTAGACTGGCTTTTTGTGATGACATCATTTTAAGCAACATTACAAAGCATGGTAGCAATGATTTCAAGATGATTTCAAACTTGTCATAGGTAATTACATTGATTACAAGGCAGTTTTCAAACTTGAAGCTCACAGTCTTGTTCCTAAGTACTACCATTTAATGACTACCATATGCCACTGCATCAAAATGCGTAGTGTTGTACTAACAGCAGGTCTGCCTCCATAGCCACTGGCTTTTATACTGGTGAATGGGGGTGGGGGCATAATCAGAAAGTCTCTAATTATGCACCTATGCTTTGAAATCTGATTTGATTATAACAACACACAGTTGTTTTCATGAGGGCTAGGTAAGATTCTTGAAAGATATGGTCTGGTCCAAAATTACTCCAAAGGTTCC
>CM053598.1:149107232-149122418 GCA_028646575.1 Pseudocheirus occidentalis | reverse complement strand
TTGCCACATAGGAGAATGGGGGGAGGGGGATGAGAGAAGGGGTGATGGAGGGAAGGGCGGGGTGGGGGGAGGGGTGAGGGAAGCATACAACTCAGTAAAGGGACAGGGACAGGGTAGAGAACAAAACAAGGGGGGTGCAGGATAGGACAGTGGGATCAATGTTCTGGGCTGGAGGGTAGGGACAAAAAGGGGAGAAAATTTGTAACTCAAAACCTTGTGGAAATGAATGATGTAACCAAGAAAATAAATTCAAATGAAAAATGAAAAAAAAATGAAAAACAAAAACATTACCCTCATCTCCAAGTCGCAAAGCAATATATGACCAACCAGTGCAGAGGACTACCTATCTCTGCCTAGACTGGACAAAGCAAGAGATGGAATTAAGATGTTGTTAAAGTCTGAGGAAGGCGATGTTGAATATCCTGAGGTAACTGAAAATCAAGCAAACCATAAAAACCAGAACCAATAATAAAATAGATGGCAAAACTGATGCTAATATCTGGAATGATTTTGAAAAGGAGACGGACATACTTAGGAATTCTGAAAAAGCTTTTTTTAGTGACCCAATTATACTAAACCATTGTAATTTCAACCATCATGAATGAACAGATTATCCCCTAACATTTGACAGAAAGTTTTAAAGAATTTTCAGGACTTTCACATCAAAGTATATATAGCAACAATTGTCTTGGCAAGAACCACGGAAGTAAAGGTGGAGCTATCAAGGATATTCCTAAGGGCTGGCACCAAATACATCAGTTCCTTACTCTTAACTTAATTGTGTGCTGGAAATATATGAAACAGACCTAAGTTTGGTGAGAAAACTAGACTATTTGAAGTGCACATAAAAAATTGTTTTCTACTTAAAACCTACCATCAACACAATAATGTTAAGAAGGATTCACATAAAATGTGGCATTTTTAAAGGAAATAGATTAAACTCAATATTGTTGTATCTAGATTTCAAGCCCACTTTCATTTCTTTTAAATAGATAGCTAGGGAGAGAAGTAGATAGAATACTAGACACAGTGGCAATAACATTATTTAAAACAATTAAAATCTCAGTATACCAATATAAACATGCAGTTTCATGCATGCAAAATGAACCATAGGGCAACTAGGCACAGAGTGCCAGGCCTAGAAAAAGGAATCCTCATCTTCCTGAGTCCAAATCTGGCCTCAGACACTTATTAACTGTGTTATTAAGTTATTTAACCCTTTTTGCCTCAGTTTGGGCAGCTTGGTGCAGTGGATGGAGTGCTGGGCCTAGACTTAGGAAGACTGTAAGGTTAATGGAACAGGAAGATCTTCCTCACCCATTGATAGGCCTAACACATGGAACCTGGGTCACTTGGAGCCCCATGTGGGAGGAACTTGCCCAAGGAGGAGACCAGGAGCACAAACAGAGAGCAGAGAGTGAGAGCCAGGCAGAGCAGGGAGAGAGAAGCAAGCTGTAACTGGGTGGAGGGAAGAATTTGTCTAGGGGAAGTTGTTTGTGGGAAGAACTAACAGAAAGAAAGTTTAAGATGACAGTGCTCCCTGGATGAGTGATGAGTATCCTGTTAAATCTTAACTCCTTGCGTCCTAATGATGCCCCAAATAAATGTTTTGGTTTTGCCTTTGAGGAAGAGAGTTTATTATATTTTGCCAATCTACCCTGGAAATACACATGCATATTCATAGCAGCTGCTATGAATGGGTATCACGTTGCTGTTACAAAGACTCAACTTCATGAGTTCAAATTTGATCTTACTAGCTGTGTGACTTACTGGCTATATGACATGTGACATGTAATTTAATCCTGTTTGCCTCAGTTTCCTCATCTGTAAAATGAGCTGTAGAAAGAACCAGTATTTTAGTCAAGAAAATTCAAAATGGTGTCATAAAGAATTAGACATAACCGAAAAAACAACTTGGCAACAACAGCAAAATGAGCCACATACTTTAGAAGATATCTAATCAAAAGCCTGTAAAATATGGCAACACAGTTTAATACCTTAAGACACCCATATAAAGATCAATCCTTCCCTGAGAAAAAAGAATCATGGGCTTGATAGACATTCTTTGAAAACGTGATGAACAGGAAAAAAATAAACAAACTACAGAAATACTTTCAGAATAGGCATCACTTCCCTAAAATTACAGTCAGGGTTGATAACAGGAACCCAATATATCACTGTATTTTTCAGATTTAATCATAAGTGATTTATATCCCTAGATGGAGTCCATCAAATAGTGAAGGTCCAAGAATGAAACTGAGAGCCATCTCCCATGAGTGACATCTGCAGTAACTCAGCCAATAATGTGCAGAGAAAGATGCATCAAACAAATGACAATTATTTGACAATAAATGACAAGACAGATTTGATTTCAGAAAAAGAGAGGTGTGTGAAGCAATTCAGCATGAAGCCATTGCTTCTTGCCCAACCCTCTGTACATTTACATGAGGAACATGAGGCCCAGAGACATCAGATGACCTAGCACTGGGTTGTACAGGTAGTCAGTGTCAAAGATGGGGCATAAAACTAGCAAGGACAAGTGGTGTTTTTTTAACTATACAAAGCTGCCTCCTTACTCAAGGTTATAGAGATATAAAGTATTAGGGGCATGAGATGAACTCAGATCTTCTTAACTCGAATCTCAACACATATTCTAGATTATATGGGAAATTTTGGTATGGATTGAAAAATCTCCTAATCTTTCTAAAATAACTCAAAATGCCTGAAGTAGCTCTAAAACCAACTTGCTCCCTCAGGAGTCTTCTGCTGATTTTGAGGTAAGCTTCTGAAGTATAGTTGGATGCCCCAGCACTGTTCAGTAATGGTACTCCATACATTTCTAGCAATCACACTGCTGCAACAGCCCACTTTTTTGGCATAGGAAGCTAAGTGTCACAGTGGATAGAGTGCTGGCCCTGGAGTTAAGAAGGCCTGAGTTCAAATATGACCTCAGACACTCACTAGTTGTGTGACCCTGGGCAAGTCACTTAACCCTGTTTGCCTCAGTTTCCTCATCTGTAAAATGAGCTGGAGAAGAAAATGGCCAATCACTGCAGTATCTACCAAGAGGACCCCAAATGGGGTCACAAAGAGTTGGACATGACTGAAAAATCACTAAACAATAATTATACCTATTCCTGTGGGTTAGCATAGGGATCAAAGGAGTTACCATATATACAATACTTTGCCATTTTTAAAGCACTGTAAAATGCTAGTTAGTATTATTATTACACATGAAGAAGCTGAGTCACAGAAAAATTAAATGATTTGTTGAGGGTCATATAGGCAGCAAAGCCAAGATGCTAAACACGTCATTTAATTCAATCTAACACTCCTATTTTATCTCACTGCATCAATAAATTATCAAAATTTGAATCCATTTTTATTAAAACAAAGAACTCTGGGAAGCAAAAGAGTGACAATTGCAAAATTAAAAATGGCATCATGAAATCACAAAGAAACAAAGCTAGAAGGACGACTCAAAAAAATGTTGGGAGTTACTACTCTAAAAGAAGACCCAAGAGCAATTGGGGAGGAAAGGACTGCCTGCTTTGGACCAAGCAGCCCTTCACTGCCACTGATGGATGTTTCTGGTGAAAAGAAGCAACAAGTGCTAGAGGGGGAGCCAGGCCATCAGCTAGCAGAAGGAGGCTGGCAGGGAATACAAACAGGACCACAGAAAAGCATGATGGGAAAAGAATGTGATCACAAGATTTGGCAGTAGGGAAAGGACAAGAGCACACAATTAAATAGGGATTGTCTCTAGTTTGTGTTTTAGCCTTTTACCTTTTATCAAGAGATTAGTTGCTTTTTTTTTTTTTTTAGGCCATCTGAAAACAACATTTTAGCTTTTCTAGCCCAAGTTAAGAGACTGGATAGATAACAATAAAAGTTGACACTCAATAAATATTTATTATGTGCCTGGTACTGTGCTGGGTGCTTTTATTATCCCCTATTTACAAATGAGAAAACTGAGGCTCAGGAAAGTTAAGTGACTTACTCAGGGTCACACAGTCAGCTAGACTCTGGGGCAAATGTCTTGTCCACTCAAAACATGGGCATCATGAACTAAGCTCCCCCCACCCCAATCCCCACTTGTGCAGCCCCAGGCTTGGGAATTTGGTCTGGTCTGTTTCATTTGTCCTTTTAATTTTTAGATATAGACATCACCTGGAACCAGACTTGGTTGTCTTACCACTGGAAGAGAGAGTGAGACTGATGACTTTGCAAAACACAGACTCACTTAAATCCAATTCACTGATGTCACCGGTCATCATTGAAAACAAAGGATGAACAACAGTGGCAACGTCGGAGGCAGGATTCCAGGACAGATGTTCCTGCTAAACCACTGGGGAAGCCCTGAGGAGACAGGGTGCTTGTTGAGCCTAAGGGGAACTTTGTACTTAGAACTTGGTAGAACCACACTGAGTAGAACTGTAAATCTAATCCTCTTTCCCTCCCAAGAGACTATGATGGAGCAAGAAGGGATTATGCCTGTCCAGGTATTGTGGGATTCAAACCTAATTCAAACCTAAGCCTTCCTGACTCCAACCAAATATAATCTACAATAGCAAATGCTATCTTAGGGGAAAAAGGAATTTTTTTTGAAGTAGTGACAGGGGAGGATGAGTAGCTAAAGCAATATTTTTATGCCCATGATTAACTGACTATAATTTATATTGAAAGTCAATAGCCCTTTAAGATCTCTAAGAGCTACTAGCATTTAAAATTTAATATACGCTGTAAAAAAAAAAGTTCTCCAGAACTGAAGTTCAATGTTTTATGTAGTCTTTTTTCATATGGTGAAATGTTCATATTTATTCATGATTAATAAGTTTATAGTAAAAAAGAGAAAATTTTCTTTAAATATCATTAAGAATTTCTACAATCTATACCTTCCCTATCAGCTGTCAACCCAAAACACTTCAATTTCCAAAATTGTGGGGGGTCTTCTCAGCTGGAAGAAGTTAGATTCTTTGTAATAAAAGGTCTTACTGAAACCATTGAAAGCCCAAGCAAAGACTTCGATTTCAGAAACAGAATGATTTCTGTCTAGTCAATTACTTGCAAATGGCTTTGAGTATTTCACAAAAATGGAGAAAACAATGAAAGTGAAAAATCATGCAGAGTGAATGCTAGGGCAACTCAAAATCCTCTTTCTGGACCTCAGGTTTCACTAAGAAAAGAGATCTGCTTTTACTTTCTTGTTTTCTGTCTATCTTTGTGATTATCTATCTTATTTAATATATTATTAATTTATATATCTTACATTATATATAAGTGCACATACTTATATATAATATTAAACTATATTATATAATATATAAGTACATACACTTAGAATATATTGCATTATATATAAGTACATATGCTTATATAATATATATGTATGTATATACATGTTTGTGTGTGTATGTGTGTGTGTGTGTATGTATGATCCAAGGGTCAAGAACTGATTTTCCTACTTACCACGTGAAAATGATATTTTAGACATAAGGCTCTCATCATTGGCCAACAAACCCAGAAAATAAACACCTTTATTCAGGAAATATTCAAAGCTTTCAAGTTAGGGAGTGTTAAATAATAAAACAATCCCACCACCCAGCTGGAGGGAGGCATCCCACCAGCCCCTGTTCTCTTTGCTTTAAGGTTCCCCCTCTAGGGTTTATGGATGGCAGAGAAGTAAATGAGCAGCCTGGTGAGTTTGTCATGAAGCTTTACCATATAAATAAAAGAGACACTGAGAATGGAAATTACATTATTTTTAGTGCTGTGTTAAAGGGAAAGGTCAAGTTAACCCCTTAAGAATTCAACGAGCAACATGATGTACTGTGTGTCCAGCAAAGCAATCCCCGCATGGCCCTTCTGGACATCTGGTGTAAATCATCCATCTTTTTGCTCCATTAAAATCAATGGCACCTCATTATAGCAGCTCAGCAGCTAAGCAAGCACATTATTTGGCTTTCAAGGAGTTAACGGAAATAGCTATAGGGATGAGGGCAGCTTTTGGCTTCAAGTGCTCATAGTCACCCAGACAAAGAGGCCGGTTAAACCATTTCAAGAAGATCTACTTTCCCTGTCAAGGCTAGAAAGGTATAGCCATTTTTGAAATGGGATAAAAAAAATATCATCGCTGTCTCCTGCAGCCCCTCATATTGCTAGCAATTACATCTTTTGGGGTCTGTTAATTCTCTGGTCAGTAACAGTGCTGTCAAATATACCTCAACTCTGACCTGAAGGAATCACCGAATCACTAAGAGGATATTTCAGCTGAGCCAGATGAGTATTTTGAAGTGTCCTACAGCAGTGACCCCAATCACTCAGTCTGCAGGATGAGGGAAGCTGAGTGTCTCGAACGCAGAGCTATGCACGACTCCTTCTATCAAACAAAGCACCTTAGGGACACACAGGGTCAGAGAATTTGGCTTTACCTAGGCTCCACATATAATGTGGTCATTCCCTATCCTTCTGTTCCATTACATTTTCATTCCCTTGAAAAGGATCTAGAAAAACATGAAAATATTTTCATGAGGCCATTCCAGACATTTGAAAAATTGCCTTTAAGAGCTGATTTTAGCTAAAGAGGAACCACCGTGGCTGAAAATAACTCAAGAGAAAATATGAAATATGGACAGGCTGGACAGTCCCAGAGTTTTGTGAAGAATTCTAGACATATGATATTTTTAGCAAGGTAAAGCCTGGCTCAGTTTTCAATAACCACAGTAGTATCTCCTAAAAGCTTTTCTTCACCTTCACTTTTCCCTTCCCTAGTGAAATTAATGGTGTCTTTACAACAGCCTACCTCATCAGTTCCAATAATCAATTGATTCAGGGAAGAAATTCAGTTAAACCAGTTGTCTAATAGTAACAAACCCTTTATGTCATCAACATAGTTAATCAAGTGATCACAAAGATACAATCCCAGTCCCAAAATTTTAAACAACGTTCAGAGGAAAGACCCTCTTCAGTCCCACTTCCATCTCAGATCCTTCCCATGTGCCAGATATCAATACATTAGGATCCTTGAGGAAATTCTAATTCTACTTAAAGCCTACAGATATCATTCTTTGGATTGGTAACCTGCGAGAAACCTTTATTTATTAGATAAGGTCATTTCAATGCTTAGGGAAAATCGCTTTGTAGCTGTAATAATATTGGATAGCATCTATATGGCCCTTTCACCTTTGCAAAGTGCTTTAAAAACACCTCATTTGATTCTCGCAATAACTCTAGGAGAAGGGTAGTATTATTATCTCCATTTTACAAATAAGGAAACTGAGATAGACATAAGTTTTCATGACTTGATTGAAGTCAAACATCCATGAAGTGTCTGAGGCAGGCTTTGAACACAAGGCATTCTTACTCCCAGTCCAGAACTCTATCCACTCTAGCACTTAGCTGGTGCTACATAAAAAATGGGTATCAACCAGATGGAGAATTTATAAGATAACTTTTTGTTCTCAAATTATTCTCTACCTTACTTATACTGTCTGCCAAGTAAGATCACTCCTAAGAAGGAACATGAAGAAGGCAAAAAATAATTTTGAGCACCCTGCAATCTCTACCTTCCCTACACTTCTCTTCCTAAACCGTGACATTATTCTTGGTTTCCCTTTACAATGCATTACAGAGTCCTACATAACCTAGGTTGCAGGGTATATATCTTTACTACCAAGTCGTCAGAGCAGTGGTTCTCAACCTTCCTAATGCTGTGACTTTTTAATACTAGTATGTTGGCTTGTATGCCTGGAGACAGATAGAGGAGAGTGGTGTCTCGATTCCTAAGACTGTCGGAAATATGTATTTTCCGATGGTCTTAGGTGATCCCTGTGACCCCTGTGAAAGGGTCATTCAACCCCTAAAGGGGTCACAAGCCACAGATTGAGAACCGCTGCTTCAGAGCAAACTTGTTGGCACAGCTGGGTGGTGCAGTGGATAGACAACTGGGCCTGGAGCAATGAAGACTCATTTTCATGAGTACAAATCTGACCTCAGATACTTACGAGCTATGTGACCCTGGGCAAGTCCCTTAACAGTGCTTGACTTAGTTTCCTCATATATAAAATAAGCTGGAGAAGGAAATGGGAAACCACTTTAATGGCTTTGCCAAGAAAACCCCAAATGGGTTACCAAAGAGTTAGACATGACTAAAATGACTCAGCAATATTCAGAGCAAGCTGACATCTGGATGGCATCTGAACAGTAACAACTACCTCTACTACTACTGCTGCTATTATTACTATTGTTGTTATTGTTTACTGTGCCATCTATTGCTATCACTACTCATATAGAACCCACCACATTCCAGGAAATGTTCTAAAAGCTTTATAATTATCCCATTAGATCTTCACAACAACCCTGGGAGAGTAGATGTTATTTTTTTCCACCATTTTACAGTTGAGAAGACTGAGGCAAATACAGATTCAGTGACTTGCCCATGATTATATATAGCTAATTAGCTTATCAGGTAGGATTTGAACTCAGATCTCCCTGATTACAGGCCCAGCACTCTGTCCATTGTACCAACCACTTGTCTTTAATATTTAACATTATTACTATTATTATTATCATATTAATTAAAAAACAATGATAATTTTATATGCAAGATGGTACCAGGGAACAGTTTTAGATTGGAATTAGGAAGCCCTGAGTTCAAATTCTGACTTTGCCACTTATATGCATGACCTAAGCATTCACTATAACACTCAAGGTTCCAACTTCCTAACTTAAAAAATGAGATAATTAGACCAAATGATCTCCAAGAGACCTTTCAACCATAGATACCAAGACGTTAAAAGAATATATTTATACAGTACTTTAAAATTTAAAAATCTTTTTTTTTCCCCATGTTTCAGTGGAAAGACTTGGAGTCAGAAGACTTAGGTTCCAGTGCTGATCCTGCCAATTACAAATCAAATGACCTTGGGGAAGTCATTGAATCCTCTCGATCCTCAATTTCCTCATCTACAAAATGGGGACAATCACACCTGAAGCACATACTTCAAAACAAATGTTTTAATTATTCATTTTTTAAAACCCAAAGAGGCAAGTTGTATTATTATCCCCATTTTAAAAATGAAGATGGAGTGTCTCAGAGAGCATAAGTAACATATCCATGGTAAATGAGCTATTAAGTGCTAAGAATTGGAACTCTCAGTCAAGATTTCTGACCCCAGTCCCGTGCTCTTTTTTACTATGAGTATCTAATAACCAAATTAATATGACATGCCTTCTTGAAGTATACACGTTTTAACACAGGACCCTTGAGAACAACAAAAAAAATAGATGGTTGACACTGGAATTTCAAATACCTTGGCAAGGAAGAGGAAGCTATATATAGGAGTGAAAGTCTAAATCACGGGGCGGCTAGGTGGCACAGTGAATAGAGCACCGGCCCTGGAGACAGGAGTACCCGAGTTCAAATCCGGCCTCAGACACTTAACACAAAAACTAGTTGTGTGACCTTGGGCAAGTCACTTAACCCCAACTGCCCTCCAAAAAAACAAAAAAAAACAACGACAACAACAAAAAAAGAAAGTCTAAATCACAATCTAGAAGAAGCAACTCTATACATACTCTAAACATGTGTGAGACTGATCAGTCATGTAGTCACCATAGTTGAAGAAACAGCAAAAGATAAGGAAACCATGAGATTAAGGAAAGTTTATGGCATTTGTTTTATTTTCTTTTTAAGACTTCTTTTCTTTTTACAATGGCTTAAATTGTAATCCTTGCACCCCCCCCCTTTTTTTTAAATATGCCTTCGAGATTGGTTTTCTCTATAAATGTAATCTGTAGTACACTGATAATGAATACTTATTTTCATGAACTCTGCTTTCTTAGTTTTAAAAGTTCTTTAAAAAAGAATTTTGTATTAATCTAGGTAGGTATGGGGATTAAAAATGCTCTCTGGGTTACAGAATGCTTCAGAGAGGAAATTAGAATTATAACTATTATAGATATATGGATAGCAGAGTTATGTAACATATGTATGCATGCATACATGCATGTATATTGTACAAATATAGATATATGTCTAGATGAAGATTGTATGGCATAGGTATGTAGAACTAGATGTAAAATGCATTGGTCATCTTTCTGTCATGTATGTTTACATGTGCATATATATATACACCCACATATAGATATCCATCTATCTATAGATATAGATATAGATAGATATAAGTGTAGGTATAGGCATGGGCATAGGCATAGGTATAGGTATAGGTATAGGTATGGATAGCAACTAGTCAGTTCTGTGAATAGAGTGAGTTCAAATCTGGCCTCAAACACTTACAGCTTGGGGACCCTGGGCAAATCACTTAACCGCTGTCTGTCTTAATTCTCTAGAGAAGGAATATGCAAACTACTCTAGTATCTTTACCAAGAAAACTCCACTGACAATATTGCTATGATATGGTCCATGGGATCATGAATTGCTAGACACAAATGAATGACTTAACAACAATTATACAACGTGAGTATATGTGCATATTCATGCGCACATGCATGCAGATGTGTGTGTATAAAAGTATATAGGTGATCTGAACCAATTGTTGTGCCATAGTATTTCAGTTGGTCACTTGTATTAAATTTCTACTATGTGCCAAGCAATGTGCTAAATGTTGAAGACCCAAAGAAGGGCAAATAGTCTCTGCTTTCATAGATTTCACAGGCAAATGGGGAGACAACTTCCAAACAAATATTCAAGCAAGATATACACACAAATTGAATATAAAAATTGGATATAATCAACATAGGGAAGGCATTAGTATTAAGGGAGAGTGAGAAAAACTTCTCTTAGATAGTGGGATTTTCACAAATGCTTCAACATTTTCCAGGGAAGACAGGGAGTGAAAATGCGAAGTGAGAGAATTCTAGATATCAGCAACAACCAGTGAAAACATTCAGAGTTGGAAGATGGGATGCAGGGTACAAGGCATAGCAAGGAGGTCAGGGTCATTGGATCACAGTGCATGGGGGTGCGTAAATTACAAGAAGACTGGAAAGATAAGAGTGGCCAGTTTATGAAGGTCTTTTGAAAGCCTAAATAAATAAATAAATAAAAGGATTTTATATCTGATCTTGGAGTTTAACAGTTCACACACACACACACACACACACACACACACACACACACACACATATATATATATAAATAAGCTGAATGGTGTCCAAAGACCTGGGCTTTTCATTAAATGACTGAAACTTACTATGGGACTGAAGTTTGTCATCTTCAAAATGATGAGGTTGGACCAGGAGATCGAAAGCACTTTTCACCTTCAGATCTATGATCACCAACAGGGATAAAAAGGCATCATTTGGATTTCTCGCAAAATGACATGATAACTATGAGTTTAAAGTCTCTTTCTTCTTTTTCACGAACAACAAAAACACTCGACAGAGCAAAGGTAATAGCACCCTATTATTCTTTTAGCATACATAAGACCCATCTTTATACAAATAAATTATCTTTTGAACAGGCAATTATGGGTAGATTGATTATAGAAATCCTGACCTGAATTTTCATCCCTTATGTAATTTAGTGACTGACATTGTAAAGCAGAATTTATCCCTAATGTACTTTTTTTCCCCTTGCAGTACAAAAATTTCCTTCTAGCTTTTCAAATGGTGTTTTCTCTTTCTGGCTACCTCTCAACATCATAGTTCCTGCTAGAAACATGCGTATATTTTTGAAAGAGTCAGACTCCACAAGATTTCAAGTTACAGCATAAGCTTGCTACACTTGGGTAAGTTGGGAGATATATTCAGGTACTTTCCCAGGAAGAATTTCAGAACTTCTTTTTACTAATCAAAAAAAAAGGTCAAATCTAAGACTCTAAAAGAGAGTTTCAGTATCATTCTCCACCATCCCCACCCCACACATGCTTACATTATCTACTCGAAATAAAACTTCTTTCAAAGGAGACGCTTGCATCCTACCATTCTCGGATCCAAAAAAAAAACCAAAACCCAACAACAGCAAATAGATGCAAATTTCAGTGTGTATACTGAGCATCCCAGATTAAAGACACATGACACATGAGCTGGCTTTAAATAAAAAAAGGTCAGAAGAGAAAGTGTAACTTTTAGGTAATTCATCCCTAGAATTGCTATCAGACTACTGTTACCCTGGAGGAGACACATGCAAAAAACCTGCAGACTCTGCCATATGGGCTTTGATGTGGATTTTTTTTTCTTCTTCTGTAAGAACGTAACTTGAAAGAAATGACTAGCTCTACCTCTGAAAAATGATCCTACCCTATTAAGCAGGAGACAAGGCTAAAAGTTTAAAACAGAATTTAAGGGGTGGAGGGTGGAGGAGGGAGGGGAGGGAAACAGCTGTAGAAGCTGACCTAAAAATTCAGCAAACTCTGCCAAGACATGTGACAGTGCTTAACTTGCACCAAGTAGGGACTCTCTTCAGAGACCTTGCCTGACGTTACCAAAAGCCAACCCTTTGAAAGAGACCAACCTCCAATAATTACCACAAGAGAATCCAAATCAGGCATCTTTCCATAATGGGATTCAGACCTCTTATGAACTCTGGAGTGTTGAAGGTTTAATTACCCAGTAAAACAAGAGAAATACATTATACAGTAGAGATAAATGAATGGGAACATCAGGAAAACATGTTTCTCCATAAGTCATTTGGTCACATGACTTCTACCCCATTTCCTTCTCCTATTGTCATAATTGTTTTATTACTTTGCCCTGAGAGACTTTGAACAGACAGGAAAAAACCACCCAGTGCTTCTTCCACATAACTCCTGAAATGTACCCCATTTGCTCAAACATCTTGGAATTGCATGGAGACTTTGTGACATTTCATGAGGGGACAAGTACTTATTTACATCTTCAAGTGTTGCAAAGCCACGAGAATGCTGAAAAGATGGTTGGAGGAAGACAAAAGGTTTCATGGAGTGTCTCCATACCATTTCATCTACTAGCACATTCTTTATAGATTACACTGCCTTGGAAACACTGAGCTGTTGCAGTCCAGACAGAAGTACTCCAACAAGTAGCACAAGCTGGTGTCGGCTGAATATTTAAAAGCTGGAAGCAGACTCCTGGGCACTCCTTCTAGATAAATGCTTATTATTTTCTGCTTCCCTTCTTTTTCCTTCCTTTGGAACATGGCAATATAGATCTAGAGCTAGGAAGGACCTTAGTGACCATTTAATCCCAATCCCTCATTTTATGGATGAGGAAACTGACACCCAAAGAGCTGAAATGATTTGTGAGAAGATTGCAAACATTGCTCTGAAATCCTGCCTCCAACAATTTTTCATTGCTTCTCTTCTTTTGGAAGAAAAAAAAAGATTTATTTTGGACATTACCTTCAATGAAGAATATAAGAATATAGCTAGCCCTCTCCTCTCCAATGATCATCGCTTAAGAAAATAAAAATTTAAAAAAAGCAACTTAGCAAAACTAACCAGTATATGAGTGAAGTCTGACAATGTATGGTCCTCCACCTCTAGAAAGAAGGGTTTCATGTTTTCAACTTTTCTCCGGGAACATGGTGATCCTCAGAGTTAAAAAGTATTGTCTTGATTTTTTAGTCTTTCTGTTTACATTATTGTAGTTGTACATATTATTTTCCTGTTTCTGTTAACTTCACTCTGCATCAGGATATATGTCTTCCTATGCTTCTCAGAATTCTGCCCTTTCATCCTTTCTAATGGTATAGTAATATCCATCATGTCCATTTAAC
The DNA here is from genome assembly GCA_028646575.1 of Pseudocheirus occidentalis. Lineage (NCBI taxonomy): Eukaryota > Metazoa > Chordata > Mammalia > Diprotodontia > Pseudocheiridae > Pseudocheirus > Pseudocheirus occidentalis. The sequence continues at coordinate 149,108,701 of CM053598.1, read as the reverse complement.
ACATTTTGTTTAGCCATACCCCAACAAATGAGCATTTATTTAGTTTCCAGTTCTTTGTTTCCACAAAAAAGTGCTGCTATGAATATTTTGGCTGTGAATGGACCCTTTCCTTCTTTCTTTGATCTCCTTGAGCTCTGGTGGATTCTTTTGGTTAAAGGGTATAGACATTTTAGTTACTTCGTAAAACATTTTTTTTTCCAAAATGCTTTCCAAATGATTGGGCTAATTCATAGTTCCACAAAAAAGTGAATTAGTGTGCCATTTTGATCTTCTCTTTACAAACAAACAATCAAACTAAAAATCCCCACCAACTGTGGACCTAACACTTTATGTCTCTTTATGCCTCTGCATTTCCTCTTAGGACAGCTAGATGGCGCAGTGGATGGAGTACAGGCCTGGAGTCAGGAAAACTCTTCAGTTCAAATCTGTCCTCAGACACTTACTTTGTGATCCTAAGCAAGTCACTTAATTCTACCTCAGGTTCCTCATTTGCAAAATGAGCTGAAGAAAGTAATGGCGATGTCGGGGAGCGGAGCCAAGATGGCGGCGCAGAAGCAGCAAGGTCCCGCAGCTCCGACACCGCCACCCTAAACACCCATTAAATTATGACCCCAGATAAAGTCTAGGACTCTCAGACTCACAAAAATACAGAAGACCCATCTCTCGCTGAAGGCAGCTCGGCAGCAGGGGCTCATTGCAGCAGCCAGGAGCGGAAGCTGAAATAGCCTGAAGCCGAGACCGTGGCCAGGCCTGGGACGGTGGGAAGGAGCCTGGCTGAGCTGAGCTGAGCACCGCAGCCAGCCTGCAGAGGTTCTACAGCTTCCAGCAGCTCAACATCTGCCAAGGCATGAGGAACGAGGATGGCAGAGGGGCAGCTCACACTGCAGCAGCAGAGCAGAGACTCAGCCAGCCCAAAACTGCAGCCAGCCAGGCAAGGCCCCAGGGCAGCCATGAGGAGCAGAGCCTCCCAAACCGCAGTGTGAGTCTACTTCAAAGAAAATCTAAAGCACCTGCCTAAGGGGATCTTTAAATCATCAGAGACAGTTAGTGAAAGTGAAACTTTGAAAATTAATCTGGGGATGGTAAAGCAGTTCAGCCAATCTGCCCCTGGGACAAGGAAGCAGTGGGGGAAGGGAACTGCTGGAACCGGAGGCAGTCCCCACTGGGCTGCTTCAGAGCCCCTGGCCTGCGGACTCTGTAGGGGGGCTGAATCGATTGATCAGGGCCAAGTGCTCTTGCGTTGAGCAGCCTGGATCCGGATTGTGGTCTTGGGTGGAGGTCCTGGGGTGCACTTTCAGCAAGCCAAAGCTGGGGGGACTTGCAACACCCCCCTAATAGCTCCGGCAGTTGGGAAAATCCCAGTGATTTGGAACAGAGATTCCCCCCCTAGAAGTTGAGTTTCACAGACCTAAAAAAACCAACCAATTAATTGCCTGGCCAACATGAGGAAAATGAGGCAAAATAAAAAC
>CM053598.1:149078130-149106732 GCA_028646575.1 Pseudocheirus occidentalis | reverse complement strand
AACATCTAACTTAAGATCAAACAAATTAATTACCATTACACTGTATCAGTGAGGATAATAACTACAGTAAAGGGATTCCTGCTACATGGCAGTATGAAAGTATTCATAAATGTGCAGTATTTAATAATTTGTACTATAGTAATACTGTGATACTTTGAAAATTTTGTGACCTTATGCGTGTGAGCTCCCTTTGCCAACATAGCTAGAAACCCTTCCATACCTCAATAGATAGTTTAAATGAGTTAAATATAGTTTAGACTCTTCAATATTTAGCTAGGCCTGTTCTAAACAACAGTCCTCATCATGCAATCTGTAACTGACCAAGTATTCAAAACCTTTCTAGCTTGATAGGATTTCCTTGAACTTGTACTTAGGTGATATAGGTTTCAAGATTCCAAGATCACCTCCATGCCATGATGACATAGTGTTATAGAGCGGGAAGAATTCTGGATTTGGAGTCAGAAAAACCAAATTTGAATATCAATCCTATCACTCCTTAGCTCTGTGATCATGGACAAATCATTTAACTTCTCTGGGGCTCAGTTTCCTCATATGTAAGATGAAAGAGGGTTGGATTAAATGACCTCTAAATTTGCTATCCAAGGGTAGGATTTTAGTCCTTTCACATCCAAGAAAAGCTTTCCCTTGACACATTTGGCCATCTCTCCCCACTGTCCAACTGATGTATGTTCAGAGAGAGTGATCAAGTTCTAATATTTGCAGAAGCAAAATAGAATTAAAAATTAAACTTCACATTCTCCTAAAATTCATTCCATAGCCAAATAGAAAGGATTGATGGATTTTCTGTGATTTCATATTGTAGGCTATTTTCCCCCTAGTGGAATGGAGAATTACATTCTGCAAACATTTATGAATTTATGAACCTATAAGGCAAGATGGAATAATGGATAAAGAGGAAGTCTTAGAGCCAGGAAGACCTGGGTTCAAGGACACTCACTGATACTTGCTGGCTATGTGACTCTCAGTAGGTTGCTTAAAATCTTACAGTATTTTATGCAACTCTTTAAGACTAAATTGCAAGAAAGATGCCATCCCACATTGGTAGAAAGATTTTCCTCATTCAGAAGTTCCTTACACAAGTCAATATTGCAGATCCAGACCCTATTCCTCTCCTATGAACTTATTCATTAATTTTCTCCTATGCACAAAGTACTGTGCTAGCTCATGCTAAGTAATGCAAATGGAGACCCCATAACTCCTACCTTTCAAGAGTCTATAATCTAATAGGGAGGATTGCATGTGCATATGTTATGTGCTAAGGGCAAAAGACAAAATGCCCTGGGAAAATATGAGGAGGGAGAGAGCCAAGTGTATATAATGCCTATTCTTTGGATATCCACACAGTGATTGTACTCATCAGAATAAGAAAAGGTAAAAATGGGCAAAAAGGGAAGAAATGAAGACAAAAAATGAACCCCCAAACAGGACCATTTAATTCTGCAATCCCTTTTGTCAGATATTCTCTGTTAGTATCCCCAGCGACACTCTCCCAGTGCTTTCTTTCCTTGAATGATTACAGTTAGTGTAGGTTAATGATGGAATTTTACAAAGTAAACATTCCACTTCAACAGCATCATTAATAGTGACAGAGACATTGCCAGAGTCCTAGACATGTGCCAGTCGTGGCTCATGAATAAAAATGAAGAGTAATCAATTATGAATATTTGCCTTATAGAAAAAAAAGTCTCAGAGTGGGAAGGAGGTAGAGCTGCTTTTGAAGATATAGATGATGTCTACATACAGACATTTTAAGTTTCTCTAATTTTGCACCTTATTTATGTACCATAATGATGACCCAAATGCACATTTAATACAAAATTGCAGATAAGTTTAAAAATAATTTTTAAAAAACCCACAAGTGATAGAAACATCGTTTCCATGATGCAGTTTCTTTCCACATACCCACAACATGGGGAATCCCACGTCCCTCCTCCTTCCCTAATACTTAGCAATTAGCTTTCCTTAAAAGGAGACAAAGCTACCCCAGGACTTTCTTGTCCCTGACTTCCATAATATAGCTGTCTGGTTACTTAAATGGATAGAATACCTCAGCTGAGGGTAAATAGAATCCCTAAGACTTGTTGGATTTCTAAAACTACAGGAGTCATCATGTCCTTTGCCTTGATGCATGTATCCAGAGAAACTATTTTCCTGTTGCATATCCTTGCTATATTAAAATAAAACTCCTTTTATTAACTGGTGAACAACTGGAGAGTGACACATTTCATCCCAAAATCAAACATGAACTGAGCACTCGCTGGCAATAGAACAGCCTGTAATGGCAACATGGAACCCACAAAACCATGTTCAGTAACATCCCATTCAAACAGAGGCAGGTCTGAGCGTTTCTGAATGTATATTCCTATAATTCTTCTGGTCATTCTTACGAGGCTCCATAGGGGATAAATAACTGTTTTCAAAGTGAGGAAACCTTAGTCCTGACTTTGACACATACTGGCTATAAGATACTGAAACACTTACCTACCAGTGTTCTAGGGCAAATAATTGTATGTATCTTGGTTGATTTGAACCTCATAGCAACACTGTGAGGGAAATGCCATAGGGATTCCCATGGCTCCCAATACTTTCAGTTGCCTGCATATGTAGCCTTAACCTCATGCTTTGACCTTTCGACTTGTTACTAGCTATTCCATCCCAGGATCAGTGAGCTGCCCTGCCTTTATTATAGTACCCTCCCTCTGAGATTATCTCCAGATAATCCAGTCTGTACCTTGTTTGTACATAGTTATTTACAGGTTGTTTCTTCATTAAATTGTGAACTCTTTGGTTTTAGTTTTTTACCTTTCTTTATATCCCCAGCTCTTAACACAATAACATAGCACAATGCTTAAAACATGCTTGATTTGACTTGACTTTCCTAGTTATGTCTTGTTCCCTCAACCTCCTATTAGAACTAATCTGTAAACATTCATACCTAGGCGATCTTCACTATGTAGTTTCTCTACTCCTTTTCTTTTTATTTATTTATTTTTTGTAAGGCAGTTGAAATTAAGTGACTTGCCCAAGGTCACACAGCTAGTAAGTGTTAAGTGTCTGAGGCTGCATTTGAACTCAGGTTCTCCTGACTCCAGGGCTGGTGCTCTATTTACTGCGCCACCTAGCCACCCCCTCCACTCCTTTTCTATACCTATTGAGTTTTACTAGAAACCTGTTTACCTCAGTTTCCTCATCTGTAAAATGAACTGGAGAGAGAAATGGAAAACCACTCCAGTATCTTTGCCAAGAAAACCCCAAACGGGTTCATGAAGAGTCAGAAATGACCAAACAACAAATTGCTCAATGAAGCTAATTCCTCTATGTAGGTCTCTGTTCCATTCCATCTCTTCCAGAACTGCGATCCAGCAGTCCTGCCCTCTACCTTATGAATTTTCTATCTCACTTTTACCAGTGGTTTCTTCCCATCTATCCACCAAGCAGATACTCAGATTTCCTCAATCATAAAAAGCCTTTTCTTGACCCTTTTCTGACCCTTAAATCACTACCTCATTTCTACTTCACTGCTATAGTTTTTTAAAATTGTCTGCCTCAAAATCCCCTCTTTTCTCAAGTCCTCGTAATTCAGTTTCCTCCCAACTATGCTACTGAGAAATTACTCTCCAAGTGTCATCTGTAACCTTCATTTCTTTTTAAAAATTATTTATTATTTATTTACTTTTTTATTTTTTTAATTTTTACTTCCAAGTATTCTTCCTCCCTTTAGCACCTCAAACAATTGAAAAAGTAAGCAATATATTAATAATACATGTAAAGTAATGCAAAACATATTTACATATTAATCACACTGCAAAAAAAAATGAAAAAAGTACCAAAAGATACTCAAGAGTTCATCAGTTCTCTCTCTCTGGAGATGGATAGTTTTTTCATCATGAATCCTTTAGAATTGAATGATCATTTCTTAATCACTAATTGATACATCATGATGTCATCTTTGATTTGTCTGTAGCTTTTGACATCATTTCCCCCAAACTCCCACCCCTAAACTCATGCACGCTTACTAAATGTTGTCTTCTCCCTTGGCTTCAGAAACAATACAACCTCCTGGAATTCCTCTACTTCTCTCCAATTCTTCGTGCTTTGTCTCCTCGACTAGCTCCTTAGTTAAACTTACCCATGCAAGGAAACATGGCCCTCTTTTTTCTTTATATTCCATCCTTTGTTGATTTAATTCACTCCTGTAATTTCACTACCACATTTATGCAGGCGATTGTCCCACCCACATATTCATCCCAGACCCCTGGCCAAATTGCTGTTGCTTGTATACAACATTTCATCTTCCAACTCTGTTTTTGCATAACTTGTGTCCCATGCCCAGGAGAAAATACACTGTTGCTGAACTTCTGTCTCTTTACATCTCTAGCATCCTTCAAAGTTGATCTCCATGGCACCTCTTGCCTTTCCTGATCTCCCAGGTATGCCCCTGTTAAAGCCACTTCCTATTTATTGTGTGCATATATTTTGACTTTATTAACCTGGCTGTATATGCCTAACATAGGCTAAACTAGTGATTCAAGATAAGAGTTGGATTAAATGAGACATCTATGAACTATAAAATACAGTAAACCCAAGTTTTTCTGGTGACAAATGATGAAAAGGGACATATTTTTTTTAAAGTACTCAGTCAGATGCAATGGATGTTCTCCTTTGCCTTCTCAGTCACAGTGGAAATTATCTATCTGTAGGGCCTGTCCTAGGTATACTGATTCAATGAGTTGGCCATCAAATACCAAAACATAATGCAGACAATTGGCATTTTCCATCTATTTATCTGTTCTTGTAGGGATGGTTAAGCTGATGGCTGATTTTCCTGGAAAAGCCTTGACAATGAACTGGGACTTGATACACAATATTAGCTACAAACAGGAGCATCTGGAGGATCTAATGACCTATGAGAAATTCCTCTTCCATTTAGATCTTGCATAGCAAGCGTACATATCCTTGTTTTAGGCCATACTTAACATAATAATTAGGACAGCTAGTTGATACAGCAGATAGAGTACTGGGCCTAGGGTCAGGAAAACTCATCTTCTTGAGCTCAAATCTGGCATTACACGTTAGCTGTGTGACCCTGGGCAAGTCACTTAACTCTGTTTGCCTCAGTTTCTGCATCTGTAAAAAGAGCTGGAGAAGAAAATGTCAAACCACTCCAGTATGTTTGCCCAGAACACCCTAAATGGGGCCATGAGGAGTCAGAGACAACTGAATGACTGAATAACAACCACAAATAACACATATGATTTTAACATATTCATATGGGAAAGGAAGGAAAGAAGTATTTATATTGAACCAATTATGTGCCTGGAACAATGCTATATACTTTAAAAATGTAATCTCACAACAACCTTATGAAGTAGATACTGTTATTCCCATTTTATAGTTGAAGAAACTGAAGTAAACAGATGTTAAGTGACTTGCCTAGGTTTGCACAGCTGTTGAGTTTCTGAGGCTGCATTTGAACCCAGGTCTTCCTGACTCCAGATTCAACACCATTCACTGTACAAGCTGGCTCATAAGAAACTTAATAAGAAAATAAGAAAGTCATAAGAAACTCCTGGTTGAAGAACCTTCCAGCATTAATCTTGCTTGACAGTGAAAAACTTTTTTAAAAGGTCAATATACAACAAATATGTGAGGCTTCTGCATTTTCTTCAACCTTTACCCAGCTATAGAGAATCATTTACACAATCATGCCTATTCTTTTCCCATGTTTTCATCAATTAGGCTCTAGATATGTGTGGAGATTTTTCTCATGAATGTCTATAAAAATGAAGATGTAGGCCTAAAGGTCAGAAGTTATATTTTTTGATCACCTTAATTAAATAATGAGATTTACCATCATTTCCCCCATTCTTTTGGAATTTTCTTGATATATCTCTGTTTTGTTCCTTCTAATTCCTCCCCCCCCCCCACAAACTGAGCAAACTAAGGGGAAAGTAAACAATAAAAATCGGTTTATATGCAGCTGTATAGTCCCTTGAAACAAATTCCTTTATTGTTTATGGCTGTCTGAAAATGTATGTCTCTGGCTGCATTTAGCCCCTCTGACAAAAAGCGAATGGCATATTTTATCTCTATTTTTTGGACTACTGATTATAGTTTTTAAACTTTTCAGAGTCGTTTCTGTACAATGTTGCAATAATTGCATAAATGTTCTCCTAATTCAGCTCAATTTGATCTGCATCAGTTCATAGAAATCTTCCCAGTTTTGTCTGAAACTGTCCATTTTTTATGACACACATTATATCCATATAACACAATTTGTTTAGCTATTCCTTGATAGGTAGACACCCCCTCAGATTCCAGTTTTTGGTATAATAAGAAGAGATAACACAAATATTTTTTTGGAGATTTTGGTCTTTTTACTCTTTCTATGATTTAAATGTTAAAATGTTTTCTTATGCTTTTGAGATGTGTCACATTTAGAATATATTTCTTTATCATGTACTTAGTTCTTTCTAACCATTCTTTCTGCCTTTGTTGCCTAAAAAGACTATTTTACAGAAAAATCACACAAGGTAAGCACTCACATAGAGGTCAGAAGAAGTGATACTAGGACACTCTCAAGGTCTCTCTGATGACCTCTGAAATCTATTTTGAGATACTGGCATAGGACCACCCAGAATGACATGCCCTCATCAAAGAAGGTTCTGTGCTCTATGAGCAAAACAGAATTGTAATAGCTGAAAAAAAAAAGCACGAGAAGCACAAATTTAGAAGCACAAATATTGATATGAACGCTTTTTACCCAACCTGTGGTAGAACCTTCACAGTTCATGTCAGTCTGATCAGCCACAATTGGATGTGCTGTACCTTGATCCCAACACAGCCATGTCATTTGGGTCCTCTTCAAGAACAAAGGGCAACAACCAAACTCCATTTCAACTTCCTCACTGAGTCATCAGGATCTAAATGTGCCTGTTTGATTTTCCTTGATAATGAAAATAGATTAGTTCAGAAAAGGTTTCATATCTATTCCATTTTCTCTGTAGTTTTGTCCCCATCCTTTAAGTTTTATCTCTTGGAATGATACGATCCAGGTTTCACATGGAGTTTTCAATAGATTTTTTTCATTTTCACTGTTTTTGGTTGTTTTACAAAGCAATACTATTCTTAATCTTCTGTCACATTCCTCTGTAGAATTTTATAAATTAATTTTAAGTTCAAGCCAGAATTGCCCTGGGCTTTTGTATCTGTTTGGAAAGAACACCAAGTTTTTGCTGCCTAAAGTGCTCTCTGAGATTCATTAGCTTCTTTGCTATTGTAACTGCTTTTACAAATTAGTTAAGATTTTTAAAGAAATGATGATCCAATACTGATCAAAAAAAAATACAATGATTTTTTTCTTTTTTTTCCATTTCTCATTTTGAAGTATTTATATCTAATTTGAATGGCTCCAGTTGAAGCTATTGAAATGTTTGCAGTATCTTTTTGCTTTTATCCTTTGTTCTAATTTCAAATTAACCTTTTCTCTATGTGATGGCTTGACTGCACACAGCTGATTCAACTACAATTCTCACATAGATAACCAGTATTTCTTCATCTGTTAAGGTTTAACCAATTTCATATTTGTAATTCTTCAGTGCTAGCCATGTTAAATACCTTCCATATCTCTTCTGGAAGAAAGCATGACTCACTTTCCAAGATTACTTTGGGTCTATTTTGTATGGGTCATGTAAATACCTATATTTTTATGTAGTGTCTCCTTTATTAGAATGTAAACTCCTTGAATATTCTGTACAATGATAACATTATAGAGAAAAAACACTTTGAAAGACTTTAGAATTCCAATTAATACAATGCCAAAGTATGGTTGTAGTGAACCAAATTAATTTTTAACGTAAGGTTTTTGAGGGCAAGGATAATTTTGTTTTTGTCCTTGTATTTCTAGTATTTAGCACAGTGCCTGGATCACAATAAATGCTTAATAAATGGTTATTGATTGTTTGTTTGATTGCTATATGGATGGGAAACTTCTGAGTAATTTGTAAACACTTGGCCTATGTGACTTCTCAAAACTGAACCAATATTTTCCAATAAATTTTTGACACACACACACACATACACACACACACACACACACACACACACACACACACACACCACTGTGTCTATCTTCCCACTGACCTTGAAATATTGAAGTACATATTAATAGTGATTTGGAAGCTCTTCCCAAGTTCTTCACAAATTTTGTAGTTTTATATTCAGGAGTAAATAAAGGAAGTTTGTACCCTTTACAACCATACCATTCTAGGGGAATCAGACGCCAATTACCTTTAAATGTACTGATCAGAAGAAAGCCAGATAAGGATTCACACATGACTTAATAAAATTCCTTTGGTGCTCAGTGAGTACCTATGGATTCATAAGTCACTTCGGCTGTTTCTATCTAAGTGTTCCCTTACTGCCCTCTGGGGGAAGGGACCTAATCTGACCAGAATGCTTCATGGTGATGTTGCATCTGTTGCCAGTGAGTTTCAATAGCATCAGGACTAATTCTGTTAAGGCATCATTTCAATTTTTATTAGAATTCTCAGAGCATGGCTTGGCTTTGGCCCAGCTTAATTATTTTGGGACATGGGCCTGAGTACTTGGGCTAATTTGCATGGCTGATTTAATATTTAAGATAATTGTTGCCGAGAAGCATTTCTGTTAGTTGTGGAATGCATTGTCCTTTTGTCTTCCATGGTCACATAATTTTGAGCAGACAAAAGTTTGCTTCAGGAAAGATTAAGGAAAGGGACTCATTATACGTACTTTGTAGAGCAACCTTGGGAAATCTGACATTTTACTCTTTCTGACTTGGGCCAGATCGCTATCACAATCCATCATTAATGTCTTAAATGAACTACTTTAAATGTAACCTAACAATTTAAATCAAATTCACAGATTGAACCTTCTGTAAATTTCCTGGTTCCGTTGTCTTATATTACTCTGCATATTTCTGTTTCCTTCACTTTCATAGGCCTAAATAATGGAAACCCTTTATAGTTCATCCAAAGCTCACTGACTTTGACATGTGGTATTTATGCTTTATGAGTAATTTCCAGTGCACTTCCTATTTTTGCAGAATAGTGTGCCAAGAGCATTTCTGAAGGTAAAGCACTGTGGGCAGTTATTGGCGATCATCCACGTGAGTAGAGGGGGGAGGACAGTGGGGAATGGGAAACATTCCTATAAAACAGAGATTCATGAAAAACAGGCAATCTTGATCATCCCTGAATAGTTCTTCTTGGAAGGTTCTTCATTGCAAATCCATCCCTCTTTTGCAAACATTTATGTGAAATGACCTCATATATATAATGGTTTCTGTTTACTCCCAAACTGCCAATCAAAGAGGCATTTATAGACATCCATAATTGGGTGTGCAACCCAATTAGAGAAGGCAATACAATATCTTGTTAGCAGTTGGCATCAAGTGTTGTGTGACATTTTGATAAATTGCTTCAATATAATGTATTTCATTTAAGGGCCCTTTCACTTCTTAAAAGGTCACAATCATTGAAAAGTAAAAGAGAGAAGCTGATTTTTAAAGGGAACGTGGATAGATAGATGATAGATAGATAGATGATAGATGATAATAGATAGATGTAAAATTTTATATTTTATTTATATTTTTAAATGTATATTTAAAGGGAGGAATTTTATTTATACATATACATACATATACAGATTAATAGATCTATATGTATATGATACAGAGCTATCCAATGATCTAGCTATGTCTATATATATACAGAGAGAGAGAGAGAGATCTTCCCTTTATGTCTGGATATTTTCTTCTAGATATCTTCTTCCTTTGTTCTCTCAATTATGCAAAGAACTCTGGAGTTGGAGGAAAAGAGCTTAGGGTCAAATCCTGGCTCTCCTTCTCACTGCCTTTATGACTTTGGCCAATTAACATTACCTCTCTGAGCCTCAGTTTCCTTCTCTGTAAAATGAAAGGGTTAAGCTATGTGATTTTTAAGGTCTCTTCTGGCTCTACTTCTGTGATACTGCAATCTTCTGCTTCAAACCAAATTTCCGATTCTCATTGCATTTGACTTTGTTTCTGTTTTGTTATTTGACATAATTCCTGTAAATGTTAGGAGGAAGAGGAAGGTTTTCCTTCCACTCTGTAAGTACTACAAATTCTACAGTGCAATACAATACAAAGTGCATATACTTGATGTGGAATTTAATGGAGATCTTCTTTAGAATATCTGATTTGGATATTTGGAAAGATTTGTTCAAGGAAAAAGACTGAGAAGAAGAGTAACCAGAGATGGGCGCCCAGGATGGCAAAAGCCTTTGAGCTCCATACATGGACACCATTTGGAGTAAATGGAGAGCTTTGGTTTGGAGAGATGAAGACTTGAGGGGAGGCATGATGCCTATTTTTAATTATCAAAAGGAATGGTATATATGAAAGGGAATAGACAAACCTTTTCATCTTGATATAGCAATAATAGTATTTATATAGATCTTTAAGATATGCAAAGTATTCTTACAGATGTTATTTAATTTTAACCTCCCAACAATCCTTTGAAATAGGCACTATTATTCTACCCATTTTACAGATGAGGAGATCATAGCTGAGAAAGGTTGACTTGCCCATCATCATATGGCTAGTAAATGTCTGAGACAGAAGTTGAACTCAGATCTTCCTGACTCCAAATTCAACCCTTGTCACACTGCATCATACATCTGCCATTGACTATTGCTATGTTTATTGACCATTGTTGAGGAAACCAAAAAAATTATCTATGTATCTATCTATTATTTCTTTATTTTTAGAAAGAGGGAGGAGGCTTGTTCTGTTTGACCATAAAGGTCAGAATTAGGAGCAATGAGTAGAAATAGAAAAGAAGAATGTTTAGGTTTTATGTAATAATTAGTGATTTTTAAAAAAAGAATAGATTGCTTTAGGAGATAGTATATCCCTCCTCTGAAATCTTCAAACAAGAACTATATAACCACTTGCTCAATATTTTGTAAAGAGAATTCTTTTTCAATTCTAGACAGATCTATGTGCCCACTCAGATCTCTTTGAATTCTAAAATTCAATTATTTCTGTGGTTTGTTTTATAGCTGTATATAATCTAATCTTACTCCTATGCCAATCATTTAGATTTATAAGTTGTTTTTTCAAAGCATATAATTTTTTTAAAAAAGTTTTTTGATAACTTTTGCTTTTATATCATATTTATTTCCAATTATATATTTCTCCCCTCTCCCTTTTTTAGTGGTTCTGCCCTTGTAACCAAGACTTTAAAAAAAACTTAGCCAAACATAGAAACAGGGTCTAACAACATATAACACATCTCAAACCTGCAGTTTTCCTCTCTTAAAGAAGAACGAGAGTGCACTTATCTCTTCTTGGGGCATAAGGTTACTCATTATAATTATAAACCACTCTGTTCTGTTTTAATGTTCTTTCAATCTGTAGGTTCTGTTTCCATTTATACATTTCTTTCACTTCACATCAGATCATATAAGTTTTCCCATGTTTCCCTGAATCCCTCATATTTGTCATTTTGATCATTTTTAATTCTTCATGATATTCACGTACCCATTATTATTTAACTACATTCCCATCAGCTGACACCTACTTTGCTTCCAGTTCCTTGCTTCCTCTAAAAGTGCTACTACAATTATTTGGTTATATATGAGAGCTTTCTTCCAATATTTTACTTCCTCAAACAAAGTTCCTTAATGACTTTTAGCCTGTTTCCTCATCTGTAAAATGGGGACAAATATCACATCCACAACACAGGATTGTTGTGAGAATTAAATTAGTATATGTAAAAGTACTTTGCAAATCTTAAAGTCACATAAGTAAACGTTGGCCATTATCACTATTAGATATGCACAGCAGTAAGATTTCTGGGTCAATGACCATCTTAGTCACTTTTTTTGTATAATTCTAAGTCATTTTCCATAATATTTGAATCAATTGAGAGATAGTATAATATGGTAAAAGGAACTTTGGACTGGGCATTTAGGTACAAGATTGACTCTTGGCTTTGTTGCTTACTGCCTTTATTAAGTTTGGGATAAATCACTTAATTCCCTTAAGCCTCTGTAGCAGCAAGCACTCTTGCTTACCCAGGATGGCTGCTAGCACAGGTTCTTAGACCTGCTTTTCTAAAGGAAAGCAACTCAAAGTGAGTTAACAATCTTACTTTAATCAATCCAACATATATCATTTGCTTAGTTCAAGGGGAAAAGTCAACACCCTGAACTTCAGAGAATACAAACAGAAGTTACAAGCAAAAGTTCCAAGCAGACAAAGAAACAGATCAACAGATAGGCTTCCAGCCGTGTGACCATTACATCCGTACCTAGTTAGTTACCAGAGAGGGAAGCACCAACATCTGGGTTTTCAAAGGTGGGGGGCCCAGCAGCTGCACAGAGTCTCATCTGGTCAGATCACAGAATTCTTCCCAAAGTGAGCCCCAAAGCAAAAACTCACATCAGAGTATATATAAACTTCTCCTGGATCAGAGAATGTCACAACCCTCTTAACCCACTGACCAATCACAAAGTAATAATTTGTGGGCATTCCTGAAAAACAAGCTTCCTTCCACGGGCTCCATGTGACCACATTCAGCTTATTAGGGGGCAGAGTATATTTTCAAATCAGGGAAAATCCTCAAATTCACTTAAGCCTATCAAGAAGCCTAGGGGCAGAGAAGATCTTCAGTTTCCCCTAACAGCCTCCTTTTTTTTTTATCCATAGGATACTTGTAGCTCAGGGTTCTCCAAAGCCATGGAAGCACATGCATTTGGGTTAGAGCTTGGAGACATGACCCAAAGGAATGATTGTTTCTTTGGGCTTATGTTTCTAAACCATATACTCTGGGGAAATTTCCTAGCTTAGAGAAAGTTTGCATCCAAGTTGTGCTAAATACAATTAAAAGTGCCCCTTTTAATAAAAATATTCAATATTTTTATGGATATAAGATATGAGACTATCATTTTTCCTCCACCACAGAAAATACAAAAGGCACAAAGGAGTAATCAAAGCCCATGAAAAACATGGAATCATAAAATAATAGCCCAATATGCTTATTATATTCCCAAAGAAAGGTAATGACATCTTGTACCATTGCTAAACAAATATTCCCCACTCACTTTTGAGTTCTGCTATCCAAGAAACTTGTGGCAATATCATGGAAGATAGTTAAGATCCAAATATTCTGGACCTTTGATGGCATGGCTTTTGCCCTTCACTAATGCAACCATCTTCTCCTTCTCTTGGAATTTTTCTGTCAAGGAAATTTCCCTCTGGAAAGTCAGTTAATTAAAACCACATTTAAGGTAATTTTAAAAAATTGTAACTTAAATTTTTATGGAATGGAATAAAGATATTTTTTAGCATAAAACATGGTCAGAATATTCTTGAAAGTAGGAAGAAGTGGCAGAGAGGGAAAAGTAATGAAAAACCAAAGAAGTTGTTCTATGGGAGAGGAGATAGATGTTTCACATCAAATAACTTTAGTGTAAGTCTGATATATAATGTATACAGGGAACTAATAAAAATGCATACAACTGATTTTCCTCAATAGATATGGTCAAAGGA
The DNA here is from genome assembly GCA_028646575.1 of Pseudocheirus occidentalis. Lineage (NCBI taxonomy): Eukaryota > Metazoa > Chordata > Mammalia > Diprotodontia > Pseudocheiridae > Pseudocheirus > Pseudocheirus occidentalis. Next base: position 149,093,132 of record CM053598.1, on the reverse strand, counting down.
GATGAACAAACTTTCAAAACAAGAAAGGCAAATCACAAAAAAGTAGAAAAATTGCCCCAAATAACAAATAATATGAGAAATACAAGTTAAAGCTTGTTAGGCTGTCAGTTGATATGCATTTGTTAAGAACTTGCTTTATTCCAGATACTGCATTAAGCATTGAAGATGCAAAGAAAGGCAAAAGGGAGTCCTGCCTTTGAGGAGCTCACAATTTGATGGAGCAAACCATATGCAAATAACTACGTACAGACAAGCTATGTACAAAATAAATAGGAAATAATCAACAGAGTGGTTATAATCAGCAGTGTTAATGGGTTTTGTTTCTCTTCTTCCTGATTTTCATCCACTTTCATGCATTTGCAGTCCTAATCAGTTTTCTTCTTAGTAAGACTTGCGCTGTAGATTGCACTATGGTTAAGAGGAATTGGCAAAGTCACTCACTTCTCATTCAGCAAATTGGCAAAGATGATAAAAGATGGAAATAACTAATGGTTGGAGAGAATATGGAAAGATAGACACACTAATATATGTGAGCAAATCTTTAAAATGGTCAAAATCGGGAAACAATTTAGAACTCTATTAGACAAGTGATTAAGTTGTTCATATTCTTTTGCACAAAGATAGCACTCCTGGAAATTTACCCCTAAGGAGGTCAAGGATAGAGAGATAGTCCATTTATATAACAAAATATTAATAGCAACTCATCACAAAATACTCATAGAGTATTTCAAGGGTAGTAAGACACTAAAAAGAAAGTAGACATCTGTTAACTGGACAATAGTTTTTTTTTAATTGTGGCATATTAATGCAATAATGTTATTGTATTATACTATACCTTTTTAATAGGGGAGTGGCAGATGACAGGGGAATAGCATTGATGATGATGATAGCTAATGTTTATCTAGTGTTTTAAGGCCTACAAATCATTCTACATGTACTATCTTATTAAATCTTGAAATGAAGCATTTGCTGTCAGACATGGTCAATATTTCAGTTTATTTCATTGATCTGTATGACTACATTCCAGGGAAGAGTTTGGGATGAGGGGGGCATGAAAGAAACTCATAGATTAAATGTTGATGAAAAGAAAAAGGAAAAGGAGATTAATAAACAATTCATTATTTAGTGAAAAAGAAAAGTGATAGAGCATGTCAATTTTAAGAAATTTGGGTCATGCAGCAAGAAAAATATTGTGAAATGGTAAAAAAAAAGTTCTTGAAAATCAGTTCAGTCAAGGAAGGAATATTGACAAGAGAAAGATGAAGGAGAACAGATTCAATCAAAGGGATCTAAACTCTAACCGCAGTGCACACAGACCATTTCTTCACTGACAAAACAAACTATACTCAAGAGAAAATCTATGAATTTTTTGATTGACGTTGTTTTCTGTGTTGAGAAGTTCTGGACAGTTTCCTTATGTTATTTCTTGCATTATGGTGTTTGGATCTTTCGACTTTTCTTCTGGGAACCCTATGATTCTTAAACCATCTATTATTTCTTTCTTTCGATCTATCTATCTATCTATCTATCTATCTATCTATCTATCTATCTATCTATCTGTCTGTCTGTCTGTCTGTCTATCTATCCATCTCTCTATCCATCTATCCATCTATCTATCTATCTATCTATCTATCTATTTGTCATTTATCTATCTGTCCATTCATCCATCCATCCATCCATTCATCTATCCATCTAGCTAGCTAGCTAGCTATTTTCTGTCTTCAAGATCAGTATGTTTTGTTTATATGGAAATAATTTCTTTTTATGTTACTGCCTTTTGCTTTTCTTCTTCTGAATTGTCTTTCTCTTCCATCTATTTGCATTCTCAAGCAGTTTTCTTCTTTTATCTCTATGGTGAGACTTGCCATGGAGTCAAGATCTTTCTATTCTGAAAGTTATTGCTACTGTGCAGGTCATACATTCTGCTTTCATAATTCTTATTTCCTTTTTAAACCACTCAAAAAGATCCTTCTGTGGTTCTATGTTCTCTTGGGATAAACAGAATCCTCTGCCTCATCAGGTGTTGCTTTATTTTCTTTGTTTTGAAATATCTATTTGTAGATATATGAACTTCTTTATCTGATCTGAAAACCATAATCCCTTCTGGTATTAATATTTTTTATTTGTTTATCTGCTTATGCTCAAGGTCTTTAACTGAGTTTTCTTCTTCAAGAGATCTCTAGTCATTTCAGTCTTTTCCTTGCATTTTTCTCTATTGCTCATTTTTTTAAATCAACCTCTCTTTTGATGACACTTTCCCAGGAGTGTGGATCTCAAAGCATCTCTAATTGCCCATGGTGTGCAATTCATAGTTCACCAGCTTAGCTTCTGCCCCAAGTGATTTCTTGGGGGACAGAATTGGCCCTAGGTGGATGCTGGGCTCTTTCTCTCAAGGTGGGGGGTATGTGTGAAAGTCATATATGTTTCCTTTTCATGTTTCCTCTGCTCCTCCATTCTCTGGCTGAACTCTGTTGCTACTGAAGCCTGAGCACCTTTTTGCCATTTGGATCTCTATGGCACAGGGAGAAAGGGAGAAAGAGTCAAAAGTATAGATCTGAGTTCTGTTCTAAGTACCTGAGGTACCTCATATAGCCCTGCTGCCAGGAGTGTGAGAAGGTGGGGGAGGCAGGTGGAGTAGTAAGTGAGCACAAATTAGGAGCTAAGATTTTCTCTGCTGTTACTTCATTGTGTTTTTACCTTCTTTGGGTTCTTGGTGTCCAAGGCTGTGAAGACTACCTGAGAGTATTTTCATCATTTGTGCATAATTCCTCTTTTGGAGAGGTTTCAGAGATCCTGAAGATTGAAGGAAATGTCGTCTTCTATTTTGTTGATCTGCAAAGTATACTCTCAAATCTATGTTCAAAGATTCTGGCTCCATCTCTGATGTTTTTGCCAATAATCTAGATGCCTGTGTCCAAATCCACTCTTTTTATGGTTTTCTAACATCATTCACTTCACATTGCCAATAGATCTTGCTCTTGTCAGATTCTTCATAGCAGCCAACCAAAAGACCCATCTTTCCTTCTTAAGGATATTAATACTTTTTATCATTTCTTAATACATTAGCTCATTCTTCCTCCTCCCTACCATTTTTATTTTGCACATTATTTAGAGAAAATCCGTCTTCTCACTGGAAAGCCCTGCATTGTATCTACAGTGGTACTTATTGCTTGGATAATGCCCTATTAATTTCAATGGATTCTCTTTGACATAAAAATGGATTTGCACTGAAGGGCAAATACTACGTCCATATGCATCCAGGCTGCATTGCAATTGAATCCATCACATTCTACATTTATAGGTGTCTACCCCTGTTACAGCACTGAAATGGTAGGCCATAAAAAATGGCCACGTGAAAAGCAGGTTTAAATTTCATGCATTTTTACTTGTAAAGTATCTGGTTAGATGAACAGAAGCTTCTAAGACAGAAATCCTTTCAGAGCATGAATATGTAAGCACAATCTTCTGAAAGCAACATAGCAGTGCTTTGCCTGGTACCTTATCTTTAGCTCCCAATGCCAGATTTGCTTTAGGGGTGGCATGTTGAAAAATACTGAAGGTTTTTATTTCATTTCATTTTTCTTTCCAAGCTCTCAGTGTCTTGATAACATAGCAAGGAAGAAGGAGGTAAGCCAGGAGTTTATATTCTATTCTTTCACTTGTATTCTTAGACATATCAGAGTAAATAAATGTACGGCACTAGATTAGTTCCTGAAGTCCAAATAAGCAATAAAGATATTTTGAGTTATATGTTTAGCAATAATTTAACTGTTTACTTCTCATTTATCCTTGGGTAAGAAAAAAGAAAAAAAAGGACGTTTATTTTAAAAAATATTTTTAGGGGCAGCTAGGTGGCATAGTCAATAAAGTATCAACCCTGGAGTCAGGGGGACCTGAGTTCAAATCTGACCCTAGACACTAGCTGTGTGACCTTGGGCAAATCACTTAATCTTAATCTTTTTTTTTTTGCTTTTTGGGGAGCAGTTGGGGTTAAGTGACTTGCCCAAGGTCACACAGCTAGTTTTTTTTGTGTGTGTGTTAAGTGTCTGAGGCCGGATTTGAACTCAGGTACTCCTGACTCCAGTGCTCTATTCACTGAGCCACCTAGCCGCCCCTAAATCACTTAATCTTGATTGCTTCCAAAAAAAAGCAAATTTTTTTCAATTAAGAAGTAATTATTTTCTGTCCCTCTCAACACTTTCACCACCCCCTGACCATTTAAAAAGGAATAAAATGAACCTTTTGTAACAAACATGTAAATACTTCTCTTCCTACTCCCCTCAAAAATAAAAACAACCTATAGCTCAACCTAAAATGGTTACATTTTAGGACAGAAGGTTCTCAGCTACTTTCTCCCTCCATCACCACACTCTCTCCATTGCTAGGTCCTTCCTAGAACTTTCATTTTCAGGAAGTGTCCACAATTAGTCATCCTTCATTCCTTTCGCAGCTCTTCCAAATTTTTGGACTTCACTGATATGCGTTAGTTACCTTCTTACCCTACAAGATCTCAGTGTCTGTGGTCTTCTTGCCCTATAATATCCCATTATCCCTCCATCTACCTTCTTTCATTGGTGTATTCTTCCCAGAACTTTCATTTTGAGGAAGATTGTAAGCCAATCATGCTTCATTCCTCTCCTGGCTCTTCTGTCTCCTTGGACTTCACCACCTTCTCTCCTCTTCTCCTTCTAGCCCTAAATCTATCCTCCTATGGTCCCATTCAAAGCAGTAGATATGAGTCAAGTTAGAAGGCAATTAAATGCAGAGAATGTCAAATAGTGTTCAAAGAAATTAAAAGAAAGAGGAATCACTTCTAATGGAGAGAATCAAGAAAAATCCATTCCCTTGACTGCGGCAATGTAATATAATGGAAATAGCAGATGACTTGAGTTTAAATCATAGCTTCTATTTATAGGCTATGTGACCTTGGGTAAATTAAGACATCAGATCCTTAATCTATATAGTCAAGCAACCTGATAAGATGGTCTCTAATTCTAACAACATGGAAGTCTGTAACTTTCTATCAGTTGAAAATCTCAAACAGGGAGAAGGAATTAGGTGGTTATATTGACATTTTTAGAAAATTGGAAGCACCTTATCACCCAACTTACCCAAACACCACTTTGAGCTAAGATGGTAGTACACATGTTATGGAGTTTTCTTTTCTTTATTTTTATATTACATTCCTTCACATTTTGCTTCTGAGGTTTACTTTGTCTTTTTTAAAAATCGTATCTTAAGGAACTAGGAATTAACCACATTAGTTCCTCCTCTTTCTTTTAAAGATTCTAGGTTGTGAAGTTAGCTTGGACCTATCGACTTAATTCTGGCACCTTCTCCCTGTTGATTACTTTCAATTGATCCTGTTTGTGTATAGTCATTTGCATGTTGTCTCCCCCATTAGACAGTGAGTCTACCAAAAGCAGAGAATATCTTTTGCCTTTTTTGTATCCCCAACATTTCCCACAGTTCCTGACACATAGTGAGTTCTTAATAAACCTTTATTGACTGACTGATGGAAAATTTGATTTTTAGTGTCTTCCCTAATGTGATAAAAAGAATCAAGTAAGAAAAATGAGGTGGACAAAGATGCTTGGACCTTGTTACCTCTTTCATGTAACAGGGAAAATATAGTAGATTCTCAGGTGATCTTGAGGAGAAATATAGTTATTTTTTCAGTTTTTTTTATGTTTTCCCCAGGGAAACTAAAGATTATTGAGGATAGATATGGTGACACACATCTGTAGCTCCTGCTACTCATGAATCTGAGGCTAATAGATTACTTGAGTTTGGAAGTTCTGAGTTGTAGTAAGGTCAACATTGATTGAGTGTCCAAACTAAGTCTTGCATCATTATCATGAGCCCCCAGAAAAAGAAGACCCCCAGGCTGCCTAAGAAGGTCAGAAAGACAGAGCAGATTAAAGTCTTATACTGAAGAGCATAAGGATTGGGCTGTGATTGGTCATAGAACTTCCATTCTAGGCAATATAGGAAGACCCAGTCTCAAAACAAACAAAACTTTGAAGTAATAAAATGTATTATAATATAGAAATTTAATCATTATTGTGGCTTTTTCATGGTCCAGTCTTGTGATTTCATGAGTTTAGGGAAATCCTGGTGAGAAAACTCTCTCTACCAAAGCAGATTAGAGTCTAGAGACATCGTGTAATAGAGTCTGACTTGAATCCAGGTCTTTCTGACTCCAAAGACTTATCTGTCCTCTCTGCCTATGATGACTTGGTCTTCTCATAACGTAGACTGCCTTGAATTAGTACGAATTGTCAATACAAGGAGCATTAGAAAAGCTGGTGATCCTTAAAGGATATTCACAGCATTTGCATCTACAAGGGACCTAAGAGAACATCTAACACAACCTTCTCATTTTATAAATGAGGGGATTAAGATTCAGAAAAGTAAAGTGATTTATACAAGGTTGAAGATTCTACACAGGGGTGGCATAGCAAGCATTCAAACTTCATCTTCAGTCTCTGCTTCTAGGTCTCTTTCCACTACTCTATTATGTCTCTAATATCATTGGCAATGATGGTATTATACAATTCTGTATCTATTCCACAGTTTGATTTGTTCATTTTTAAAAGTTCCTTCACAGAAATAGAAAGCACAAGCAGGATTCCTGCTATTGAACGTAACTTGGCTACATAGTCTTTGTCGAATTATTTCTGTAACTTGGGTTTAGAGAACATCCTATTAGCTGAGTTATAACATAAAAAGGCATACGTGCGTAGGGAGCAGAAAGAATTCATTTCAGGTCTGCTGGCCCAAATTCGCTGGCTAAACAGCAGAGTCCTGAGGTTTCTTAGATGCATAATGTTCTTACAAATGGTCCATGCTATGCTAATAAAACTATTGTGACTAGGAGCTTTTGCAGTGGGAACTGACAGATGAAACAGAGTTAAGCACTTTTTCAGACAAGCTACCCCAGTAAATCATTAAGGCGCACAAACAATCATCCTTCATCAGTCTGCAATTTGTTTCGGAGCAATTGCAAATCGGAAAACAATGTAAACAAACAAATCGACAACTAATGAACATCCCCCACTGCTCACTGTAAACAGACCCACAACTTTAGAGGAACACTTTATCCAACACATTGTCAACTCATTGTAAACACATCCACAACTCATAAACAACTCATTATCCAGTATGTTGTCACCTCATTGCAATTAAAGTTGAATGCTAACTGTACTGTATGTTTCTGCTCTGAATCAGATTATACTCTCACTAACAGGAAAATGCCAAGAAAGAGCCAGTCCAGTAAGGTTGGCGGTGTCCTTTTACAGACCAGCCCCCCCCCCCCCAACCTCCCAACCGTCTTGATTTCCATCCACCCTCTATGGGAGCCTGATTTTTAATTATCTGCCCAGGCTTACGTAGAAAATAAACAGGAGCTGTTGCCCTTTCTTCAGGTAGTTCACTTTTTCCAGTTAAGTAGAAAGAAAACAGTGGTGCCTCAACAGAAGTTTCTTACGTAGAGGAAAAGAAAATGGGTCAAGTATTCCCTGAGCTGCTGTAAAACTCACAGGTTTTTACTGTAATTGCTTTGTGTGAACTGAGTTTAGCATCCCTGACTGGTGAAGACTTTGGTCGGGGCCAGTTTTTTGTTTTGTTTTGTTTTGTTTTAGGCTCCAGAATGATTAACTTGGAAAGAAAATATAGATTTATTTAGCTCACTACAACTTTCCCCTTGCATTAGTTTGTTTGCCAGGGCATTTTAAAGTGGCACATCCAGGCTTTTCTTTGCAAAATACTTATATGAAGGGCATTCCAAAAGCTTTGGGGACATTTTAAGCTGTTAAAGTTTAAGACTGTGCTTTTGGGGACACTGTGATCAGTGGTACTAAACTCCAAAGGAAACAGATCCCTGTAGATCATATATTGACTTAGAAACTCACAAATTAACATTATCTATGTTTCATTGTGTTTTTAATTATTTTGTTGAAACTGGAGTGGTTTTCCATTTCTGTCTGTAGCTCATTTTATAGAGGAGGAAACTGAGGCAAACAGGGTTAAGTGACTTGCCCAGGACCACATAGCTAGTGTGTGGGGCCAGATTTGAACTCAAGAAGACAAATCTTTATGACTCTAGTCCCCACACTCTATCCATTGCAACACCTAGTTGTCCATTTGTTAAACATTTCCCAATTACATTTTAATCTGAATCAACCCGCCCCTGGGAGTTTTGCATACTGTATCTCTGCTGTTGACAGTATAGTCAATTGAAGAAAAGGTTTAGTATATTTCCAAATTGTATATATATTCATGTGGATGTGTAGCACAAACATCTAACCATTTTTCTTTCTGTTTGTATAAGTGTGTATTGTGTATCTTATCTGCAACACAAAGTCTTAGGTGCCTCAGGATCAGGGCTCAGTGATGTCAAGTAACTTAATCAGGATCATGTAGCTAGGGTCACAGGCAAAATTTGAAGCTAGTTCTTCCTGACTCCAAGTCTAGTCCTGGATTCGATTCATCAGATGAAAGATTTCAGAAGCCACTGGACCTCTCGCTTTATAGATGAAGAAACTGAGGCACAGGGAGGTTAAATGATTTGCCACTCACATCATATAAGTATTAAATGTTTGAGGCAGGATTTGAACTCAGTTCCTCTAACTCCAAAGTCAGTATTCTTTGCCCTGTAGCAATTTTTTATTAAGCACCTACTATGCACAACCTAGATACTGGGGATACAAAGACAAAAATAAAATACTTCCTGCCTTAAAGAAGTTTACATTTTACTGGAGGGTGGTAGGAGAATAAAACAGCTTTATGCAGTCATATCCTGATAAATGTTTAACAACCAGCTCCTGGAAAAATAAGGATTCACTTTTAAGTTTAGTCTACATTATTAACATTTTTTTCATCCCTTTCTTAAGTCTAGACAGTGAACAATACAAGAAATTGCACCCTGATGTGAAGTATTTCCAAGATGTAAAGGCACACACTGAAAATTGAATTATGGTTCTTGAGAGCCTATATGAGCTGACTCCAGCACACCCTTGATTCTTGTGTAAGTAACTACAGAGTGTGTGGGACAGAAACCACTGACAGATCTTCAAAATCAGAGTCTGAGTTGAAAAGCAGAAAAGATTTTTACTCTTTCTCATGAGAAAGGGCACAGTTTGTTACCTCAAGGGGCATCAACCAGGGAGTACAAATTGCAGAAACTCGCAGGCCTCTGTCATCCTAATCTCAACCTGGCCCACTCCCCTGTCTGGTTTCACCATTGGTCAGAGTGAAGTGGGCAATCTCAATCCTTTATTATCATAATTATTCATTCAACCCTTCTACCCAATCAGAAGAAAACATCCTTCAATCCCTTACTTGTGCATATCTACACACCAAATTTTGGGGGGCAACCAATGAGAAGAAGGCTAGTGTTGTCCCCTTTAGTTTCATTTCCTCATTCTGGGGCCTATGGAACTTAACCCTTTGCTGTCTCTCACAAGAGTATATAAAATTTAATGCTGAGAACTTTCAAGCCTAAAGAGTGTTAACAACCAAGGGAATCAAGAAGGTGCTAACTCCTGTGGGAGCTAGCACCTCTGCTATATATTGAAGGAGGCAAAGAATTCCACCATTAAAACATAAGGAAGGAGAACATAAGGGACATGAAGTAGGATTGGAGTAGCATATCTGGGCAAAGGTATAAAGGTTGAAGAGCCAATCTCATGCATAGGGAACAATCAGAAGATTGGTTTGACTGGAACAAAGAGGGCAGAAAGGCAAATGATATGCTATATTGGTAGAAGCCATATTGAGTAGGGTTTTAAATCCCAACCTGAGGATTTTGTATTTTATCCTAGAGATAAAAAGTACTAGAGCTAGAACTACAGATAGCGGTATGAGTATCATTGCGTATTTTCCAAAGATATATGATTTCTTGAAAGTACCAGATTTGGTATATGAGATATTGTTCATTTTTAATGAGTAAAATTTCAGTCAAGATCTGTCTTTTTGATGATGTCTATTTTGTTAGTAGACACAGAATGTAAAGTATTGCGTTATACTAGTGGAAATTATATTTGATGTTAGCTAGTTATGATTCTCTAGGGCTTAAATTTAATGCAATTACAAGTATTAATCACTGTTTTTAATGTGCCTAGAATTAACTTATAGGGGTTATGGAATATATAAAAGTAGTAGAAGACATGATCCTTTTCCACAAATAAGAATGAAATTTGCAAGCAATACATGTTAATTTTCATTTTTAGTAGTATGGGGGCAGGAGGCATAATGGAAGGGGTGCTTTGTTTGCAGTCAAAAGAACTGCACTCAAAGCCTGGTGGTGACCTTTTGAAAGTCCCTAGATTGCTTAGGACTCAGTTTACTCATCTATGAAATGAGAGGCTTAGATTATATGGTTTTCCCAGTTCTACATCTATGATCCTATCACTGACTATATAGCCTCTAAGGTTCCTTGATCACCTATTAAATAATATAATTTGAATGATATTTTGTTTGCTTTAACTTAAATGTATGTATTTTCAATCTTACTTAAGTTATGCCATAAGATTTATTGTGTTACATGCCATTTGAAACAATGATTTTCTGTTTTAATCTTGTACAGAGTTTGTAGGATTCCACTTCCCTTATCTAATGGAGAAAATACAATTTTCAAGAATGTCATGTTTCATGTCAGGAAAACCCTAAGAAGGTATGCCTGAAAGACCGCCACAATTTTCTCCAGATTTACTAAGAAGAAAAGGTAACATTCTTTGTAATGAAGACTTTTCGAATTTTTCTTTTTCTAGCTTTCCCACACTTAAAATATTGAAAATGTTTTATTACATATTGATTCCTTCAACTAATATGCTTCATAGTGTAGACTTATAAGGAAAAGCAGCATGATATACAGAGAGCGCTTAATTGTGAGCCAGGAGACATAGATTGGAATAGTAGTCCTGTGATTCACTAGCTATATTTTAGACACATCACTTATACTCTGCCTCATTTTCCTCATCTGTAATACCTAGCAGTTATAACTATGTGATATCAAAGATTCCTTCCATATCTAAACTTCTATAACAATAACTCATTTTATATAATGCTTTAGGATTTTTCCTTATCTGACAGCACAACCCTGTGAAGTTGACATATTATCCCTATGTTGCAGATGAGGAAACCAAAATTGAAAGAAATTAAATGAATTGGTCATTCAGCTAGCTAGTTTCCACAGCAGGATTCAAACTCAGACCTCTCTGATCTCAGGTCCCATATTCTATCAACTCTGTCACCTGGCTGCCTCACACCTTTTATGATACTGTGTTTTTTTCTTTAGTTGACTCCCATCACTCTACAAAACCATACATCAGCGACTCATTGTGGAGCAGAGATGACCCTAGTTTCTAAAGGTTGTAAGAGCAGAATTTGAGCTATGGTATTTTCCACTTTGTTGGAAAGTCTTCATGTATGATCCTAGTGACAGGTTCCTTCTACTGTCAGAGGACCATCCCAGCTAAGCAGAAAGAGGCTCATTAACAAAACAAATACAAAGCAGTAACTCAGAGCTGTGATTGGACCTAATTCTTCTAGATGATGAGCTGGAATTTGATAAGAAAGTGACTAAAATGTCCTTTTCCTCTTTGATGAAACTGTTAAACATTTATTTTAAGATCAAAGATGGGATTTAGGAAGTAAATTGTCCCAAGTACTTAGAGCAACCGTTTTTATAGTATCAAAGAATAGAAAACAATGTAATGTCAAATGATTGAGGAATTGCTAAACAATTGTGTTTACATGAACATGCTGTAAGGCATGATGAATGGGAAGAATACACGGGAAGATTGGTATGAACTGATGCAATGCGAAAGAACAGAATCAGGAAACAATATAGTTATCCCCCCTGCCATCATAACTTTTCCCATTGTAACTTCGGTATATCACAGGTGGCATAAGAAATTAAGTGGCAATGATTTGGGAGTTTTGCAGAAGCTGCAAATGACTTGTGAAGGCCAACAGGTAATATGCAAAGGCTAGTAGATGACACAGAAAACGTTTAGAAACTCAGAAATGCAAAAATATATGTATAGTATTTTATAATATCAATACCCTATAAATGAAAAAGAAAAAAAATCAGACTTCTTCACTGGTAAGAAAGGCCAAAAAATTTTTATGCAGATTTTAAAGATATTGGAGGTGCAACACCCCTACTCCCTGGGATACAGAAGGGATAACTATATATTCAATGACTAGCAATGTAAATGTAAAGAACAACAGCAAATATTTTAAAATATTAATGCTATGTAATTTTGATCAAGCTTTGATGAACTTTTTTCTTTTCCTATTTGTTAATTGTTCTTTGTTATAAGGGAGGGTGCTAGGGAAAGGATTGGGAGGAATAAATTGGAAAATATTGTATAGATAATAGTTATCTTTTTTTAAAAAAAAGGAAATGAATCAGCATATTAAGGAAGTTTTTTTTAAAGCATGCTTCAATCTGCATTTAGAGCTTATTAATTCTCTCTCTGGAGGTGGATAGCATTTTTTTTATCATGGATCCTTTGGAATTACCTTGGGTCTGCATCCTAGGGAATAGGGATATAGTGCCCCCAAGATCTGGAAAATATGCATAACATATTTTTGGCCCTCCCTTCATACCAGTGAAGAAATTTGATTTTTGACATGTTTGCCTGATTTACTTTTGATGTCACCCTTTAGTATAAATAGTTTATCATTTTAACTTTATCTTAGTATATGGAGTGAGGATTTGTTCTATACCTAATTTCTGCCAAAATATTATCTAGTTTTCTTGCAATTTTTGTCACAATTTTTTCCCATTGTTTCCATTGATGTTCTTGACCTTTAATTTTGCTAGATAAATTTTGTTACTATTTTTTTCTAGCTATCTCTATAAAATAATTCCTTAGTAGTTTGATTGATATGGCACTGAATAAGTAAATTAACTTTGGCAGAAATCTAATTTTATCATATTGGCTCAGCCCCCCCCATTAGCAATTAATATTTCTCCAATTATTTAGATCCACCTTAATTTGTGTGAAAAGTATTTTGTAATTGTGTTCATATAATCCCTTGGTTTATGTTGGCAGGTAGACCAACAAGTATTTTATATTGTCTATAGTTATTTTAAGTGGAATTTCTCTTTCTATCTCTTCCTGCTGGGTTTTGTTGTTAATATATAGAAATGCTGATTATTTATTTGGGTTTATTTTATGTCATACAACTTTACTGAAGTTGTTAATTACTTCAACTGTTTTTTTTTAGGGTTTGATTCTCTAGGGTTTTCTAAGTATGCCATCATGTCATCTGCAAAGAGTAACAGTTTTGTTACTTCATTGCCTATTTTTATTCCTTCAGTTTCTTTTCTCTTGCCCTATTGGTATAGCTAACATTTTTTATCATAATTTTGAATAATAACAGTGATCATAGTCATCTTTGCTTCACTCTTAATCTTATTAGAAGGTCTTCAAGTTTATCTCCATTACAAATAATGCTTGGCTTTAGACATATACCACTTGTCATTTTAAAAAAGGCTCCATTGATTCCTATGCTCTGATATTTGTAGTAAGTATAGGTATTGAACTTTGTTGAAGGTTTTTTTCTATATCTATTATTATAATTTTTATTACTGTTATTGATATGATCAATAATGCTGATAGTTTTTCTAATATTGAATTATCCCAGCATTCCTGACATAGACACCCCCCCCGTTATAGTGTATAATCTTTGTGATATATTGCTATAATCACTTTGGTAGTATTTTATTTAAAACTGTAGCATTGGTATTAATTAAGGAAACTTGTCTATAGTTTTCTTTCTCTGTCTTTTCTCTCTTCTGTTTAGGTACCAAAACCATATTTATGTCATCAAATGAATTTGTTAGGACTCATTTACTTACTTTTTTCCACAACAGTTTATATAGTGTTAGGATTAGTTGTTCCTTAAATATTTGGTAAAATTTCTTATGAATCCATCAGAGCCTAGGGATTTTTTTTTAGAGACTTCATTGATGGTTTGTTCAATGTCTTTTCCAAGATAGGGGTTAATGAAGCATTCTATTTCTTCTTCTGTTATTCTGGGTAGTTTATATTTTTGGTAAATATTCATTCATTTCACTTAGATTTTCAGTTTTACTGACATATAATTGGACAACAAACTCCTAATAATTACTATAATGTCATCTTCATTGATGGAGCATTCATGTTTTAATTTCATTTTTGATACTAGTAATTTGACTTTCTTCTTTTTAAAATCAAATTAACCAATGTATTAATATTTTATTGTTTCTTTTCAGAAACTAACTCCTTATTTTATTTAAAATAATTTTTTTTAACTTATGAAATTATCTCTCACTCCTTTGAGTTTCAAGATTTCCATTTTGGTGTTTAGTTGGGGGTTTTAAATTTGTTCTTTTCAAAAAGAACTTTTAAAAAATTGCAGGCTTAATTTGTTGACCTACTCTTTCTTTTATTGATGTACACATTTAAGGATATAAATTTTCTCCTAAGTATTGCTTTGGCTGTAACTCGCAAATTTTGGAATGTTGTCTCAATGCCCCCATTCACTTTAATTGATTGTTTCTATGATTTGTTCTTTGACCCACTTACTCTTTTGGATTAGATTAGTTTCCAAGTAGCTTTTCATATATGCTTCCACAGCCCTTTATTAAATGTAATTTTATTACACTATGGTCTGAAAAAAGGTACGTTTGCCATTTTTCCTTTTGTGCATTTGGTTATGAGGTTTTTAATTCCCTAATATATGGTAAATTTTGGTGAAGGTGCCATGTACAGCTGGGTGAGTGGTATACTCTTTCTATTCACATTCAGTTTTCTCCAGAGATTTATCATATTTAACTTTTCTGAGATTCTATTCTCTTTTTTTGCTTTCTTCTGTATTTATTTTATGTTTAGGTTTATCTAGCTGTGAGAGGGCAAAGTTAAGGTTCCACACTACTATGGTTTTCCTTTCTGTTTCCTCCTGTAATTCATTTAACTTTTCCTTTAAGCATTTGGATGTCATGT
>CM053598.1:149049602-149069463 GCA_028646575.1 Pseudocheirus occidentalis | reverse complement strand
ATATATATATACATACACACACATACATGATGTTATGGCAGAAGAGTAGACAACATGTGGTAGTTGATTAAATATGGGTGGTAAGGGAGGGTGAGGAAATGGAGATAGCTGAGATTGCAAGCTTACATGATTGTATGGATGATTGCTTCCTCCACAGACACAGAGAAGTTTAGAGGAAGGTTTTAGGGCAAAGTTAATGAATTTTGTTTTGAACATTTTAAGGTTGAGGTTCTATGTGACTTCCAATTCAAAATGTATAATAGGCAAGAGGGAGATGCGAAACTATAGATAAAGAGACATTAGGACAGGACATATCATCTGGAAATGATTCCTGCCCTGTCCTGAGTTTAGAGAAGTCTGGACAGAAGGAGGAGAGAGGATTAAGGAACCTTTTGCTCAGAAAGAAAAGTATTACAAATAAACGTCTCATCTAAAATTGTTTAACTCCATAGGAAGGGTCTCTCCTTCAAGGAACAGTAAAGGTTTCAAGTTCAGCATTGAGAAAATAATCTATGCTTGGACAATGATTAGAATGTAAGTCCCTTGAGAGTAGGAATTGATTCATTCATTGTATTTATATCCCCAGCACCTAGCACAGTGCCAGGAACATAGTAGGCACTTAATAAATACTGGATTGAACGATAGTGTGAACTGGATCTCATAAATAGAAAATTAACTCTGTATTTAAGTGGTTATAGAAGGAATTACATTTGGCACACATCCATTCTATACCATATTTATTTAGAAAATGATGGTCTATTTATCTTTAGTTTTATGCAATATTCATTCCAAAGGACCTTAAAAGTAGCATGATTAAGGAGATGGAATTTGTTGGTACAGACACTGAATGTGGCTTTGATTTTTCAAAGCCTGTAGATTTGGGACTGGCCCATAAATAATAATAACACCAGTGGCCTACGATTATAGCATTAAACAATCCAGTTAAACAACATGAAAACCCTAGACTGTTAGCGCTCTTTCCATTAGAAGTCAGTAGACATGGAATTAGGATAATCCTGGCTTTGCATATGCCCATAAAGCTCCTGAAACTCGATCTCCCAGGGATACAGAAATTCAAATTTGAGGGCTTAGGAGCCCTTGTACTCTGTGTGGTCAAGTTCCAGTTTTATGGTTGGTGAAAATACCAACCAGAGGGATGCTGAAATTGTTTCGAATTGTATTTCATGGACCTCAATTGCTCTGCAGAAGTCTTTTCCATTTTGCTGAGTTGTCTTATTACTTGATTCCTGTTTAAAGTTTTCCAGCCCAGCTAGGGAAAAAATGTAACAGATCCTCCCTAGTACAGAATCCTCTCTTCAGGTCTCAGAATTCAATGGTTTATTCACAGTGCACCAACACAAAAAAGTTGGGGCCTTTTTCTTATGGAAAATTTCATACAGACTTCCCCTTGACTGGGTTCTACCAAAGGGACCCATAGGCATTTTTCAAGGAGCAAGAGTTTTATGACTGCAGCTTGAACACAGCTGTGTCTTTTCCAATTGAGGGCCAAGAGACAAAATGCAACATGAGATTTTTAAACATTCCAAGGCCCATCTGCCATGTAACCCACTTATCTTTGTGGCTGCAAGTTCTTTATTGATCCAAAATGGTAAAGGGAAAAAAAAAGACAACAAAGGGGGGAAAATGCAGAGGGAGAAAAAAAAAGACATAAATCCATTCTTTTGTTGTTCTTCCAGCAGCATCTGTGAGTGATTGTCACAATTGCTAGTCGAACTGGATTTGACTTGTTGCCAACGTGAATTTTCCAAAAACCCAATGTAAACAAACTCTGTGAGTACTTCCTCATTTGCCAAGCCAGTAATTATTTACTTTGTTTGGGCCTAGCATTACTGTCAGCTCAGCTTTACAGCCTGTAATGTGTTTGTTAATGAAACCGTGAGGTCTAAAGCTACATATTAACCTTGTCACCCTTCAATTTTGAGCTCAATAAAGTTGCACCATGGTTTTGTAAACTAGTGTTGGGGGACAGGCAAATGATTAATTATATTTTTCCCATTTCCTTTATCCAAGGAAATTGTTCATCTTTAAACCTGCCTTGCATTTTCAAGTTCACAGACAGAAATCCAGCCTCTGGCATGATATGATATCATTGAGACAGACGCCAGTGCCGCTTGTATGCCCCCCTTGGAACTTGGCAGTAGCATGAGTGCCCATCTTCGGTAATAGCACAGGCACCTCATGTTGTCTGAATGCCTTCATGGGAATGAGTGGAAAATATCTCAGAGACTCAGGGAATGTCGGCTTAGTCGGACAGTGGTGGAATGTGCCAATGAGCTCTGTGCCCTTGGTTGCCTTTGGGCTCCAGTTTTCTCATATTAAAGATGATCTTTGATCTAGCTCTGAATCTTACTATCTAGGATCTATGGCCCAAGATCCATTTGGAAGTCGGGTAGTTTGAGGACATCTGATGAATTGACTAATGGAAAGGAATAGGGGCCTAACCTAGATGTTGAAAAGCATCCAGCCACTAGATAGTATGGTAGGGGTTCAGAAAGAGAAAGGACCCCCTGATTTTAAATTGGAATGAACTGAGCAATAGAGAAATGAAGTGAGGTCCCTCTAACCTTTACAAAGGCTAAAGATATATAATAGTTTCTTCTACTTTATGTATTATTTTTTTGTTCCAGATTTATGAATTCATTGACACGGGTAGATGCAGGTGTGGAAACTCCCTCTACCAATGTAGCCCCACAGCTGTGGCCTCAAGGCCACAGGTTTCCTACCTCTAGACTAGGAGTATATTAGAAGTAAGATGTAGAACTATGCCATTCTGACTCCTAGGTGTTCTTTTTGTCTTGTACATTATTTATTTATTCGTTTTTGTTGTTATTCAGTTGTTTCAATCATGTCAGGCTCTCTGTGACCCTATTTGGGGTTTTCTTAGCAAAGATACTGGAGTGGTTAGCCATTTCCTTCTCCAGCTCATTTCACAGATGAGGAACTGATTCAAACAGGTTTAAGTGACTTACCCAATATCACACAACTAGTAAATATCTGAGTTCAAATTTGAACACAGAGAGGTCTTGGTGATTCCAAGGTCAGTGCTTTACCCTCTGCATCACCTAGCTACTTAGTTTTGACCTATTTAGGGAACTCTGGGCATGGAAAGTCCCTGTACCATGCAGATTAGCAACTCCCCCATCTGGGCTAGGGTTTGAAACCAGTTCTTCCTGATTCAAAAGCTGACTCCATCCTTAAGCCACCTTTCCTTGTTAGTAGTGGGCACTTAATGTTTGTTGAACTAAATTCTGGTAGCCAAGAGGGACCCTAGCCACGGTAATTGAATTTAGGAAATTCTCTACTAAGGGAATTCAAGCCCTAAGCCAACAGGCAGTGCCATGCTGTACTGTACATTACTGCAGAAGACTTAATTTTAGGAGTCAGAGAACCTGAGTTCAGATGTGAAACTACCATTTATTACATGGGTAACCTTCAGCAAGTCACTTAAAATCACTGGAACTCGCTTTCCTCATCTATAAGTTAAAGGAGTTTGATGATGTGATCTTGAAAAGATGCTCTTAGGTGCTGAAATATTAGACTTTTAGTATTACACCTTGTAAGGAGGTGAATGTTTTAAAGGAAAAATTCATTCAATGTTGTGTACTTTTTTTTTTCTCCAGGAGGTATGGAGCAGGAAATGGAAGAGGTATGGTGTAAGGATAGTGGGGAACATCTGGAGAATACCAGATGCCCACTCACTAGAAAAATGCCTTCTTCATGACCACCCTGTCCCAGGAGTATTTAGAAGGTTTAAAAAGCCTCCGGATGCGTCTGGAAAAATCCTGACTTACATATGAGATGTAGTTCTTTCATTTGGAGTTATGACTATTTGATTTACCTGATGTGGAAATTGACTCCAGATAGAAGTGTCTATTTTATCTCATGCAAAGCCATAATGTTTCAGGAAGTAAGACAATTATCTCACCTTTTATTTTCAGAGAAGGTGTGAATAAATTTCCCCAAAGGGATAATTTTGTTTAGCATCAGAAACTGATGGTTTTGTTTGATTATGTAGTTCTGGGCTTAGAATAGGCATTTTATGCAAAAATCAATATGAATTATGGGGAAAAAAATCAAGTGTTTTAGTTACATAGTGTAAGATATTTTTGCACTTAGCTGTAAGAGGTAGAAGGCAATTACAAGAATCATAAGGATTGTAGATTAGGAGCTAGACATGACCTTGGAGCTCCCTGAGTTCTACCCCTTCATTTTAAAGACCCTAGACAAATCACCTAACCCTATTAGTCTCAGTTTCCTCATCTGTAAAATGAACTGGAGAAGGAAATGGCAAATCACTCCACTATTTCTGTCTCTCTGTCTCTTTCTTTGTGTCTATCTCTCTGTGTCTCTCGCTGTCTCTGTATATCTTTCTGTCTCTCTGTCTCTCCCCCTCCCTCCCTCCTTTCCTCTCCTATCCCCATCTTTCTTTCTCTCCCATTTTAAAAGCTTTTTATTTAAGACAGAAATATTAAAAAACCAAAGCTCCCAATCCAAAAATAAATGATAAGGGAGAATGAGAAAAAGAGAGCAAGGAGGATTCTTTTCTAATATTGTAATAATAAGAATAGAATTTGTAAAGCACTGTAAGGTTGAAAAACCTTTAATATGTTTTCTCTTCTGATCCAAACAACAACCCAGGAAGGTAGGTGCTAACATTATGCACATATTCATTGTGCATAAGGACATTGAGGTTGAAAGGTTATGATTAGCCTAAGGTCATGGAAGATAAAGAAGCATCAGAGGTCTGATTCAAACTCAGGTCTAAATGATTCAAAGTCCAACATCTAGCCAATCTCCAATCTAGCTACCCAGCAGCTAAAAGAGTATCTTTCCCATAGTAGATGATTCATAAGTGCTTGTTGAATTTAATTGAAAGAACCTTATGAAAAATCCACATACCTAATGAAAAGCGAGTTTCTGTTTTTTTTCTTTTTTGTTTTTCTTTGCTGGGGAGGTACATACCATCCCTGTGAATTTTATTACGCATATTTATTTTGAAATGATTTCAGCTCTCAAGCTAAAACTCTCAACTTGTCATGCCCCTTGCCAACAAACAAACAAATAAAGAAACAAACAAGCAAATAAATAAATCTTAAAACCCAAGTGTATACAAATCACTAACAGAGCCTACATTTGGGGGATAATTGGATTGAGTTCTGAGCTTCAAGATGAAGGAGAGGAAAGCATATCTGAAAGCTACATTTGATGGTTTTAGTCTTATCTGGGGATGTTTTACACCAGGCAGGAGGAAGCAGTATTTGTTTACAGTGATTTCTGCAAGCTGAAGTGACATTTTATTTGAGCTAGTCTCCTGCAGTCAAGCCAAAACATTTCTATGTGAGTGTTCCCTCCCCCACCCCCTTCCAACATCTCTTTGCTTTTGGTTCTAATGAGATACTGAACTAGTGAGGCCTCTCCAGAAAGCCACACTGGCGAGCCATGGAGGTTGTAGCTAACGCTGGAGTGTGAGCTGTATAGCCGTGAAGATAACAGACTACCGTGGAGCATCCTGATGGTTTTCTATCAGCTATAACCTCTCACTGAGCCAGAAACCGGTCCATAAACAACCTCTGCAATGGTTAGTCATGAGCAGTACCAAGAACTTTCATAACCTGATGCTGAGAATGACACTGAGCTGTCTCTCCTACCCCACCCTCTGTGTATTCCAAGAGAATTATTAGAAATTCACATCCATGGAGATATTACATTTTTTAAGCATCATCATTTGTGATAATGATAGCTGGAAGACACACAGAGGCTCTTCCAAGTTGTTTATGGTTAGCATTTGAGAAAGGAACAGCACTGAAGAGTGAGGTATTCTTTCTTGTTAATGATTCTATGAGCCACACATGTTTTCCTGAATATAATTGAGCCATGCTACACAGATGCACAGTGTGTAATGCTCAAGGTATTTTTCTCCAGTTGTTTTTTTTTTGCACACATCCCTCAAGATCTTCTTGCCTCTGCCCCTTTCCTCATCCCTCTGTTTCTGGGAAATTATTCTCTGAATCAGTGAAGAAAAACATTTTTAACTACCTTTGTTAGAGATCATATTTGGGCATAGGATCAATGTAATAAGCCTTCACATTTTCTCTAACACTGATTAAATTGCTAAGACATTCGTTCACTCTCTTATTGAAAAGCTATTTGGACATTTTTGTAAAATATGTATATTTGCATCTATAAACCTTAGCAAAGCATGTATACCCATTCTTCACTAATATACTATTCCAGGGTCTCATCATTTACTCATTCATTTATTCATCAAATATTAATTAAATCCCTACTATGTTGCAGTCATTGTACTAGGGAAGACAGGAAGTGGACTTGTGATTTCATTGGTATAGGGAAATTTTAGATGAAGAAACATCCTCTATCGACATAATTTGACTTAGAGTATTTAGAAGGTCACATAGCTAGGATTAGTAATGGGACTTGAATTCAAATTTTTGTGGACCCAAGGCTAGATCTCTATCCCCTACACCATGTGACTTCTTACTGAAGTAAGAAAGAAAGATAAAAAAATTATATAGGTCTGACTCTGAGAAGGTTACAGTCTGCTATGTGGGATAAGACGTATATACAAGTAAGTATAATAAATGGGAAAATATGCTGTGGTTGGGGGGAAATTTTGAAAAAAACCAGGTCACTTTCATCTAGAGTTAGGGGACAAGAAATCAATGAAGGCTTCCTGAAGAAGTTACATATGTAAGCAGGTCCTTAAAGGATGAGAAGGACTTTTAGAGGTAGAGATGAGGAGGGAGACTTCTCAGCATGGGCAAAGGGGCAGCTTATATAGAATAGGTAGAGGTGGAAGAGAACAGGAGAACATTAAAGAAATTAGTATTATAGCTATGAACAGATAATGTGAATAATGAATCCCCTGAACCAGTTGCATGTATTCAAATTTTCACTATTCAAAGTTATAATGATGTAAAATACAGTAATTGGTTGCAGCCCAGTGGAAATATGTAGTGTGAGTTCCAATAATGTGACCACTTCAGGAGGAGATCCACCCTTCATGCTCATCAGGGGCTACCTGTAGTCTAATATACCTCAAATATAGGCAGCTTTAAAGACTATATACTGAAGAATAGTAGCCAGTGTGTATTGGTATAAGGAATTTCCTTAGGAGAGGGAAAGGAAGTCACGGATCAAGAAAACAAACAGACATTGAATAGACCTTCATGCTAGATGCCTATGAGTTTGTATATGTTTGTGGGAAGGAAGATAGAGGAAGTAATATAAATATCAATAAGAAAAGGACCCTGCCCTCATGGAGTTCACAGTCTAGTACTTTAATATACT
The DNA here is from genome assembly GCA_028646575.1 of Pseudocheirus occidentalis. Lineage (NCBI taxonomy): Eukaryota > Metazoa > Chordata > Mammalia > Diprotodontia > Pseudocheiridae > Pseudocheirus > Pseudocheirus occidentalis. Next base: position 149,062,134 of record CM053598.1, on the reverse strand, counting down.
GCATGCATATTGCTTACATATATATATATACACATATATATATGATGTCTGGAAAGAGATCGTGAAGTCAAACACTAAAGAAAATGGGGAGGGGTGAGAGAAGTGTAGAATTACCTTGATGAGAAAATTTTAAATATTAAGGCATTTTGTACCTGAATAAAGAATTCAGGCAGTTAGAAATGCTCCAGGGACTGCTCCTTCTGAAGGGGAACGTTTTAAAGCAGGGCCAGGCAGACCATGAACCCAGTTTTTAACCTTTTTTCCTTTTCAAAATTATTATTGCACACTGTTCAGTGAATCAAATGGAAGGAGTGCAACGTGTTTTAATGTTGAAGTCTGTCCTCATTAAGTTACCAGGGCAAGATTCTTTTCCAAGATTCTTTTCAGGGAAAATCCAAAAAGTAGAACAAGTTGAATTACCAGGCATTGTGAAGTTTGTCAGAGTCACTGGGCCAGATTTAAGGACTGGGCTCTGTGTGTTGGTCAGGATTGGTTGATTGTTGTCCTTCATTCAAGAGGATAAAATGACATCACCATGCTAAAGTCAATCTTCAATGTGTCTGTGACTGATAAAACCAATATGAGCTCAGCATGCTCTAGCACATGACCATTTAGAGTAGACTCTTCAAATCTGAGCATCCTGCATTTCCTTTGAGCTGTTTAAATTCTGCTTTGCTCATAGAGCACAGCACCTACTCTGAAGTGGGCACACTATGATGAGCAGTCCTGTGCCAGTGTCTCCCATGTCACACAATCAATTCCAAAGTTCTTGAGAGAGACCATGAAAGTGTCCTTGTATCGCTTCTTCTGACCATCATGTGAATGCTTGCCCTGTGTGAGTTCTCCATAAAGCAAATCTTTTTGGCAAACTTGTGTTTTGCATTCAAACAAAGTGGCCAACCCATTGGAGTTATGCTCTCTGAAGCAGAGTCGGAATGCTTGGCAGTCTAGTTCAAGTAAGGACCTCAGTGTCTAGTACCTTATCCTTCCAGGTGACCTTCAGAATCTTCCTAAGAGAATTCAAATGGAAGTGATTCAGTTTCCTGGCATGATACTGGCAGACTGTCTAGGTCTCACAGGTGTACAGCAATGAGGTGAGCACAACGGCTCTGCAGACCTTTGGTTTGGTAGTGAGTCTAATACTTCTTCTCTCCCATATTTTGCTTTGGAGCCTTGGTCAGGAATGAGCATTGGGAAAGCCTAGGCAGATGGCTTAACCCTGTGAATGAATGACCTGTCCAATTTCTCTGCTTCCATAGCAAGGCTAATGTTGATGTTTACTAGGCTTTAGGGGAGAAGATGCCTGTGGGCTTGAGCAAATCATAAAGTATACTAAAGAAGTATTGTTGAACTATTTGTGACCCCACTGGGATTTTCTTGGTAAGGATATTGGAGTGTTTACCATTTCCTTCTCCTGCTCATCTTACAGATGAAGAAATTGAGGCAGAGGTTAAATGACTTGCCCAGGGTCACACAGCTAGCAAGTGTCTAAGGCCAGATTTGAATTCAGTTCTTCCTGAATCCAAGCCCAGTGTTCTATCCACTGTCACCTACCTGCCCTGCAAGAAGATAGGCCTAGTTGTTATTCGTTGTTTGTTTGTTTGTTCATCTATTTATTTGTTTATTTACTTTTAAATACTGGTCCTCCTTATTTCATCCAGGATGGAGGATCAGGGGCTACTCGCAGCCCAGGTCTCATTTTGAATGGCACATGAGCTTTGACCTGCTCAGTTTCTGCCTTGAACTGGCTCTTTCCATGTTAGGTAACCTCACATCCCTCTGCTTACCAGAGCAATACCAAACTCTGTGTGAACACTTGATTGCTAGACTCCATTGAGGCTCAAGACTTCTGAGTTCAAGAGCTCCACCAATCTCAGCCTACTTGGTAACTAGAATTACAATCATGTGCCATCACATCATGCTTCCCATGGAACATTTGCTTATGTTCTCCTATAAATTATGAACAAAGGATCTCTCCATTATACTGGAGACCTTCTTCTAAGTCTTACTAAACATCATGTGTGCCAGTAGGACCTGTGTTATCCCTCATGACCAGCCTACCTCCTTTTCTGATCATGTTTCCCAGATAATATTCTTTAAGTTGTTTAAGGTATCACAAGGCTATCCACAAATACCCAGGTGGGAAAATGACAATTGTATCTATCTATAGAAAAATGTTTATAGACAAAGAAACATATATAAACACACATGATTATGCATACATACATATATGCATACATGCATACACAAGTAGGTGATACAGTGGACAGAATGCTGGACCTGAAGTTAGGAAGATCTGAATTCAAATGCAGTCTCAGACATTTACTAGCTATGTGACCCTGGGTAAGTCACTTAACCCTGTTTGCCTTATTTGTAAAATGAGCTGGAGAAGGAAATTGCAAACCACTCCAGTATCTTTGCCAAGCAGTGGATAAAGTATCAGGCTTAGAGGCAAGAAGACTTGAGTTCAAATGCAGCTTCATCCACTACTAACTGTGTGACCCTGGGCAAGTCACTTAACCCTATTTGCCTCAATTTCCTCATCTATAAAACAAGCTGGAGAAGGAAATGGCAAAGTACTCCAGTACTACCAAGGAAACCCCGAGAGGGGTCTTGAAGAGTCAGATACAACTGAACAGCATGCACACATATACATACACATATGTACATACATATGTGCAGTAAATCTTACTATGATATATGAAACATACATATAAATTTAAAATTTAATACATAAGGTAATTTCCTCCTCTAAATATTTCTGTATATTATTGTCATTTCCCTTCATAGAATATTTATCCATATCATCTTTATCTCCATTTAGCTGTCTACTATCTATTGATTTATCTATTATTAGCTACACAATCTATCCCATTACTTCCCATCTTATCCAGAAGACTGCACCTGCTAACATCTCTCCTTCTAATCTTCAGTCTCTCCTTCTCTACTGGTTCTGTTTCTGCTGCTTACAGACATCTCCATATGCCCCTTGTACTTTAAAAACCCTCACTAGATCTCACCGTCTCTGCTATCAGCATATAGTGCTCTCTTTCTCAACCAAACTCCATGAAAAATCCATCTCTTCTGGTCTCCACTTCCTCTCACCACTGGACCCAGATGACTCTGGAGGAGAAAGTGAGGCTGGTGACTCTGCGTAGACCTGCCTCACTTAATTCCAATTCACTTGCATGTCATAGCATCACCTCCCTGATATCATGGCTCTCTTTGAGACCAAAGGATAAATGACAGCAACAACTCACTCTCCCCTAAACCTTCTGCAGCCTGGTTTCCAAACTCATTTCTCAACTACAACCACTCTCTCCAAAGCTACCAGTGATCTGATTGCTATACCTAAAGGGCTTTTCTACATTTTCATTCTTCTTGACCTCTCAACAGCATCTGACACAGTCACTTGCTAGATAATAATCTCTTGTCTTTTCAAGGCACTACTTTTTCCTGGTCCTTTTTCTACTTGTCTGATAACCTCTTTCAGTCTTTATTCAGCATCTCCATCACACCCAGTAACTATGTTTGTATCTCAAGGTTCTGTCCTGGGGCCTCTTCTATTTCTCTTTACAGTCTATAACTGGATGATCTATCATCAGATTCCATTGCTTCAGCTACCATCTCTATCACAGTGACCAGTATATAGAATAATGCTATAATGATACCATAAGGGGCAAAATAAGAGTTTGAAATACCTCAGTGAATCTATAACATATTTTCTGTAACCTGGATCTATGATATTAAGAAGTGCTTTTTATGTGTATACTAGAGCATTCATTTTAGACTGAGCCTAATCTCTGATGGTTCATGGGCCTAATTTGCATAATTGAAATGATACATGAAAATTATTTCTTTTGTTAAATTCACTTCCTATTTCCTGAAATCAATCTGTGGGCCAGATTCACAAATAATATCCCTTGAACAACTGGATCCCCAGTGCACAGGCTTGAAAAGATTAGCATAGGAAGACTTTTTATAATAATTCTCTTACATGTAACATCTATGAAATGAAACATTGCCTTATTTGTATAAAGTGGAGGGTTTTTTTCTTTCATGATCTCACTGGATAAGCATGTTTATAGATGAGGAAATTTATTTTCATAAGAACCTGACTTTGGCAGTAACATAAAAAATGCTAGCTCACAATGTTCTGCAAGAAGGTTGAGCAATGTACCAGAGCTGCTCTGAAAACTCAGAGATTGAGGCAGCTGTAGAAGCCAAATCACTTTGGATTTATGTTGGGTTGTCCTGATGGGACAGGAAATAAAGCCATCAGAAATGCCATCTTCAAACGATTAGGATGACAGTGGTGCTCTGGATTCCAAATCTTCCTTCAAAGTATGCTCCTAATGTTTCTATCAGTAATGGAGCATACTTTGAAGGAGGATTTGGAATTGGACAGAATTATCTAGCATATGAACTTAGAAAACATCTGGATAAGTCATGTAGTGCATTGCTAAATAAGGAAAAATGTTCAGGAAGGGGAAAAAAGACCCTTGGAGAATGGTACTTAGTCTTTAAATTAGCTTACCCATAAAATTCTATAGTTAGGACAAAGAGGTAAGTTAGTCTTTCAACAAGTATTGATTGGGCACCTATATAGTCACTATTAGGACAATACAAAGAAGTATAAGACATGCTTCTGCCCTCCAGGACCTTATAACTTAGGGAATTTAGAGATACATAAATGGAAAGACAACTGACATTATGAAGCAGTATTGTTGGTGTTGTTCTTGTTGGTCTAGACTTGTGACTTCATTCAGTCTGCTGTCTGGGAAAGAAATATAAAAAGAAAAAAATTAATCTTCTGCCAATGTAGTTCAGCAAATCATTAACAATTTTAGTCTTAGTTGCTGGTTTAAAATGGCCAAATTTAAAATGGCACTCTTAGAAACCTTAGGTTAAAGTTTAGCTCTGTGAGTTACTAGTCATGTGACTATAGGTAAGTAATTTAACTTTCCAAGTCTCAGTTTCTTCCTCTGTGAATTAGGGCTATTAATATTTGCCCATCTTCTATAACAAAAGATGATCTGAAGATTAAATATGATCATGAATATTTAAAAATGCTTTGCAAATCTTAAAGGGCTATCTAAAATGAAAGCTATTGTTGTTGTAAAGTGGAACACTTTATCTACCCTAAGTTGCCAAAGAATACTGCTAAATGAGTGTACCTGAAACATTATTAAAACCAAATCAGCTAGGAAGCTGATACTGCTATTCAGAGAGCAGTATTCCTTACCATGCCAATAAATGTATTTGTTTTCAGTTTCACCTCCTATATTTGACCTAGAGTCATTGGACCTTGGTTACCAGGTACAATTCTCCCAAGAGGTCCCATTCCTCTCCATTAAGAGAATTTCTCATCATATTTAAAAGCATTGAATGTCAGTGTGTTCTAAGCTAAAACTTATATAATTGTGTTAGCAGGCATTCGCAGCCCTCTCCTCTTTCTGGGACAATCCTGCTGTTAGAGTTTTGTGAAATGTTACATTCCTCTCTACTCTTATGGCTTTTAGTTCGGCACTTATCATAAACTCTCCCTCCAAAGCAAAATTGTTCTTTCCAGCATACTCTTGGTAATTAAGATTTGCTTTGGGACACAGCAAATACACTTCTCCATAAAGAGGACCCTGAGGCTATCTATAGAGTCAGCAGAGGTGGACATAGTGTATTTATCAGCAAATTTACCCTAATTTAGGAGGTGCCTTGGCAAATCCATTTAAAGAGGTTTTGGTTTGGGAAGAAAAAGATTAGCTGCAATGCTCTACTCTAGATACTGAGCCTTCCTAGATTGAAGGAATCCATCCTTCTCCCTTCAACCTTCAACATGAATTTAGACTGGGAAAAAGAAAAGCATTGGGTAACTTTATTTTATTTTTCTGATCTAACATCCTTCCTCTGACCACATAATTCACAAGAAAAATTGGGCAAGCAGTTCCATATGGAGATGAAGAATGTCTAGCCAAAACAAGTTGTTTAGCAAGTTAGTTCTGGGCTGAATAAGTTCATTGGAAAATTTGGCATGGACATATTTTTTTTAAGGAGTAGAGAATGGTTAACTTTTCTTTTTCTTTCTCCTCTTCAAGTTTTGGATGAGAAGAAATTGAGGGTTAGTGAGGCCGCTCCACAAGCCAGCTGCACTGCACTCACACTCAACTATTTTTTTTTCTGAATATTTGCAAAGCTTTCACAAATGCTACTGAGCAGAATTATTTTGCACTTGACTGACTGCATGGTAGTTGGTATGTTGTAAAAATCTTCATTTATGTCCAGTTTATTTGTTAATAGAACTGAGTGGGGATAGCTTTGGTTTGAATTTTGGCAAAAAGAACACCACCACCCTGAAACAAAGACTCTTTCTCCCCCTTTAGAATATATGCTGTGAAAGGCAAAATAAATTACCTGAAGGAAAATCAATAAAAATACATTTATTAACACCTTCTATGTGCAGAGCTCTCATGTAGGCACCGGGGAAGATATGAAGTTGAGTTAAGAAATTGCTTCTTTTCTCTTAGATCTGGCAATCTAGACATTTAGAGGCAGTTTTAATAGCTTCCAACTTTACAATCAACTTGATGTTAAGTATTTATGAATATTTTTTCTTAATAAAAGAATATTCTAATTTAATTTTTAAAAATTTCCCCTTTTGAACCTGAGTTGACATTTCAACATACATTCATGAGGAGGTTGAGCCAAGATGGTGGATTAGGGCCAGCCACCCAGCTAAACTATCTCGACATACCCTTACAAACAACATTAAAATAATGGCTCAAATTGATTTTGGAGTGGCAGAGTCAGCAGGTCAGCGTAAGACATTTTTGCAGTCTAAAAAACCTTAAGATGTCACCAGGAGACATCTGTGACATAGAATGGAGATCAGTCCAGAACTCACACACATGCAGTAACTGAAGCAATTTCAGGAACTCTCAGCCTAGAGACAATAAAGGTGTCAGACTACCAGTCAGAAAGAGGTTACAGAGTACCATTTTCTGATACTGGGTACAATTGGCACAGACTGGCAACTATATTGCCTGTACACACTTCTGGGTCACAGTTCCAGGACGGAGAGGAGTGGTGGAGGTCAGTCACAAGTGAGCATAGGCCTTCTTCACAGTTCCAGAGCAAAGAGAAGTGCTAGCAATTGCAGCTGAAGGAGCCAGGGACCCTTTCTAGGTAAAAACCAGAGCACAGACCAGGAAAGCAGTGACCACAGTTCTCCCATTATCACAATACCTTGAAAGAGCCCAAAACTTGCAGATCCCCAGAACCAGTTCTGAAAACAGCAGCATACAAAAGCCTGAAGCTTTGAACAATGCCTCCTCACCCCCAGCAGAGCCCAACTTTAACGTAAAGTTAAGAGTCAAGAAATAGACTGGAAAAATGAGTAAACACCAGAAAAGGATATGATCATAAAAAGTTGCTATCATGTCAGGAAAGACCAAGACATAAACTCAGAAGAAGACAACAATATTAAAACAGCTATAAGCAAAGCCTCAAAGGAAATGCTAATTGGATCCATGGCCAGCAAGAATTCCTGGAAGAGTTAAAGAAAAAGATGAATAGTAGAGTAAAAGTTGGGGAAAAAATTAGAGTGATGCAAGAAAAATTATGAAGAGAATTAACACCTAGATTTAAAAAAAGAGGAACAAAAATACCAAAGAAAATAACACCATAGAAATTGGCTTAATGGTAAAAGAGGCACAAAAATTTCCTGATGAGAAGTACTCCTTAAAATGCAGGATTGGCCACGTGGAAAAAGAAGTACCAAGAATAACTGAAGAAAACAATTTCATAAAAATTAGAATTAGGCAAATGGAAGCTAATGACTTTATGAGAAATCAGGAAATTATAAAACAGAACCAAAAGAATAAAAGAATAGAAGACAATGTGAAATATCTCATTGGAAAAACAACTGACTTGGAAAATACATTTAGGAGAGATAACTTAAGAATTATCAGACTAACTGAAAGTCATGATTAAAGAAAGCCTAGATATATTTCAAGAAATTAACAAGGAAAACTGCCCTAATATCCTAGAGCTAGAGGGTAAAGTAGAAATTGAAAGAACCCACCAATCACCACCTGAAAGTGTGTCCAAAAAGAATACTTTCAGGAATATTATAGTCAAATTCCATAGCCCCCAGGTCAAAGAGAAAATACCTCAGGCAGACAGAAAGAAATAATTCAAATATCACAGAGCCATAGTCAGGATCACACAAAATTTAGTAGCTTAAAGAGTGGAGGACTTAGGATATGAAAGACCAAGAAGCAAAGGAGCTAAGATCACAAACAAGAATAGCCTACCCAGCAAAACTGGGCGTAATCCTTCAGAGGAAAAAATTAATGAAATAGAGGTTTTTCGAGTATTCTTGATGTAAAGAAAATAGAGCTAAATAGAAAATTTGACATTAAAACAGAAGACTCAAGAGAAGTATAAAAAGGTAAACATGAAAGTAATCATAAAGGACTTTATAAAATTAAACTGTTTATGTTCCTATTTGGGAAGATGATACATGTAATTCCTAATAATTTTATCATTATTAGAGCAGTTTAAATAGAGTTCACATGAGCAGAAGGCATGAGTGTGAATTGGGATGATCTCAAGGAAAAACAGGAGTAAGAAAGAGGGATGTACTGGGAGAAGAGGGAGGTAGAATGATGAAAATTTTCTCATATAAAAGAGGTATGCAAGGAAGAGCTTCTATAATGGAAAAGAAAAATGAGAGGGAGTTGTGGGCAACTATTGAACCTTACTCTCATAAGAATTGGTTTGAGGGAAGAACACACACACACATACATACTATTCTGTATAGAAATGTAACTTACTCAATAGGAAAATGGGAAGGGTAGGGGAAGAAATAAAAGGGATGATAAAAGGGAGAGAAGATTAGGAGAGGTGGTTGTTAGAAGCAAAATAAACTTTTGAGGAGGGATGTGGGAGAGAGAGAGGGAAGAGAGGGAGGGAGGAGGAGGAAAAGAAGAAGAAGAAGAAGAAGAAGAAGAAGAAGAAGAAGAAGAAGAAGAAGAAGAAGAAGAAGAAGAAGAAGGAAAAGGAGGAGGAGGAGGAGGAGGAAGAGGAGGAGGAGGAAGAGAAGGAGGAGGAGGAGGAGAAGGAGGAGAAGAAGAAGAAGAAGAAGAAGAAGAAGAAGAAGAAGAAGAAGAAGGAGAAGGAGAAGGAGAAGGAGAAGGAGGAGAAGGGAGGAGAAAGAGGAGAAGGGGGAGAAAAAGAAGAAGAAAATGGGATAGAAATAAACAGTAATTATAACTGTGAATGGGATAAATAAACCTGTAAAACAGAAATAGATAGAAGAATGGATTAGAAACCAGAATCCATCAATATGTTGCTTTCAAGAGACACACTTGAGACAGACACACAAAGAGTTAAAATAATGGACTGGATTAGAATCTATTATGCTTCAGCTGAAGTTTAAAAAAAGGCAAAGGTAGTGATCCTGATCTCAGACAAAGCAAAAGGAAAAATAGATCCAATTAAAAGAAATAACCAGGGAAACTACATTATGCCAAAAGATACTATAATCACTGAAGTAATGTCTAAAACTTTTAAAACTTTTCCTGATAAAAATCTTCATTTCTCAAATATATATTGAGTATATAACTCAGTCAATTTTATAAAAATAAAAAATAAGAACCATTCCCCCAATGATAAATGGTCAAATGGTATTTTCAGAAGAAATTTCAGGAAATTTTCAGAAGGAGAAATTAAAGCTATATATTTAGTCATATAAAAATTCTGTAAATCACTATTAATTAGAGAATGGCAAATTAAAACAACTCTGATATACCACCTCACACCCATCAGAAATGACAACTGCCAGAAGAGATGAACAGAAAATAGGTTCCCTAAGGAATTGCTGGTGGAATAGTGAACTACGTCAACCATTCAGGAGAACAATTTGGAATTATATCTAACAATACATACCATTTGACCAAGCAATTCCACTTCTAGATCTGTAGCCCAAAGAAATTTTTTTAAAAGGAAAATGACTATATATATAGAAATATTTATAGCAGCTCTTTTTCTGGTGGCAGAGAATTGGAAATCAAGGATATATCCACCAACTGAGGAATGACTGTGCAAGTTGTGGCATATGATTGTGAGGGAGTAGTATTATGCTATAGGAAATTATGAGGGGGATAATTTCAGAAAAAAATGGCAAGATCTATATGAACTGATGTGAAGTGAAGGGAGAAGAATAAGGAGATCATTGTGTACAGTAACAGCAATGTTGGAATAATGGTTAACTATAAAAGACTTGGCTACACTGAGCAATACAATGATCTAAAATAATTCCCAAGGACTTATGATGAAAAAATGTTATATGTCTCCAGAAGGAGGACTGATGAACTCTGAGTGCAAACTGAAATATAATTTTCTCACTTTATTTTTCTTGCTTTTTTTGGAAATATGGCTAATATTAAAATATGTTGTATGCTCTCACATGTATAATTGATATCACATTGCTTGCTCTCTCAATGGTTATTTGAAGAGTTGGGAAGGAGGGAGAGAATTTGGAACTCAAAATTCAAAAAATGTTAGAAATAGATATATAATAAATTGAAATTTAAAAAAATTCATTCATCATCTATTTAAGGGACTGTGTTAGGTGTTGCGAGGCACATAAAGAAAAATGAGTTATGCATATCTTCATATAGTTTTAGATTCTATCACTAGTGTTCAAGGATCCCAAGCTGAAAGGGATCTACAAGACCATCTATCCCAATTCCCTCATTTCACAAATAAGGAAATGGAGTCTTAGGGAAATTAAGAGACTTGACACATAGCTAAATTAGAAGCCTCCCATCCTCAACAAAATACTTCTTTCATATGCTCGCTGAAGACAAAAATTCCACAGTTAGAAATTTATTCTTTTGGTTTAAATATTTGTTCTTTCTCTTAAAATAAAATTACCCCTGGATCATATTAGTTCAAATGAAAGTATTAGTCAAGATGTGTGTCTAGACTTTGGACTACTTGTTAGATCCAGCAGTATTTGTACAAACTTCTCACTACTTTCAAAGTAATTTTTTGTATCCATCCTATTAAAAAGATTAACATCTATATGCCAAAATATTTATTTTTGTATTTTCTCTTCTTCTTCCCAACACCCAATACTCATAAAGACTTTTAATTTTTTTTAGAAGCAAAAATTTCCACATTTAAATAGGCCTAAAGAGAATGCTGGAAGTCTAATCCTGAAAAATGGTACAGGCACGTAATACACAATTCCTTCATAAACAAAGGCCGGGACTGAATTCTGAAGCCATTTGTTCTGAGTAAAATCTTGGCCAGACTCCCCCCTTCCAGAAATGGCAATGTTTGCAATGACCCGATCTGGATTCAAGTTATTTATTACAGCCTTCTATCATGTGAGGGGAGACTTTCCAGTCCAGGCTCCAACTTTGTGAAACTAATTCTCTGGTGCTGGCCACAGTTTGCTGTCTAAGTAGAAGGCCATTGGCAATCAAATACAGTCAGAGAAAGCTAGATAACCGTGCTATACATCCCCTCAGCTGCTGCTGATATGTCTGTCAGTCCCCAGCATCATCCAAGTGCCCAAGTGATGCTTTGAGGCTGTAGTTAAGAGTAGTTATGGCAGCAGACCGCAACAAGGCTCATTTTGCATGGTGGCAAAGCTTTCTCATGGTATACAATTTGCCAATAATTATCTTATTTTGATGGAGAGTGACTTACTTATTTGTAAATATTTGCAGTTGCTAAGTTACTAGGTATACTCACTTGAGTTTGTGCACCATGTCATTTTGTGGCAAAAAGATATGTTTTTGGCTGCATGGTGAGAGCCAGACAGAGAAGAGTAACTGCTAATGTAGGTCTTTTCTGAACTTTCCAGTGGAAATCTCTTCTAATGTCTCGTGGGCTGAGTGAATGCAGTTTGCAACCACTGAGCTTTGCTTTCTTTACTGTTGCCATTTTAAACACTTTGGTTGGCCTCATGGCATGGAATCAGATGCTCCATTGGGGACCCAAGTAGCTCTAAGTTGCCCATGTGAAGATGAGAAGCATCCACAGCTAGTGCTGGAGTCTTGTCAAAAGAGGGAGGTAGAGGCCATGAGCCAGGGTCTGGGGATTTTAACGACCAAGCTGTCAGAGTATATGGATGGAAAGCCTTAGACATAGTTAGACTATATTGTTGTCCATGTGTTACAATTTCCCAGTTTTTGAGAAGAATTCCACCGTGCAAACTCCCTCTGTGACCTGATCAGTGATGCCATAGTCAAGATTCATTCCTTTGGCTTAGGACTCTGTTTGTTCAAGTACAGTCACTCTCAAAAGAGGTAATATATAAGCTTGAATATTATCACAGGACCATATATAGAGAATTGAATAAAAGCGACTGTCAAGACCATGTTTAAAAATTACCATCATCATTATCCTTATTAAACGAAAGATTTATATCTGGAGGGAACTTAAAGGTTAATTAGTCCAACTGTCTCATTTTATAGATGATGAGAAAATTGAGGATAATGGAGGTTGCCCAAGGTAACAC
>CM053598.1:149030556-149049102 GCA_028646575.1 Pseudocheirus occidentalis | reverse complement strand
AGCTATAACTGGCAGCTTCCCCTGCTGTCTCTGGCTGGTGGGTTGTCAGCAGCTCCCCAGCTGCCTCCTGGTGGCCCCCACTGGGTGTGTCAGGGAAGCATCAGGCTCCCTGATTCAAATTGCTTTTTGGCTTTTTTTCCTTGAGAAATTTCTCTTCACGGGCCCCACAGAGAGGGTTGACAGAGGCATGCATTTCTATTTTTAAATGTGTAACTGATATTGCAAAACTATAAAGAGAGATTCAGAATCAAGGTCCCCAGAAAGTTCCTTGGCCACTCAGAATGTTTAAAATGTACCAACCTCCAGCACATGAAGATGAACCTTACTTTTGCAATCAACCAAGTATAAATGGTCCTGTAAAGACTGTTGTGACATAAGGGGCATTGGCTAGACTGCACAGGGTTATCTTTTGAGAAAGGTGAACCTAGGAAGCTCTACAAATGTGTCTGAATTTGGTCAAACACGAGAGCTCCACCTTTCAGATTTCTATTTCACCTGCTGTCACACAGATTGGTTGGTTGGTTGTTGTCCTTCATTCTTGAAGAGGACCAAAATGATATTACTATGTTGGAGTCAAGGTGCAGTGTGTCTTATTGTGACTGATTAGACCAATACAAGCTGGAAGGCTGTACCACAAGTTGGGCACAAATAGACCAGATGAACATTTGGAGGGAGATGTCTCTAAATTTTGCACTTCTCACTTTTCTTTTGAGGTATTGCAATTCTGCTTCTATCCTAGAGTATAGGTCAGACAGATGGAAGGACAGATAAATAGAGCATTTGTTAAGTGCCAACTATATGACAGGCACTGAGCTGAGCTCTGGGGACACAAACACAAACAAGAAGGATGGCCCCTACCTTCAAAGAAAATAGTGCATGAAAGAGAGATAGACAGTAATGAGGGGGAAATGTTCATGTGCTAATCCATAACATGGAGGCCTGAGTAATGGCAGATTTTTATAGTATCTACTCTATGTGTATCTTGTATTTAGATAGTCCATCTCTTCTGTATATGCCCATTTGTTTTCCATGCTGTCTCCTCCATTAGATTGTAAGCTGCCTGAGGGCAGGAAATGTTTCTACTTTCTCTTTGGATTCTCAGAATTTAGTACAGTACCTGTCATGTAATAAAAACTTAATAAATGTTGATTGATTGATTAAAAGATTCTGAAAGATATTATGCAAAGTGAAGTAACATGTCAGCATCCAGTATGTACTAGCTGAGCCCATGAAATGCACTCCTTCACCTCCACCTTTTACAATCTTTACCTTCTGTCAAGGCTCAGCTCAGGAAGCCAAGTCCAGGAGACTTTCTTTAATCCCCAACACCACTTAAAAATTATTTTAAAATTTAATTTAATTCTTTCCCTCTTCAAATTATCTGGCCTTTATTTACTTGTGAATATACTGTTTCTTCCATTAGAATGGAAGCATTTTGAAAACGGATTGTTTTCTTGTTTCACCTTTGAATCCCCATCTAGTTAGGAGGAGCACTAAATCTGGAATCAGGCTGAACTGAATTCAAATCAAGCCTCAGACACTTAATAAGTTTGAAGTCATTTAACTGTCTGCCTTAGTTTCCTCAACTATAAATTGGGGATAATAATAGCCCCTACCTCCTAGAGTAGGCATATGGATCAAATCAGATCATGGTGATTAACAAATGCTTACTCTCTCCCTCTCCCAGGGTCTAACATAATGCCTTGACATAACAGATGCTTCATAAGTGTTTATTTAATTAACTTGAGTTGGTACCCTTGGCAGGAATGAGTTTATTAAGTTGGATTTCACATGGGAAAGAGCAATGGGAAAGAACACTCTAAGGATGAATTAAGCTACTATCCCAGTGGTACGTGCTCCCTTGGTCCTTAAATGTTCAACCAGTAATTGTCCTAACCAGAGACGGTACTGGAACATTGGTCAGCAAATGCTGATTGTTAAATTTCAGTTTTACATCTTCAGATTTTGCAAATGCTATAAAATCATGCCTTGATTTATTTTGCTGATGATTATCTAGACAAAAAAAGGAGAAAATGTTAATAATACAGATTCAACTTAAAACTGTGCTATGTATATTTTTTTTCAGAGAGCTGGTTGTTAAGCATTTATTAGTATTCCCCTTGTCCCAAGCCTCTGATATTTATCATTTTGTTGTCAGTTATCTCTTCACATGTATATTTTGTTGTTGTTTAGTCATTTTTAGCCACATCTAACTCTTTGTGATCCCTTTTGGTATTTTCTTGGCAAAGATACTAGAGTTGTTTGCCGTTTCCTTCTCAAGCTCATTTTGCAGATGAGGAAACTGAGGCAAGCAGGATTAAATGACTTGCCCAGGGTCACACAATTAAAAAGTGTCTGAAACCAGAGTTAAACTCAGGAAGAGAAGTCTTTCTGGCTCTAGACCCAGCACTCCATCCACTATGCCACCAAGCTACCCCTCATGTATATACAGGATATCTCAAAAGTTCCAAAAAGATTTTGAGACTCTCTATACGTCCTCTTTCTTCAACCAGATTATAAATTATTTGAGGAAAAGGACCTGGTTTGTGATTCCTTATTTGGAAAATTATTGTTATGTGTTCTTTTAATTCACCTTAATTTCCTACTATAACCCTCCTATATAGAGAAAGTTATTACTTATAACATCAACAAAAAAACTGGGGAAAACAATTCAACAAAACCAACAAATAAATCAACCATATCCAAATATAAGTAATAATCCCCAACCACAATCACCCACCTCTGAAAAGAAGGGACAGAGTCTAATTTTCAAATCTTTTCATTTTAAGTCCTTCATAGCCTGACTCCTCCTGTCTTTCCAATCTTCTTACTATTCTTCTTCATGAACACTACTGTCCAGCAATATTGGTCTATTTGCTATTGCTTGCAGAGGATACTCGGTCTCCTGTCTCCATGCTTTTTTGTTGGCTATGGCCCATGCCTGGAATTCTCTTTCTCTTTACTCATCCCACTTACTACTATCCTTAACTTACTTCAAGACTCAGTTCAAATCATGGTTTCTTTACTTACTTATTCCTTTGCCTCTAAGGTTACCTACTATCGACCCTTTATTTATCTTGAACATACCTATCTATGTGCATGTTATCTCCATTATTAGAATGTGATGAGACATTCTGAGGCAAGCAGAATTTCTACTTTTTCTTTGTATCTCCAGCACTTACCGTGGTGCCGGCATATAGCAAGAACTTACTAAATGCTTATTGATTGATAAGGTTTTCTCATCATAATTATACAACAGTACATTTTCAATCTTTTTTTTCATTCTTTTTGTTGGCATTGTTTTGGTCCAGTTTATTGATTTCTTGGTTCTGCTTATATCACTTTGCATCAGTTCATAGAAGTCTTTCAAAGTCTTATACTTCTTTGTATTCTCTTTAGCATTTAGCAACCAGTGTTTTGCACTTGCTAGGTTCTTAAAAATTGTTAGTTAATTGGTTTGATTGGGGTAGGAAAAGGTCTGGAGGTAGTATTCTATTGGGAATCAAAAGACTATGTGTGGAATGTAGTTGCTTCAGGCCATAAGAACAACACAAGGTCTTAGGAGGTCAAGGAGGAAAGCAAAAAAAAAAAACAAAAACCCAACAACATCAGGGAAAGCTTACCAAGGATAGTAAAATGGAGGAATGCCAAGAAAAACCTTCATCCTCTTTGCACTTCTGCCTAGAGCCAGCCCTAATAACCCCAGAACATTTTACAGTTGTCTTACATCAGTTTTCTCCTTTCCCACTGGTTCCTTAAACGTGTCTCTTTTCATTCACCAGGGTAGCTGCATTTCTGCTTCACCCTCCAATTGGAGCTTTGGACTGAAAGGGCAGATAATAAAAGCAATCCCACATTCAAGGTTAGGACTTGATTAGGGCAGGTCAGATTCCCCCTAACATTTGAGAGCAATAGACCGTTGGCTTGGCAGAGCAAGTCTTTGTGAAGTCCAACAGATCCTGGGGGCTGGGGAGTGGAGGGCTGGGGGAGGCCACAGAAGACATCTGGCTGACATTCAGAGCCTGGCAAGATTTCACTCCTCCAGGAAACACAAGCTGAATGTGAGGTTCAACTTCATCAACAATTTTAACTGTTGCTTTGGAACTGAAAATAATCGGAATGTTTAGGATGCAGGGGTACCCTTTGTAAATCGAGAAGCAAAGCACTTTGGGTTCTTGCTGAGCAGTATTCAGTTGCATTGGTAAAGGATGATTGCAAGAACGCTGAATCAGCACACTGGCCAGTAAAGTACAAAACATGAACCTTTCTGCTTGCATTCACATGGGTTTTTAGTTTACTTGGAGCTGGTAGAAAAATTCAAGTCTGCTATTTTCTCTGGCAATGAATACTAGAACATCTTCAGAAACTTTTGGATGTTGGCTCCAAAATGAAATCGAAACACTTTTTAAATGGTATCTCTTCTTCCCTCCACTTACCCTCCCCAAATTGGTTTTCCTGGGCTTATTGATTTGTTTGTCATGCTAACAGATGAGAGAGAGGAAAATCAACAATAAATCAGACCTTCATACAGATTTCTATTCCTCTTTCATTCCAATTGTCTCTAATGTATGCAGTTGACTTTGTTGATCTGAAAAACTTCATTCCCATTTTTCCTTTTATTTTTCTTTTCATATAATACTCTTCTTTATCAGTCAATTCCGTAAAAACCCTAGAACTTACACCTGATACCATGAGGGTAGGGGAACCAGCCCCAACCCCTAACTGTCTGAAGAATTCTGACGGCCCATATTTTCTGCCTTCTTTTTGTTCTACCTAGTGAAACTGGATCTGTACTCACTGACCAGTCTCATTTTACTTCATGTTGCTGGCTAAGTTAGCCCAAGAATTAGTCCAATCACTTTCTGAGGTTGTCAGTTAAACAGCTGGTGTAAATATTCATGTATGCTTACTAACAAAATCAAGAGGTTCATTTTAAACTGTTAAAAGATGGGGTGACTACTGTTTTTAAACTGTCCTTGAACTTGTCTCTGACCTTTGATCTCTGCAAGTTTTTTTATGAGGTCAGATTCATAGGCAAATATTTTTGAGGGATGAATTAGAGAGGTAAGTATGTCCCCCTGACTTGGCACAAAGAGATCTCTTCTAAGTGACTAAGTATTTTAATTGTGAGGGTTGACTTCATTTGGTCAAGGGGGCTCTGTATGTAGAGTATATGTAAAAAGCACACTGTGGACAGAGACAAAAGGTATCAAAAGGTATAATAGAAAGAAAGGAATTTAAGCTCTGAAGGAGAGACATAAAAAAAAACCCACCAACACCCAGGCAAAGGATACATGAACAGAAAATATAAACTGTCTGACAAGTCTTAGCATTGTTTAAAGCCATTAGAGCTTAAATACAAATAATTAAGTATAAAACTTGCCATGGGCCAGTGGAGTACTCAGTTGTCTAATACTAGCCATATCTGTTGAGACCAACTGGTTTTGTTGTAGATATTAGATCTCACAAATTGTTCACACCTTATGGAGTTCAGAGGCACCAGTTGGACTTGGATGGAGCACAGTTGGAATAATGGGACCCTTTGATTGAATACATGTAATGTTCATATATAAAAAGCCATGTCCATTTTATCTTCTAAAAATCTAAAAAAAATTCAAGAAATGTCTTTGAATTCCTGGTCTACAAATAGGGGCCTCTCATATTTATGGTTTGTAATAATAATTCCTACTCCTGGTCAAAGGAATACCTAAAAGCATAAATTCTTGGTGTTCCACAGAGAGGGTACTAAGTTGACCCAGAAATAGTTGACACTCAAGCAGAGCTTTAATTAGGAATGTAGAGGTGTAGAGTAAGAAACCCTCAGATGATCTGGGAGAAGTGGTAAGCTTGAAGTGGAATATCCCATTGTAGAGACACAGAGCAAATGTGACATCACAGTGAGGCTGCCTCTAGAACAGCTGCTATGAAATAAGGGCAGGGGAAGGTATGGCAAAGTTTAGGGAAGATGCTATACCAGTCATTGAAAAACTTCAAATGTTTTCAAGGCCTTCTAAGTTATATGGCTAAAGCCTAAGATTTATTTATTTTGGTTAGTTGTAGTTCTACTTTAAAGTTAATTTTTCATGTGAATTGTGAACACACGCACACACACACACACACACACACACACACACCCCTCTGTGTGTCTGTTTTACTAACAGACACTAATTTTTGTTTTGTTTTGTTTTGTTTGTTTGAGTAATATCCAAAAAGGGTACTTGATTTGAGAAATAGATGAGCTCCTGCATCCTTATTCTAACAAAGATATAAAAATAGCACCAGATGAAATAATGATAAATAAATCCAAAGAACTATTGTACTTGATTTCTTTCACTGTCAAACTACCTAAGGAGTCAGTGAGAAGCCCCTAGCCAAAAGGAAAAAAGGTGCCAGCAAAGAAAGAGAGAGTGCAGGCAAAATGAGACAGAATAGTCCTGATACACTAGAGAACAGTCAGAGACATGTATAGCCTGCAAGATTTAATGTTAAGAGGCAGTGAAAGCAAAGGGCTCAAAGGATAAAGCCTGAGAGTCATGAGAAATGCATGGCAAGGACCTTAAAAGCCATGAGGAGCTGCAATAGTATTTAACCCTTAACCTCTGATGTCTCTAGACTTCATCTTATGACAGAGCCCGGCCTTGAAGACCCAGAACTCTGGCTCTCTAAGACTTTAGTAGCATTGAGACATTAAGCCAGGATGTAGATAGAGGTTAACGTAGGAATGCAGGTGGCCAAGGATGAGACCAAGCAGAGGCAACCATATGACCCAAAAGCACAGTAGGAATGGAGAATTCTCCCATAAGAAAGTCTCAATTCAGAAAATAAGGCTAGAGAGGTGAGTAAACAAAAGAAGACAGTGACAAGTAGAAGATAATTGTAGATCCAAAGATAATTAAAATTCTAACCTAGAAAGACAGAGTAACTCTCTAAGAACTGAAAGCAAAGATTTAAATAGAAAAATGGATCCCCCCAAGGACTGAATGAATGTCTAGAAAAAAGTAAAGCAAGAACTTTTTTAATGAAATAAAAGATCTAGAGGAAATAATTGGAAGTAAAATAATACTTTTTGAAAGAAACTGGTGAAACTTATCCAATAACGGACTCTTTGAAATTTAAAATAGATCAAATAAATCAATGACCCTATGAGAGAGGAAGTAAAAACAGCATAAAGTCAAAAGTTTTGAGAAAAAGAATAAAATGTAAGGTGTTTTCTATAAAAAACAAATGACCTGTACCTGAAGTCAAGGAGAAAGAAGCTAAGAATCACTGTTCCCAGAATGTGATATTAAAAAAATACCAAAGCTGTACATTTTAAGGAGGCATAAATGACAATTGTTTGTAACTGTTAGAACCTGAGAGCAAAAGGAAGGTAGAAATAATCTGTTGAGATCATGAAGTAACATAGTATAGAGCAAAAATAGAAGTGGGTCCAGGTCAGATTTTTTTGGGACACTCATACGGAGTTAGCATGATGTGAATGAAGAACCAGTAAAAGAAGCTGAAGAGTATTTTGGACAGTTAGCAGAAAATCTAGGAGAGAATAATGTCAAGAAAACCTAGAGGGGAAACAGTATACAGAAGGAGGTGATCAATAGTGTAGAGTACTGTAGAAATGTCAAGAAAAATGAAGATTTAGAAAGAGCCAACGGTTTTGGAAGTTAAATCATCAGTAACTTAGGAGAGAGCAGTTTCCACTGAATGAAGAGTCAGAATCAGGATTACAGAAGTTTGTATCATCTTTATTTCTTTTTTTAAATTAATTCATTAATTTTAGTTTTCACCATTCACTTCCATAAGATTTTGAATCCCGAATTTCTCCCCATCCCACCCCTCCTCCCACCCCAAGGCAGTATGCAATCTGATACAGACTCTCTCTATATATTCATATTAAAAATATTTTCACATTAGTTATGTTATAAAAAAATAATTAGAACCAATGGGGAAAACCATGAGAAAGAAGAAACAAAAAGAGAGAAAGAGAGCAACTAGTATGCTTCGATCTACATTCAGACTCCATAGTTCTTTTTCTGGATGTGTATGGCATTTTCCATCATGATTCTTTTGGAGTTGTCTTAGTTCCTTGCATTGCTGAGAAGAGCTAAGTCTATCAAAGTTAGTCATTGCACAATATTGCTGTTACTGTGTGCAAAGTTCTCCTGGTTCTGCTCATTTCACTCAGCATCAGTTCATGCAAGTCTTTCCAGGTTTTCTGAAGTTCACCTATTCATCATTTCTTATGGAACAATAGTATTCCATTGCATTCATATACCATAACTTGTTCAATCATTCCCTGATTAATGGGCATCCACTCATTTTCCAATTTTTGACCACCATAAAAAGAGCTGCTATAAATATTTTTGTACATGTGGGTTCTTTTCCCATTTTTATGATCTCTTTGGGATACAGACCTAGAAGTGGTATTGTTGAGTCAAAAGTTATGCATAGTTTTATAGTCCTTTGGGTATAGTTCCAAATTGCTCTGCAGAATGGTTGGATCAGTTCACAACTCCACCCAAATCATGTTAGTGTTCTAGTTTTCCCACATCTTCTCCAAGATTTATAATTTTCCTATTTTGTCATGTTAACTAATCTGATAGTTGTGATGTGGTACCTTAAAGTTGTTTTCATTTGCATTTTCCTAAATAATAGTGATTTAGAGCATTTTTTCATATGACTATACATAGTTTTAATTTCTTCATCTGAAAACTGCCTGGTCATATACTTTGACCATTTATCAATTATCACCTTTTTTCTGGATATAACCTGCCTCCTCTTTTTCCTCTTCCCCCTTTCTTCATTCTTTCTATATCCTCCAGATGAGGAAATAAGGCAAAAAGGGTTTAAATGACTCACCCAGGCCATACACTATTGTAAGGACAGAGTAGGGGTAGAAAATAGTGTCTTTCCTCACATAAAAAGAAGGCTTATATTTGAAAATAAGAATCTTATAACTAAAAATTGGTTGAAAATAAAAAAAAAACCGTTTATTCCAAATACGTAAGGCTTTTTGCTATTAGTAAGAGAATTAATACATTGTAGAAGATAACTTTCAACTGCTGCTTTACTCCAAACATTCCACAGTACTTTAAATAGCTTTTGACCTGAGATGCAGGGATAAGCAAAACATTGGGAAGTAGTTCATCCTTTACCACAAGCTTGTCCATTTGATCAATTTCTATATTTTCTCATTTCTCTTTATGAAGTTAATTCCATAGTAGATACTCAGTAAATGCTTATTAAATTGATTTTAATAACTCTCTTGGTATCCCATTAAGCTGTTCTTTCATTCTTTTTAAAAATTCAGCCTTTATCCACACTTCTGCCATTGTTATACAGTAACGTCACTTTGTTTTCTTCCATGCTCAGAATTTTAAAAGGGATATTTAAAAAGAATGGACACATTTTTTAAAAAGACTTAGAAAAGAATGATTTAGTTTAGATTTGTAGATGCCAAAAGAAAAAGGAATCTCAATGGGACATCTAATATAATTCTCCTTATTCTTTGCTAGACTAAATTTAAAGATGTTAAAAAAAACTTTTTTATCTTACTTCTTAAGATCTCTAATATCTCTTAAAAGTGTTTTTTATCTAGGGTATATATCAACAAAAAAGCGGGCAAGTGGGCAGTTCAGAGACCTTTTTCCCCCATCTAACCTAAATTTTTCTTGCTCACAGGCAAGTGAATTTCCTACTCTCTGTGGAGAGAAGGGATAACTAATCATATTCATAATAAAACCACTTGGGCAGTTATGCAGACAAGGGTTTCCAGTGGAGATATAGTTGAGGCAGGGAGGCTAATTAGGAGGCTGCTGTCATAGACCAGAGGGAGGTGATGAAGACCTGAATTAGGATTGTGGTTATGTGAGAAGAGAATGGGGGGATGAATGTTGCAGATGCTGGGAAAGTAGAATCAAGAGAGATTGTTTACTAACTGTATACATCAAATAAAGGAAAGGGAGGAGCAAAGAACAACACCAAGACTTCCAGACTGCATGGTTAGAAGGATGGTAATATGCTCAATAAAAATTGGAAGGTATAGGACAGGAGTGGAAAGTTTGGGAAAGAGGAAGAAGGACAACATCTTTTTTGAATATACTGAATTTAAGATTTCTATGGGATATCCAGGTTTGAAATGTCTAATAGACAATTACTAGATCTCAGAAGAGACAAGTGTGTTAGCTTTTTAGATTTGAGAATCATGTTTTAGGAATTTGATTGTGAAAGTGAGTAAAGATATAAGAAAAGAGCTTGAGGTGACAGTAGAATCTAGAACAGGTTTTTAAGGATGGTGTAAATTTGGTTGTTTATAGGCAACAGGGGAAGAATCAATAGATAAAGATTGAAGATAGATTACATGATTGGGAGGTATTATTCTGGAGAAGATGGGAAGAATGGGATCAAGAGTAAACATAGAGAGGCTGACTATAGTGAGAAGGATCACCTCTTGACATTAGAGATTGCTAAAAGAAGGAAAAAGTAGAGGATGTCAGAGGGGTTTGAGATGGAGAGGAGAAAGGAGGGTGCCCAGGTATCCATTTTGTCTATTTTCTCAATAAAGGTAAGGTTATCCATAAACTGATTGATGAGGGTTGTATTGGCCCAAGGACTGAACTCAATCCTTTCTTGTAACTGTGAAGAACCCACTGTGCAAGCCACAGCTGCACCCAATGACCAAGACTTGACTTTTTTTTTTGTTCTTGTTGTTTATGGTGCAAGTATAAAACTGGAAGAAAATGTTGTGTCTTAAATAAAACCAGTTTCTCTACTCAAATCATCAACCATTCAATTTCAAATCCATGGCATGTTTAACCAACCATCAGCTTAAAGTGGAAGAGATTTCTCTGGAAGATATTTTAAAGTAATTTTTAGACCACTATAAAAATCAGTTGAGACGATTAATGGGGATTCCATTAAGAAAGGTTTGCCAGATGGCTCCAACTGAGTTCAACAGGAGAATGGATGATTCTTTTTTCCCTTGACACATTATCACCTATTAAAATTAATGAGGCAGGTACCTTGAGAGGAGACTATAAGAGTCTCCCAAAGTCTGAAGACTTTCCATTCCTCCCCACCTAACC
Source organism: Pseudocheirus occidentalis (assembly GCA_028646575.1). NCBI lineage: Eukaryota > Metazoa > Chordata > Mammalia > Diprotodontia > Pseudocheiridae > Pseudocheirus > Pseudocheirus occidentalis. The sequence continues at coordinate 149,038,024 of CM053598.1, read as the reverse complement.
ACATCCTGTTCAAGTCCTACCATGTACCTTTCTTTTCCTGACAACTCCATCTTATATTGCCCTCTCCCTTTTCTGACCTCCTGTAGTAATTATTGGCTATCATACATTTAGACACATATGCACATGCCTGGAAAATAATTTCCCGTATATGTGTTCGTGAATCTTGTCTTTTTAACGAAGTTGTAAATTCTTTATAATCAAGGACTATGATTCAGACTCCTTTTGTACCCACCCTCTACCTCTACCTGTCTCCCCGCCACAGTGCTTAACAAAAAATACCTTAAAAGACTTATTGAATTTAAATTGTATGGTGTGTTATTGATTTCCATCTACAGACTTCTTTATATTCTCCCAAAACCAAGTACAATGCTTTGCTTTGTTTGTGTTTTTAGTTTTAGTGCTTTCTTTCTATGTTATTTAGTTGTTTTGTTTTGTTTTGTTTTGTATAGGACATGTAATGTCATTGGTATAGAGAACTCTGAATGAGAAAACTCCCTCTACCAATGCATATTTAAAACAATCCTATAACTTAGTCTTGGTTGGTGTACTGAAATATTATATGACTTAAACCTTCAGACACAGGCAGTGAGTGTAACAGTGGGACTTGAACTCAGGGCCTTCCTGTCTACCAGGTGCGTTCTCTATCCACTACAACTGGTTGCCTGACTCCTTTGCACACAGCAAGTCATTAGTAAATGTTTATTGCATTGAATTTTGCCTCATTCAAAGTGGATGTTTGATGAATTTAAAAAAAACCTTCAAAAATCCAAAAGAACCAAGACATTCCTCCCTTTAACCAAGTGATAAGCATTAGATGCCATCAAAGTAAATCTTATCTCAGCTGCTTCTCCCTCTGAGTAATCCTGCCCTTTATTATAATTGGGATAAGTCTAGGCTAGTTGGATGAAACAGACTGGAAAAATTCTCATGAAGCAATCATGAAAGGAAGAAACTTTTCAGGGTTGACAGACCCTCCTATTCCTTTTACCTTACCTCCTGGTAAGAGTGAGGATACCCCACAAGTTGTGCTATGGGAGAGTTCAATAAATGGAAAGAACACAGAGCAGAAAAGAACAGAATCATTTGATGACAAGAAGGTTGGGTCATGAAAGGTGAACTCCAGTGTACACCTAGCAACAGAATGTTATGATTGACTCCTGGGAATTGAGGAAACCTGTAGCTGACCATGCTATGATACAGCCTCAAATAAGACTTTGCAAAAATCCAAGAAGGAAAAAGCATGTAACTGACAATCCTGTTGAAATATTAGCAAAAAGTCTATGAAAAGAGTTTGGGGGAGCTGAACAACCTTTGTAAAGCATTAAGCCTTAGGACATCTTAGCAAATTCCTTCACTAAAAGGATTTTCCCCAGAAAACACTGGCAAATTGACCTACTGACCTACTCTCACTTTGTGCCTCTTAAAAAAAAGTCCACTAACTGAAAATCTTTTTTTTTTAAGGCACTGAGTGATAAAATCTCAGTAGCAAGGAAGTCTCTGGATGCTTGGATGATAACTTGAGCAACCCAAATGTCTGCCAACTTCCAATTTCTCCATCATTGACTTGGCTAAAATACCTATGACTAGAGTTGTTCTTTTGGTTTAGGGCATTGGCAATTGAATCCATGTGTTTATTGAGTCTGTACTAAGGATAAGGTATGATACTAGACACCATAGTGCTATGTAGCGACAACCATGTGGAAAATATTTTGGAATCACTAAAATATACTAGACCAATATGGAAGCTAAGGCTTGTAGAACAGGTGCCATGGTCTTTAATGCAAAAAAAAAGTAGTGATTGGCATCATCGCTTAGTGACCGACCTTTAGGCTACATATTCTAAATAGAAGGGGAGTATACTTGATCTCATTAACAATATCTGGTGGCCTAAATGTCCTAAGAGTATGTCATCTGATATAAGAAAACTAGCTTGGGACATGACATGTGGATCTTTTCACCAACTTGTAGTGGCAAAAAATAGGATAGTTAACAGGTGCATGGGGAGAGGGAGGCAAATTTAGTATGAAGAAAGACATCGGTGGCTCATAAGCATAATTCCTTCATTTAAATCTGTACTGTGCAAATTCTTGAATGGGAAAACTGTTGCTATCACATAGCATCATAGAACATGGTAGATAATATCAGTGAAAGCTAATCTTAGGGCTAATTGAAATTGGCTAGCCTTTGCCAATGGAGTTGATATGAAAGTAAGAGTCAGGTCACTTATACAGAGCTGGAGTGGTATGGATATTGGACTTGGGATCAGACAGATCTGGGTTCACATTATGTTCCTTATTCATTCATTCATTCATTTATGCTTTTTGGAGGGCAATTGGGGTTAAGTGACTTGCCCAAGGTCACATGACTAGTAAGCGTTACATGTCTGGGAACAGATTTGAACTCAAGTCCTCTTGACTCCAGGGCCGGTGCTCTATTCACTGCGCCACCTATCCACCATTCACATTCTGTTTCTACTATTTAACTATGTTGCCATGTCACCTAACTGCAATGACCAACTACAAAATGGGGACAATAATACATACCTACCTCAGGAGGTTGCTCTGAGGATCAAGTGAAATAATGTACTCAGCAAACCTTCAAATGCTATCTAAATGTTAGTGGACGCTTTAATAGAATAATAGTATTAACACTAAAAGGAACTTTGAAAAACGTTAAGTTCAGACTTCTCATCTTGTAGGTGATGAAACTGAGGCAAAAAGTTAAATGACTCATCCAGGGCCACTCAGTGTCAGTGTCTGAAGTGGAATTGGAACCTAAACCCAAATTTAATATTCTTTCTATGACACTTCTGTGAAATAGTCTAGTGTTCTTTCCACTTCAACATGCTGTAGCTTTATAAACCTACCTTTGTCTTTCTCCCCCTCCTCCTTCTCCTCTTCCTTCTCTTTCCCCTTCTCTCCTTTCCCCTCCTCTTCATATTCTTCTTGATACTCCCCCTCCTTCTTCTTTCCCCTACTCCTTCTCTTCTTCCTCTTCATTTTAAATTATGAGCTGATTCTGATTGCCAAAGTGCCTAGGCTCATGTGTCAGGAACATATTTGAAATTAAGATTCTTCTAAGCATTTAAAATGATAAGATTTCAAACCTAGGCCATGATGTTCCTTTTTGCTCCTCCCTTCCCACACACAGCAACCTAACAGCTCCTTTCTTTCTTAAGAGAGAAATAAAAACCAAATGGTAGTCTGGGAAGAAATGACAAAGAAAGTAACCTGGAAAGAGGAGAATGGGATAAGTGAGGCTCTTCAGCTTTATTTCTAATTGTAGACACACTTGCTCTAAAAGTTATATTCATTTGGCTGCATTTCTTGTTAGTTGTTTGCTTTGGACTACTTCTTGGGCTCCTTTTCTTCCAGAACTCAGACGTTTATGAAGCTATTGTGACCCAGTTAATCTTGTTAAGAAAAGAAAAGTCTGGGAAAGTCAGCCTTTTTCAAGGTTTCTCAACCTCTCCATTGTCATTAGAGTTATTGTCATGAAAATTCTTTTTCCCCTCTGCCTAGGGTGTATGTGAAGGCAGCTCCAACCTCCTGTAGGCAAGGGAAACTTTCCCAACCAGCAGCTGGATGGCTAATTGAAAGCAGAGTGAAAGGAAACTATGTGTGAGTTTCTACAGTTATTTCCCAGCTTTTCTCAGCTCCTTGCTGCCCTCGGCTCTCTCAAAATGGAAGCTTTTATTGCTGTCCCCAACTCACCCAGAAACTGTTTCATGGTTTCTGATAATAATACTCCTCAGGGCAGAGTGGAATCAGTCGGCGATGGCCAGGCCTTCCATTTTGTGAATCTGAGTTATCACTTTTAGGGCTAATGTATTAACCCAAACAGATATTGCCACGTGGTACCCATAGTGGAGATGTTTACATCATTCAGAGTAACCCCTCTTGGATTATTTATTTATTTATTTATTTATTTTGTATCTGGATAAGTTGGAGCTCATATCAGCTAGAGCTCTATCTTGTATGAGCTCTCATTTCAAGCTCCAGATGTGGTTGACAGGTTATAGAAGGTAAGGAGTAACACTTCATGATATTTCTACTGCATTTGATGATGTTTGCCACCTTCTCTTTTTGGATACCCTCTTGTGTTTTCAACATTGGCAGGTTTACCCCTCCTTAGATTACTTGATTTTCTCCCTGTCCCCCCATAGCCTTATTATATTGATGCCAATCTTTATACACACCTACAATACATCAGCGTAGCCCACTGTGGCTCACAACTCCAGAGCTCATGAGATCTACCAGTCTCAGCCTCTTGGGTATCTGGGATTACAAGTATGAGCCACTCTTGACTTTCCTTGGCTTTTCTTGACCCAATAGGGCAGGTAGTGGCAAAATGGATAGGGTATTAGACCTGGAGTCAAGAAGCCCTGAATCTAAATCCAGTCTTAAATATTTCCTAGATATATGACTTTGGGTAAATCACTTGACCTCTCTCTGCCTCAGTTTCCTCATTTGTAAAATGTAGATAATAAAAGCCCTTATCTCCCAAATAGGGACAGTTGCAAGACCCATATGAGATAATATTTGTAATTTATTTTTTATTACCTTTTCCTGGGTTATCATCTACTTATCTGTTTTCGTCTCATTCTCCTTTACTGGGTTATCATCTATTTTATGCCTTCAAATTGTGAGTGATTCCTAAGTTTCTGTCACAAGCCCTCTTCCCTTCTCCCTCTTTATGCTCTCCTTTGGAAAGCTAATCATGTTCCATGGCTTTGACTATCATGTCTATGCCGATGATGCCAAAATCCAGGAATCCAGTCCAAGTCTTTCTCCCGAGTTTTACAAATCCAATTTGTCCCTATTGGATATTTCAAACTGGATGTCCCAGAGACATCTTCAATTCAACATGTCTGAAATAGAACTCATTATCTTTTCCCTATAGCCCTCCCACCTTCCCAATGTCTGTATTTCTGTCAAAGGAACTATCATCTTTCTAGTCTCCCAGATTTTCACTCCTGATATTATTCTGGATCACTTCCTCTCCCTCACCACACATGACCAATCATTTGCCAATTCTTACCATTTGTACTTTTACCATGCCTCTTGTGCCTGACCCTTTGTTCCCACTTTGAAAGCAACCACCTGAGTTAAGGCGCTAATTGCTTTTTGCCTAGGATATTGCAACAGACTCCTAATTGGTCTCCTTGACTCAAATCTCTTTCCACTCCAGTCCATCCTGCACACTGCTGCCAAAGCAATTCTCTTGCAGTCAATTCTAACCCCCATCCTAATCCAATTCTAGTGGCTTCCAATTGCCTCATGGGTAAAATATAAACTCCCCTGTTTAGCTTTCAAAGCTCTATTCAACCTGACCCCAATCTACCTTCCATCTTCAGTATATTAGCCCCTCTCTCACATTCTGGGATTCAGCCAAACTGGTCTTTTCTGTTTCTCACAAACAACAAGCTATCTCTGATCTCTGTGCCTTTGCAATGGTAGCTCCCCATGCCTACAATATATCATTCTGCCTCTTTGAATCTTTCTCTTCTTTAAAATGCATCTCAGACACTGCCTTTGGTACGAAATCTTTCCAGTGTTTAAGTGCCCTCCCTCCAAAATATGTCCTGTTTAATTACTTTGCATATATTTAAATTTCTGTTCATGTTATATATATTCTTAGATATATACATTTCTCCCATTAGAATTTAAGCTCATTGTAAGCAGTGGTTGTTTCATTATTAGTACTTATAGCCCCAGTGTCTAACACAATGACTGACACAGAGTAGGTGCTTATTGAGTGATAGGGCATTCTAGTTCACAAAGGAGTCCATATTCATCTTCTCTTCATTCACTCTCCTAACATAGCTTTTGAAAATCTAAAGTAATCTACCTGTTAGAAAACGAAATTGAAACAGAACTTTATGGAGGAAAACAACCTAGATATAAAAAAAAGTTACACAGTGATTTGCCTTGGGCCAACTCACTTAAGTGTTGGCCTCGAAAGAGATTTTGTACTATTCATTAACCACATTACTTTTTTTTTTTTTTACTAGATTCTTTTACTCAGCCAAGAATGTTTCTGGGCCCCATAAATATCATAGTTTGGTTGCCAAAAATATTAGATAAAATGAACTGATTTAGGAGGAGAAAGCTGACTGTCTGTCACCTTTGAAAATATCAACAGATTATTCTTGGGAGTATGTTTGGTATCTTTTATAAACTCAAGTGAACTAATTCCAAAGATTAAGTCAATTAAAGTAGGATCATTGTGTTCCCTTGCCCTGGGCATATATAGTACCAGGACTAACGAAATGTTGGATTGTGTCTGTCTTTGTTCATACAAGAGCTATGTGGAGTTTGAGAGAAACCCCCTAAAATACAGTGACTAATACAGCAAATTTCTATTTTAAGGATGTATGAAATAGTTCTGTGTCATGCATATAAGATTATTAAATCTTTGATCTCTCATTTGAGATAAGCAAAATAAATGCATCTCTGCCCAAGCAGAAATGAGGGGTTTTATTGTTTTGGTTTTGGTTTTTTGTTTGGTTTGGCTTTCGCTTCTCATAATGATCAAAATTCTGAAAGCTATGTTTCATAATTGTCTTCTAGTGGGCACATTATATTGTTCATATGGGATATCATAAGTCAAAGATAACCCAGCTTCCTGGATTATTGATAACACTCTTCTACAGCGTCTTGATGTGTCATTTGGTTTTGAATAGCTCCAAACGGCTCTAGGATCCTTGGTTCTAGCCCAAGCTGTCTAGCTGTATACTCTATAAGCTTAGCTCTTTGTCACTGGGAATGTTACTGCATAAGCAGTTATGTCTATGAATTCCAGAACTTTAGAGTTGGGGGGAATGGTCGGAGTCCAATCCCCTCATCTCACAAATGAGGAAATTAAAGCTCATAGTAGTGCTTTGATCTCCCAAAATTCATAAAACAGTTTAGTGGCTCAGTTGATTCCTAAACTCCAAACACACATACAAGCGGAAGGAATAGGTGGCTCACAGGGTCAGAACTCAAAGAAGCCTTAGGAGTTTAGTAACACAGGGCAAACGGCGTATTTGTATGTCTGTGACAAATATACTTGTCTGACTTGTACTCCTTATCTATACCTCACCACAAGATCTCAAAATAATAAAAAGTTCATGTCATCATAGACTATATTAAGAGAGGTACGGTGCCCTGGACTAGGGAAATTATTTTCCTACTGTTCTCTGCTCAGAACACATATGAAGAACGGTGTTCAGTTGTTAAGGATATCACTTTAAGAAGGACCCTGATAAGCTGAAAAGCATTCAAAGGGAGGCAACTTTGATTAAGAAAGGTCTCAAGATAATTCCGTATGAGCTTCAGTCGAAGACCTATCATGTGCAAGAGGTATTAGACTTATTGTGCATAATTAGGAGCAATGGGTAGAATTTGCAGAACCTTTAGCTTAACTTTAAAAAAACGCACAAAAAATAGAATTGTAAATTAAGTCATTTACTTTTTCTTTATCA
>CM053598.1:149013576-149030056 GCA_028646575.1 Pseudocheirus occidentalis | reverse complement strand
GAAGGAAGGAAGGAAGGAAGGAAGGAAGGAAGGAAGGAAGGAAGGAAGGAAGGGAGGGACAGAGGGAGGATTAGACAATCCGAATTCATTCCTGGCTCTGGAATTTGATGTGTTTGCTCTGAGATAGTAAATTCATATGGTTTCTCTGAACCCTTCTGGGAAGGAGGGTGAAAGTGGGACAAGAAGTCACCTAAAGTTCCTTCTATGGAAGGGTGATAGCAAGTCATAGTGGTACCCCACTGTTGACGCTGACTGGTGGGATATGCATAGGCTCATAGTGATAGGAGTTTTCAGAATGAGCATGAGAGAATTTGGGGCAAAAAGGAAGTTTCTATTGGGTAGAAGCTGCACTAATTAGAGAACCTAAACCTAAACCTTTCCAAACTTCTCAAGTAGTCTAACCCATTATTATAGTAAAACTTTTGCCCTTTTGTTCCTGTTTTTTTTCCCCCTATAAGTACAGTAGAGATCCTTTGAATTGTAATTTCATTGAAGGAAAGGATTCACTTTTGAATTCACCAGAACCTAACAAAAAATAATCCACAATAGTACATCCATAAATGTTCTACTTCTGATATTGAACTAGTTTTGTGACCTAGGGAAGGTCACAAACTCTCTGAGCTTCAGTTTTTTAAACTGAACTTTTTCAAACTCCTTTAAAACTAAACTTTAAACTAAACTCCTAAACTTTTTAAACCCTCATTTAAAAAATGAGAGAGTTGGAATAGATGGACTCCAAAATCCTTTTGAGCTCTAAAAATTGTTGACAAACCAATCTTTTTCACTAAAGTGTTAATGACAACATTATTTATCCATGGAGTATTTATTTATACTTTAAAAGAAAATGAAGGGGTGGCTAGGTGGTGCAATGAATAGAGCATCAGCCCTGGAGTCAGGAGGACTTGAGTTCAAATCCAGCCTCAGACACTTAATGCTTACTAGCTGTATGACCTTAGGCAAGTCACTTAGCCCCAATTGCCCTGCCTTACCCCCTCCAAAAAGCAGCAAAATAAGAGAAGAAAAAGAAAATGGAAAGAATGAAAAAATCACCCCAATACAATTCTTCTGAAGTAATAATATCCAAACACTGCTTTGGAGAGATTTTTTTTATTCAGGTAAACTTTCTTAACATCCCTTAAATAAAGAGTCAGTGGAAACTAGTCACTCTCTGTAAAAATACAGTCTTCTCTAATAAGAATGTCTTAATGTCCTCTGATAATTTTTAAAATTTTTGTTAATATCTTTTGTTTTTTCATCATTTTAATTACTGGATATGCCCCTTTGTCTTCCTTCCCAAAACCTAGTGAGACATCCCTTGTGACAGAAAAATTTTAAAGGTTAGCGGTATAAGGAAGCATAGTAAAAGTTACCAATGTGTCAATCAAGGCTGATAGTATATGCCATGTTCCACACCCATAGTACTCTCATTTTTAAAGGAGAGGAGGTGTGTTTTGCCATCTCTTCTTAGCTCTTATCATTATATTAATCATATTAATTAATATAATTATATTAATTAATACACATTAATGGTTAGGATAATAACCATCATAATGATCATTATAACCAAGAAAGTTAAAAATAAGTTTAAAAAGTGGATATCTCATACCCTCTTCTCAGGTTAGGATTCAAATGTGGTAACCTACTTGTGATGAACATTTCCCTTTATCCACTAAAAGCCACAGATTCTTGGCCTTCACTTCCTTAGCTATAAAATGAAGACAAGGATGTATCATGCATTCCTTTGGCAGTCTGGTGAAATCTTTAGACCTGTTCTCAGAAAAATGTTTTTAAATAATTGAAGGAAATGTTCACTTTCAGTTAGAGGTTAGCAAAAATAAAGATACAGTTTTGTTTTCTATGTTCATGTTTCCCCCCAAATCTATATAATCTCTTGAGAATCCATGGACCCCAGTTAAAATCCTCTGAACAAGATCATCTTTAAGTTTTTGTCAATTTCTAAAATTTCGTAATTCCAATATATGTCATTTCCCAGGTAAAAGCATTCAAAGAGAAATCTGAAGAAGCTTTCTGCCTTTTGAATTCCAATTTTCCTAAAACACATTCCAAATATAGGGGAAATGGGTTTCTTTTGCTAGATATGTGTTTAACAAAAAAAAAGTTTCCAGTATCCATGGCACCTTGAAGGGAACAGTCTTGGAGAACCAAGCATACTAAACTGCAGCAAAATCAGTGGAGACTTGGAATCTACAAAATGGTAAAGGAGGCCCAGTTGATTCTGGAGTTAAAAAATTCTGCATATGTGCCCTTGAAAAGTCTCTCTCTCTCTCTCTCTCTCTCTCTCTCTCTCTCCCTCTCTCTCCCTCTTTCTCTCTCTCTTTCTCTCTCTCTCCCTCTTCCCCCTCTGTTCATATATATATATATATATGTGTGTGTGTGTGTGTGTGTATGTATATGTATATGCATATGCATATGTAGATGTAGATGAATATATGTAATTTATTTATTTTTAGTTTTCAACATTCATTTCCATAAGATTTTGAGTTTCAAATTTTCACCCCCACCCTCTTCTCCCCCCTCCCCAAGATGGCGTGAAATTTGATATAGGTTCTACTTATACATTTATATTAAACATATTTTCACATTAGTCATGATGTAAAGAAGTTGAGGGGTCTCTCAAGGGAAAATGGGGAGGAAAGTAACTTAGCTTCAGTGTGATGCAGGTCCAGATCATTATGTCACTAGAGGAATATCATTCTTGTGATGATTATGGCTGTGGTTTAAGTACATTCTGGAACTGGGTCCAAATGGAAACAAATGTAAAAATGATAACACAGAACCTCATAAACATACTGCCTTCTGAACTCACGCTCTGGAGTTAGATCAGGCAAAGAACATCATAAAGATGCTTCAGTTTTATAATTCACCTATTTCTTAGGAGTACCTCATGCTTATCAGAGTGGACAGGGAATCTGTCAGATGTGAAGGTAGAATGCATTCCTCTCTTGAGTGTTCTCCCCCCCTCTACAACCACCACCTCCAGTGCTGATATGTGTGTATATTTATGCTGATAAGAGTGGTGACAGAAATAGGAAACCCCCCACTGGCTCAAGTGAACGATAAGGGGTTGGGGAAAACAGACACTTCCATTCTCTTTCCCCTCCCCACCTTGCTTTCCTCTACCATAGATAGCACATCTAAAGGCGGAAAGGGTTGTTCTTTTCTTAGTCCCTTTATCCAACCAGAGAGACCACCCTTTCAGCCACCCAGGCATCCCAGAAGTGGCCCATCATAAAAACAGATAGCCTTTCCCAGAAGAGAAACTCCATCTTCATCAGTATCCAACCCCTCCTCCCTCTTCTTTTATTTTGCTGCTCTTGGAGATTAGAGATTTTAATTGTAAGACCTGTGAAATGCAGTTTTTCCTCCAACAGCTGTGTTTATGGTATATAACTTATTAGCTGCTTATAAGCCAACATTTAAAAGCATTCTGATGGATATTACTCAGCAAGGGATTAATCTTTTCCAACATCACATCCTTGACCTGCAATGTACATTAGCAGGGGGTATAATGTCTGCTTTGACATTTGTTTGCAATGCATCCAAACACATTCTGGGATGCACATTCAGGTTTCCTGGCATTGAGACAGACAGGCGAGTCAGCTTTAAGACATATATTCCCCATATGCCAGGGTTAAAGGTACTAGAGCTTGCTGAGGTTTCCATTTGAGCCTTGCACTGTGCACTTTTCCAGTGCAAATTTGCATCAATTGATCTTTTACTGAAGCAAAGAATGTATGGAGCTAGAAGAGACCTCACAGGGATCATCTAGTTCAACATATGTCTTAAGAAGAATGACCTCTCCCACATACCTGATGAGTGGCCATCTAGTTTTTACTTAGGCACCTCCAGTGAAGGAGAGCCTACTATTTCTCATTCCACTTTTGAATAACTCTCCTGGTAAGGAAGTTTTCCCTTTATTGAGCTTGTGAATCTATTTCTCTGTAACTTAAACCCTTCACTCTAAGTCAGGACCTCTGGGGCCATACAGAACAAATGTAATCCCATGGGACTACCCTTCAAAAACTAAACTAAAACTAAAACTGAAAACTGGTCAGCATGATAGATAGAAGGTACAAAATTTGTAATTGCCAACTTACATTCCACTTCCCCTTAATCTAATCTATTCAGCTGTAAAGACATTGTTGAAAGGACAACCTGCTTCTAATAATGCCTAAAAGTTGAGTGTGACCTAATGAAGTATTGCCTTATTTTAGAATTGCATCAATCATGCAAACTGTGAAAGACAGAAGGGATGCTATTCTATAATCAAGGTTGAAATTATGTCCCTTCCATGATGTGTCACTAGATATTTCAAGACTTTACACACATTTGGGTGATTGTCATAAGTATAAGTCTAAAAGAGGAAGAAGTTACCTCATTAGGTCATTTTGAGTTCCTACCCCCTGACCAGGCCGAAGTTTACCTAAACCACTTTGTACATATGGTTGCCTCTCCTTGTCTTAAAAATAATCAGAGAATGAGATTGCAATGGGTAATGCATTCCAGCTGCCTCATTGAAAGCTTTGTGCCTGTATAACCAAAAACCATCAGAAAGAGCGAGTTGCTTTAATTTATTTTACTATCTGTTTAATGCAAGTTGTATTGCATGGAGAGAGGGTGGGCTGGCACAGAGTCTGGGAGAAGGTCTATACAAAACAACTCTCAGATTTACACTGCTTTGCACATGCCTTCAGCAAAACAAAACGGTAACTATGGAAAGTACTCTAGACCAGAAGTTGAGAACTCAGTTCTAATCTCCAGTATAGCTGGGGGATCTTGGGTAAAGCCTTCGACCTCCCTATAGCATCATAGATTCAAAGCTAGATGGAACCTTAGACCTCATCTGGTCTACTGTTCATTTTACAGATGAGGGAACTAAGGTCTAGAAAGGTTAAATGATTTGACTAAAGCAACATAGCTTAGTAAACAGAAAAACTAGAAGTTGCATTCAGGTTTTCTGACATTAAAACTACCACACTTTTCTTTATTTCCTTTAGAGGGCACTTGCAAGGATGAAAGGGGTAACCAAGTGTCACAGGAGATAGAGCACTAAGCCTCAAGTCAACAAAACCCAAGTTTAAATCCAGTGTCAAACACTTACTAGAATGTGACCCTGGGCAAGTCACTTAATTCCATTCACCTCAGTTTACTCATTTGTAAAAAAATAGGTCTGAGGAGGAAATGGCAAACCACTCTGATATTTTTTGCCAAGAAGACCCCAAATGGGGTGATGAACAGCCAGACATGACTGAAACAACTCAAGAATAACAAAAACAAACAAGGACAAACTGACCTGACAGAAATAAATCATAATTTTATAATGAAATGAGGTTAATGAAAGAAAGCAAAGTGAACATCACAAACATCTCCTGCTTTCGGCAGAATAGACCCAACCTGATGGAGACTTGAGAACTTGAGCGCTTGAAGGTATCCTCCAGTGGCGAGTTCTAATCATATGGTTTTTAATCTTTGTCAGGGTACACTTCACACCCATAGAGACGGTGAGGTGGCACAATGGATGGAGTGCTAGAGGATCTGAATTTGAATCCTGCAGCAGATTAGTATGTGTGTGACATACTGTGTGACCTTCGACAAACCACATTAAACATTCTAAGCTTCAGTTTCCTCATCAGAAAAATGGGTATAGTAATAGTACCTTCCTAACAGGGTTTTTTCGAGAATCCAATGAAATGAGATCTATAAAACATTTCTCAAACCTCAAAGCACTACTTAAATGTTATTGAGCTGCCTGATTCACCTCTAGCCATGAATCAAATGCTCAACATGGTACCCGAGAGCTGAAGGTAGCACAACTTTTCAGGGTAAGCATCATTGTTGTCATTCAGTTCAATCTTTGTCAGGTATGTCAGATTCTCCATGACCCCACTTCTTGGCAAAGATCCTGGAGAAGTTTTGTCATTTCCTTTTCCAGCTCAATTTACAGATGAGGAAACTGAGGCAAAAACAATTAAGTGGTTTGCCCAAGGTTACGCAGCTAGTGAGTGTCTGAGGTCAGATTTGAATTTGGGAATATAAGCCTTCCTGGCTCCAGGCCCAACACTCTATCAAGTGAGCTACCTCTCTGCCCTTGGATGAGCACTGACCTCTCAGAAATCAGCAAGTGTTATAAATCAAGGTTTGATACTTGTTGTTGTTATTGTTGATTATCTAGGCTTAAGAAAGTGATGGAGAAAACAATAATACTGCAGATTAAACAGCAAAGTGTTTTGTACATACATCATTTTTTTTCAGGAAGCTGGCTGTTAAATATCTATCAGCACACCCCTGAATGGTCCATCACTTGTATTTAGATCATGATGACTTTGAAAAGCTGCTTCTAGCAGAAAAGACTGCACACCCCTCAGAGGAACCCCAAAAGACAATCTTCCCATATTTTTTTTCCTTTCCTACACTTGTTTCCCTGCCTGCATAACAACTACAAAGAAGTCTCCCAGATGACTGGGCTTCAAAGTCCGAGGTCTTCAAGCGGGGGGGCTTTGCCTTCATCTATCTGTGTCCACATTTTCATTCACTGCATTTCTGTGCACTTGCCTGAGGCATAATTACAAGATGGCACAAGGAGTGGGTGAGAGGCACCCAAAGAAGGTCACGTTTGTCCAGAGAGGGAATGGAGGAAATGAGACAAAATGAAACTCTCCATCTGGAACAACAAATTGGGCTGAGAGTGACAAATTTAGTGTGAAGAGCAGGTTAGCAGTGACATGACATCAACACACATATTGGAGCAATACATGCTTTTATTTAACATGCTAATATATCACTATTATGTGCTCATTACTGGCTGTAGCATCACACTGAACAAGAGATCATTATTTACTTGAGGGCCATGGCAGTGACTGATGAGGATCATATAACAGCAACCACCCTTGCCTTTTTTATCCATGTTGACAAGGAAATGGATTGTTCTTTCATGCCTTTGTGTAAGTAAGATTCCAACTATGGTAGAGCATGGTAGAATGGCCCGCCACTTAAGTTTCAAAGACTTTCACTTTCTGAATGGGTAAAAACCCTATAGAGAGTGGCCATTGCTCTTCCTTCTCTTGGTCCTTTTTCTACCTCTGATTTCATCTTTCTTGACCCTTCTTTCTCTCCCTTCTTTCTACTCTATTCCTTCTTCCTCTATACCAAGGTATAACAGAGCAATATGCTGTTTCTGGAGTGAGAGAACCATGGTTCAGAGCAAGGTTAGTACTTATGACCTCCGGCCAAGTTGCTTAACCACTCTGGGCCTCAGATTCCTTGTTTGTTAAATGAGGTTGTTGGTCTCAACAATCTCCTTCTAGCTCTAAATTCATGATCCTCTGCTCAGTCTCTCTCTCTCTCTCTCTCTCTCTCTCTCTCTCTCTCTCTCTCACGCACACACACACACACACACACACACACACACACACCATAAAAATACAGTTCCCACTTTCTCAGCTTTAAAGGTTCACAGAGTACCTTCTTTACCATAGCTCTGTAAAGCACATGAATATTATTTCACCCATTTTACAGATGAGAAAAACAAGACTAAGAGAAGTTAAATGACCTGTCTAAAATCATAGGGTAAACAAGAGGCAAAACCACAATGCAAAAGTAAGTCTGATTCTAAACCCACTGATCTCTGCTTTCTCTGTTTGCAAGCAAGCAATCAAAATATGCACGTGCATATGCGTGTGTGTGTGTGTGTGTGTGTGTGTGTGTGTGTGTGTGTGTGTGTGTAGTGCTCAGAACTCATAGTTTTGGGAGCATAGGTAGGACTGGTACAGGTATTCTTTCTCATTTTTAGCATATTGATCATGGTAATTAATGGGCAGTTTGGTGTCTTCCAAGTCACTTGTGTACCTTATCTTTGGGACAGGAGAAGGTCATAAAAGAAAGAATAATAGGCGGGGCGGCTAGGTGGCGCAGTGAATAGAGCACCGGCCCTGGAGTCAGGAGTACCTGAGTTCAAATCCAGCCTCAGACACTTAGCACAAAAAAAACTAGCCGTGTGACCTTGGGCAAGTCACTTAACCCCAACTGCCCTCCAAAAAGCAAAAACAAAAAAAAACCAAAAAAAAAAAAAAAGAATAATAGGGTAACAATACAAAGGCTGAAAGGAACTTTAGGGATGCTCTAATCTCATCATTTGACACATGAACAAAAGCCCTGAAAGTGGAAGATCATAATATTTAGACCTAAAAGGGACCTTAGAAATGATTTGGTCTAGCCTGTTCACTTTTCACGTGAAGGGACTGGAGGCCAGGGAGGATAAGTGATTTTTCTAAGGTCATACTGGTACTAATGAATAAAGTGCATTCAAACCTAGGTTTCCTAATTACATATCTAGTGGCATTACATTTAGGGCCAGAAGTGGACCCTTACTAATTTTGTTATGTTGGACCATAGACATTTTTTTAATGTTATTTTGTTGTGGTTTTTTTTTAATACTACACAGTGGACAAGAAGAAGATACAATTATTTCTGAGTCTAAGAAACTATCACCATAGCTTTGTATAAGACCTGTTCATATTTTTCCCCCTCTAGTTAGCCAAGAGAAACACAGCATGAACCAGAGGAAGACATTGAATTCCACTACAAAAAGGGGGCAAATGGGTTATGCAAAAATCTTTCTTGAGTCAGAGGTCAAAATCAAACTACTCGACATGCCTTATCTACCTAAAAGCATGGAACTTCAGCCAGGTTAAGTTAGTTGGGACATGGCAGGAAGAAGCTCATGCTAAAAATCCAAGTCTGGATGTTCAGAGTCAGTAGTTCAGGCCTGAGCAACATACAATTGTTTTGGGCCCGCCAAAGGATTCCTGGTGGTCTATGAAAAGTGGAGAGTTGCTGCTGGGCATGCCCTCCTATTTGTCACATGTCTCGTGGCAACCAACCTTTGTCAGTCTGTGTATTGTATAACCTATCTGCAACTGGAAGAAGTTTAGTCTATTTTAATTTTGGCCCCTACTTACTGCCACCTTGGGTGGGTCTATCATAGCTCCATATGGACAGAGCCAGCCTTTCAATTTGAGATCTCAGCTGACTTTGTCATTTTTGTTCTGTCCCCAGGCAGAATTTCACTGAATACCCCTCATGTGTTAACATCGGCCTGTGACCAATGGAATGCTGTTTTCTTTCCTAAGGCTCAGTGCTCATTCCCTACCTATGGTGAGATTTTCCCAACATGCCTACAATCTAAATGTCAAGTAATGTGACTGCTGTCAAATCTGAATAGAAATGTTTGATGGTTTTATCTGGCAAAGCAGTGTGTCAGGACGCATTAATGATCAACATCTTCATGAGGAGATTAAAGGAATCAATTGTTTGAAAAAAATGTGAGCCTTCACACATGCTGTAATCCTAATTTGCCTTGCCTTGGATTTAGAGACAAAGCTAGCTTTTTCCCTTAAAAGTTGTGGGGGAGAAGATTAAAAACTCTCTTGATAGCTCAGGAGTTTGGGAAAAATTTTAGCTAGATAGGTGCCGGGATGGCAGAAACAGAGTTTTTCAAGGTAATTTTTTTTTCTCCTCCAGGAATTACTAGGACACATTTGTTAATTTATTCAGTGATATATGTCCACAATTAGGATAAAACAGACTGTGAAACTTGCTTGTAAGAAAGCTTGTAGTGTGGTAAGTTAGATAAAGGTAAACACCTGCTCCCTACTTCTGCTGTTGATTCTCTGCCAAATAGCCCTATCTGATAGATTACCTAAATTGCTAATTTGGGGGGCTTGGGGGTGGTAAGAGGGTAGAGGCAGGAGAATGAATAGGAGTGAAGTGTCTATGGGCCCTGTTTGTTGTCTGGCCTTGTCTCATGCTTCCAACCATCTCTCCACCCCCACCCTTTTGGTTGCGGCTAAACCCAAAACACATTTTGCCAATGGAACTTTGTGTTCATTTCTTTCACTTGTATTTTAAAGGAAACGTAATCCATATGTTTCATCTTCATTTACGCTTAAATCATCCAAATAGTATTTTGTAAGCACAAGTGAAATGTCCAAGAATCCTTTTGAGTCCTTCTTCTCCAACAAAGGAAACCACCTTTTGCCAGAAATAAATCTCTTTGGGTTCAACTTTAGTTCCAAACACTCAAATCATCAGGATTCAAGTGCTCCCAAACATGGAGAACTCTTTGTTGTCATCTGTTCACCTGAAGCAGCCCCCAGTCAACAGGATGTTCTGTCAGATGTAAAGCATTAAACATTATTAGCAGAAAAAAATTAATGTGACAAAAATATGTTTTCTTTGTCCTTTTAAAATAAGTTCCAGAGCTCTTGTTCCAATATCTTAGCATCTCTTCCTTTGAGTGGCTGCCTATGGGCAGAGGATTCTACTTTTTTTGTTGATGGATATCACAGATATTCAGACTTGGAAGGAGTTTTAGAGATCATTTCATCCAAGCTCCCTCCCCCTGCCAACTCCCTTCCAGAATTTGCCTGACAGGATCATACAATCTCTGCTTAAACACTTCTGATAGGAAGTTCATTACCTTGCTCGGTGTAGCTCATTCTATAGTTAGACAGCCGTGACTATTAGAAAAGTTTTATAGATGTTCTCATTTGAGTCTTATAATGATAATGACAGCAACAACAATAAGCATTTATGTGGCATTTTAAAGTTTAAAAACGTTTCATGACAAAGTGCATGCCAGGCAAGTCAAACCATCACCAGCACCTTGACCACAATCTCCCCTTAGACCAGTGGTTCTCAACCTGTGGGTTACGTTCAATTTAAATACATCCTGTGTATCAGATATTTACATTATGATTCATAACAGTAGCAAAATTACAGTTATGAAGTAGCAACGAAAATAATTGTATGGTTGGAGGTCACCACAACACGAGGAACTGTATTAAAGAGTCGTGGCATTAGGAAGGTTGAGAACCACTGCCTTAGACTCTGATTGAGATAGCCTAAGACCCTGAACCAAAGAGCCTTGGGACTAACGGTGCTTCCAGGCCAATGCCCTCAGCCTTCCCTCCTGGGAAGTACGACTGGTAGCAATGCATCTCAGACTCTGCTTCTGTAGATCCTATAGCCATAGTTACAGATGAAGCTGAAAGGAAAGTTCTTGCTGCTAAAAATCCTTGCCAATATCAAATAGCTCAACATCAGAAAATGATATGGTTTTATCAGGGGAAATGACATTAAATAAGCATTAATTAATACCTGTTTTGCTGCTAAACCCAGTGGACTGTGGGACTTTCCACCTAACTTGCTATAGCTGAAACCTTCCATATGCGTACAATTGTTCAATTCTAGGGATGGTTGGAGGAACAAATTAATCTAAAAATACTTCTAACTTGAAAAAAAAATTAAACAATTTTTAAAAAGAGATACAGTTTTCCTTAAAGAGGGATGGGCCTAGCCTGCACTTTTTAGATGTGATTGGTGCCTCTCACATAGAGGTGGTCATCTGTTACTGTGTTCTCACTTTCCTTGTGTTTTGTTTCAGTATTTCTCCTTTCCAGAACACACACCATTTTGTATTCATATATGTTGCTTAGTTTGTAGACAGAAATAAGTTATATTTCACCTGAAGATCCCATCCCCTCTCCTCACCTTATACAACAACAAAGACAACAACAGTTCCTTGGATTATCTAACTTTAGTGTGTTTGTTTGTTTTAATTGCTATGGGTATAATTTATTTCTGATTATAATTCATAATATACCAAATGTTTTAGTATCCATCCCACGTGAGTTTCTAATCTCTTGTACAACTTTGTATGGTCATTTATTTGCACATGGATTAAATGAACACTTGTACTACAAGAAAAATGAAATTTACCATGACACCTTTAAAATTCTCATGCTGTAACTTGCATAGTTACTCTACCTTCTAGTAAGGTATAGGGTTTGGGGGACTTGAAACATAGGCAAATAGGATTATTCGTGCATAATCCACGATGAAACATGGCATTCCACAACCTTACAAAGTTTCTTTTCCTTTTTTTTTTTTGTCAAGACAGTAGCACCAACCCTTTTTTTGTTTGTTTTGTTTCATTTTTTGTTTTATTTTTTTGGGGGGGGGGAAGTTTGACACTAATTCTTTAGCAAACAATAAAGTTCACCTGAGAGCCCTAAGAAGTTGGCTGGGAGGCAGACTCTTATTTAATCAAAATGCTTAATTCTTTCCTCAGTTTCTAAGACAATTCTGCTAAAAATGCTTTGTCTTGATAGTAAAATAAATCTTCCATATTTTAAAAAAATCACATGTATAACACACTTTTTTGCACACACATATGAGTATACACACACATATATATATACATATATACACATAAATATATATGTACATATATCATATAATATGCCTGGAAAAATAATTTGGGGATTATATAATAGAACCTCTTCTTTATTTTTATTGTTTTCACAGTTGGGAAAATTGGTGTGGGCAAAGGTGACTTGATCAAAGGAATTAGTAATAAGACAAAACAGAAAGAGATCTGCCTCCTACACCATTGATCTTTTTAATAGGGCACATTATGAAGAGGGAAGAGAGAGGGAGAAAGTCAGGAGAAGGAGGAGGAGAAGAGAGATAAACTTTGGGGACTAGAGAAAAGACTGAGGGAAGAGGAGGAAACTTAGGCATCTAAAATAAGATTGCCCTTGTGAATAACTAAGCATTTTTCTGGTTGAAAAATAATTTCTTTTTTAGAAAATATATTTATTTGTAGATACATGTCTCTAATTAGGAATGCATTAGTCATATGTAAAAAGTTTTAGATTGCAGGATTTCAAGATGGAAGGGACCTTACAACATCATCATCTTCTAGTGCATCCTTATATAGTGGAAGAAACCAAGGTAGATGATCAGGTTAGGTTAACTAAAATCCATGGGAAAACTTCCAAATAAAATTTTAAGTGATGACTCTAACCTTGTACTGGTCCCAAACCTTTAACCAGAGTTGCTAATACAGAAGGGTTAAATGGCCCTAGCTTCTTTTTGTAGGGGAGGTGCTGGGTAGAGACAAGCAAAGGGGTTGAATAATCCATAGATTTGATTGGGGGGCTAGTTATTGTCAGGCATACACACACACACATATATACACACACACACATACACACACTTGTGTGTGTGTATGTGTGTGGTTGAGTGTATGTATGTATGCACATATAGATATTGCTAAAGGAAAAAGCAATAATTATTAGCTCTTAGAAAGAGCTAGAAAAATGTGAAGTGCCATATGTTCCTAAAATACCTCTTTTCCTGATTACCCAATTGAGAGATTTGATTCTTTAGGAACCACAGAATTTCTTGTATTAATAGAAATTCCAATTAAACACTAGAAGGAAAAAAAGATAAATGATACATTCAATTTTAGGGGAAATTTTGAAGAAAATATAAAATTTGTTCTTTTAGGACCCACAAATTATCTTGTAACCAAATCAACAGAAATTCCACCTGGACGCTAGAAAAGATCAACAATACATGCAACTTTGAAGGGAAATCATACAATTTCAGAGACAGAAAGAACTTTGGAAATGATCTAAACTAGTAAATGCTGACTTATGGCAAAAAAAGGAAAAAAAATTATCTAGTCTCCCTCCATCATATTACAAGTGAATGATCCATATTACCCCCAGCTGGATCATGGCAGAAGCAAAAATAAAACCTAGGCTTTCCTCTTAGTAGTCTCGGGCTCTTTCCCATATATTGTTTCTTAGAGGATTTTAAAGTTGTAAGAAGTGGCAGGCAAAGATGAGTACACAAACATGGAAGACAGTCATTCTAGGATGGAGAAACAGCAGCTATATCATCCTCATTTAAAAACATAACTTTGTTTATGTTTTATATGTGTCTGCATGTATGTGTCTATACAAACACACAGGTTACGTATATTTTATAGACACGTTTGTATATAGCACATGTGCTGTATATGGCTATGCATATTGTTGTATATGCATATGTTGTATATGTCTATGCATATTGTATGTGCATTGTATGCATCTGGGCCGTGTCTATAACATGTATGTACATGTGTATGTCTATGTGTGCGTGCGTGCATGTATATTTTAAATTCACACAAATATACACACATACTTTAGGAGCTCCCTGTGTCTGTCACTTATAAATTGCTTGGCAATCTTAGGCATATTATATAATAAAAGTCTGAGGCAGTAATGCTTCCATATCACAAAACTGGTGACACCTATATCTTTGCAAATACTTCCTTGATCTCTTGGTCATAACAACATCATCTGTCTCAGGACCCTGGCCAATGGCACTTGAGCCGTTACAGAAAGAAGCCTTGTTGAGAAGAATATTTTTGGCATGCAAAACATCTTGACCTAAAACTCGAAGATAGGTGTGTTATTTACAGTGAGAGAAGTAGGCAAATTTTCTGAGTAATTGAGAAGATGGGTGAGACAGAAAGAGATAACAAAAGAAGTAGTTTGGGCCAGTTTGATGAAGGCCTTGACAGAAAAAAGGATCACAGACTTAGTTTGTAGAGACATCCTTTCCTAAATGGCTACACAATCCGAAAGTCCAACATAGCTTTCATAAGCTAACATTCCTATACAGTACAAGTTTCATTCAGGAATAAGACCTTAGTTCACCTTTTCTTCTGTAAACATAGCCAACAGAAAGTATTTAACTTCATAAATTATACAATAACAAGAAACTTTGGCTTTGGTTGTGGACAGACTCACACAGTGGGTTCAACAGTTCAGAATCAGCTAATACTCAAATTTATCTTAAATAGAAAGGTGGTACTGCTGGTATTTTCTTTTTTCAGATGCTTAAATTATTTAGGATAAATATCAACAAGCAAGAAGGGGATGCTCCTGAAGATGATACTGTTTTTTCTGTTTTGTTTTGTTTTTTCAAATATCTCCCAGAGTAAAAAGAAATCTAACTAAATAATAACAGCTCATATTTGTTTAGTGCTTTATGGTCCACCAAGTATTCTTTATAATGATCATGTGAGGCAGAAAGGGTGCCTTTCCCAAATTACAGCTCTGTTACAGATGGGGAAAATGAATCTCAGGGAGCAAACATTTTTACCAGAGTCACATTGCCAGTGAATATTGAAGCCAGAACTCTAACCTATATCTTTGTGCTTTAAGCCCAATGCTAGTTCCATTAATAAGAGCTGTCATTATAGATCTTTAAGGTTTACAGTGATTTACAGCTGTTATCTTTTTTAATCCTCAAAAAACCCTATTAGGTATGTATTTAGGGAATTTTTAATTCCCATTTTATAGGTAAAGAAACTGAGACTCAGAGATCTTAAATGGTGACACTTCAGTGCTAGATGTGGGATATGAATGCAGATATCTTCTGACTGGAAGTCTATTGATCTTTCCACTATACTACAATAACTGTATGAGGATAGTGTGGATAGAAGTCCTGACTGGCATTAAATGGGAAGAGTTCTCTCTCCATCACTTTTCCCTTCTGTCTGTCTCTCTGTCTGTCTCTGTCTCTCACTCACTAAGTACTTACATGTCTCTTCCTTCTTTCTTTCTTTCTTTTTTCCTTCCTTCCTTCCTTCCTTCCTATTTATCTATCTATCTATCTATCTATCTATCTATCTATCTATCTATCTATCTATCTATCTATCTATTTTTATTTCCTGAGACCTGTGATTACATTGCTATAGGGAGCATGAGCCAAAGAAATTCCCTCTGCCAAAGCAGATCTATAGCTTATAGTTTTAGAGAATTATCTGGGACGCTGGAAGCTCGAGTTCACATTACTAGAATGTTTTAGAGGACATGACTTGGTCCTGATGCTGAGGCTTCTTGATATCTGCTATACCATATTATCTCTCACATATACATACACACACACACACACATATATGTAAACATGAACCCAAGTATACAAATATATTAAAGTGAGGAAAGGATTTGGTGCACTGTCACCCAAGCTCGTATCATGTAGTCACACGATATAATAGGTGACAAGGTATTGATTTGTTAGCAAAGTGTTAACCTCATGCTATGCCTTTGTGAAGGGCAGCCACCTCTTTCTTTCTGAGTTGGAAGGGAGCAAAGCTTTTGGACAAATTGTTGGGTACCACTTGCTGATCTCTAATAATATACTATCCGCATTTGAAAGCTGAGGCGGTTCTGGCTGGAGCTGCTGACCAAGGAAGAATTTAACCCCTGAGAAGAAATGCTCCTAAGAGCAAAACAGGGTTTCTTCTTATTCCTGCCCTGGTCCTATCATCATAGCACCTAGATGTAGAGCTATTCTCCTAATAAGAGACATCCCATCTGTAATAGTAATCAGTTTATCATATACTTAGCACTTAGTAACTTAGAGCTAAGTAGCACCTAGTAACTTAGGGCTAAGTATAGAAGGTATGAACTCTGTCCATTGTTGAAAAGGTATAAACTCCCCTGTTGATTTGGAAGAAGGCTATTGGCCGAGACAGGAGGCCAGTGCTGTACATAAAGAAGAATTGAGAGAGAGAGAGAAAGAGAGAGAGAGAGAGAGAGAGAGAGAGAGAGAGAGA
>CM053598.1:148998022-149013076 GCA_028646575.1 Pseudocheirus occidentalis | reverse complement strand
CTTTTTTTGCTGTTTCCTCATTTTTCCAGCCTATTTCTTGACTTTCAACTTTATGTTAAATTTGGACTCTGCTTACCTGGGAGTAAGAAGGCAGTGTTCTGAGCTTTAGACTTGAGAATGCTGTTGCTTTCAGAGTTAGTTTTGGGGGTCTGCAAGTTTGAGTGCTTCCAAGATAGTTTGATCCAGGGAGAAGTATGGTAACTGTTTTCTTTGTGCACTGTTCTTTACCCAAGAAGGGTCCCTGTTCCCCCGCACCTGCAAGTACTAGGGCTCTTTTTAGCCCTGGAATTGTGACCAGGGCTTTTGCTCCCTTTTGACTGACCATAGCACTCCTGTTTACCCTGGGACTCTAGCCCAGAACTACCTAGGAACAACAGAAGTTCCAATCAATGTCAAGTGTACCCAGTACCAGCAAAGAGTCCCAGGCAATCTCTTTCTGACCAGTTTTCTGACTATCTTATAGTCTCTCAGCTGAGAGCCCCTGAATCTGCTGTTGAAACCGGTGGAGTTTCCTCAAAGGCCCTTAACTGATTATTGTATATGCTAAGGCTGGAACCCATCTCAGCATCACAAAACTGTCCTACCAGCCTCCTAAGTTGTTTTAGGCTGAAAAAAATGTCTCACCCTGAACTTTTGTTGTCTCTACTACTCCAAAATTCAATTTGATGCATTATTTTAACATTGTTTAGAAGGGAATGTTGAGGGAGTTTAGCTGGATTGCTGCCTCTATTCTGTCATCTTGGCTCTGCCTGAGCTAGATCCTTTCGAGTGAAGAAGTTACCCTCTGGATATGGTATGGGTCCCTCTTTCAGTGTACTTAGTATGTCATAGCCATGGTTGACTTGAGACACAGAATTTTAACATTGGGAGGAATTCTAAAAATAATGCTCTCATAGAATTTAGAAAAGGAATGAGTCATAGCTACAAGTTAAACCAAACCTTCAATTTATATGTGAGGAAACTAATACCATAGCCTTCCTTAATAAGGAGTTGGATTAAATATTCTGTAAAATCCCTTCCAACTCTAAGATTCTATGATTCTGGTGACTCGACCCATGATAACATAGACATCATTAAAATAGTTTTAATAATAATAACTATTATTTATGCAACATGCTCAAGTTTATAAAGTACTTTACAAATATTATTTCATTTTATCCTCTTAGCAAACTGAGAGGTGGGGGCTATTATTATTCCCATTTTGTAGATTAAGAAACTTACTCACATGGAAGTTAAGTGATTTTCCCAAGGTCACATAGTTAATAAGTGTCTGAGGCTAGACTTGAACTCAAGTCTCTCGGACTCTAGGCATAGTATTCTATCTCCCACAATACCTAGCTATTGCCAATTTAAAAATAGTTTTAAACTCATTTTTTCCTCCAACATTTATTTTATTGAGCACATAGTTCAGTCCAATATGTCCTTTAAATTGTGCTTTTCCCCCTTCATGTGGGAAGCAGATAGGGGGATGAGTCCAGAGTTCAACTCCAACTGCAGACACTTACTGGCTATGCGACCCTAGGTAAGTCATTTAACCTTATTTGCCTCAGTCTCTTCATCTGTCAAACCAGCTGTAGAAGAAAATTGTAAACAATTCTAGCATCTTTGCCAAGAAAACCCCTAATGAGGTCACAAAGAGTCAAATATGAATGAAACAATTGAACAACTTTCTAAATACTAGAAAATAATTAGTTATAAAGACATCAAAGACAAAAATATACAAATCCAGCATAACATTTTTAAGAAAGCATAATTCCCTTAAGAAACTGAAGGCATGGATAAGATTTGATGGTCTTTTAAGATATTTTAATCAATTTGTGTCCTCCACTAAAATCCCAACTAAATTTAATGATGAATTTCCAGAGTTATTGCAAACATTACCTTATCTTTCTCTTTTTCCCCCTGTATTTCTTTCTTTTTTCCATTCTGAGACATTAGACAGGTCAGCTCTCCCTGACACAGACATAATCAGAAACTCTGAGCATCAGTGATAGGGAAATGAAGACACGAAGGAGTAACTAGATTGCAGGGGTGAGGGAATAAGGGTAATTCAGTTTGGGAAGGTTTCTCCTTTTTTTTCCTCCTGTTTGTCTTTTGCCTCTAATTTTACAAGCAGGCTTTTACAAATGGGTTTGAGAAAGATGACTATGAATCCACAGCATAGCTGGGGTTTTGTTCCCACAATGATCATTAAAATACTAGCTCTGGTAAGGGTTAGGCATAGAGAGGGAAGTAAGCACTGAACCAGCTTCTACCCACCACTTTGTCAATGCACATAAATTCTAATTTGTAACACCCCTGCAGTTCCATTGTATGGCTCCATTAGTCTACCCATGAATTATTCACACATGATACATCATAATGGCATCAGAGCCATTTATGATATCAATTCATACTATTATAGAACAGGTAATCTGCAGCTGTCCAACACAACATGTGTTAATTAGAGCTCCCTGGAACTTTGGCAAGTAACTACCTTTCCAAATCCAACCCATTCTTCAAGGCCCAGCTCAAGTTTTACTACCATGAATCCCTTTCCAACCACCCTAGCCCATACTGTGCTCTCCTTCTTCCCGTCTTCCATAGATCACATCATACAGTTTTAGCCTTTGGTTCTATGCACACTAGAGCTATTATTTCATTGCTCTTTGTGTATAAAAAGCCTTAGGTACTCCTTGAGGACTGTAGCCACTTGCTTCCTTTTTTATCTGTCACAGTTTTTCATCAGTGCTATGCTCAGTACACATCTCTTCTGACGTGACTTCTTGGCTACACCGCAAAAGATGTAACCTGAGTACTGTGGGGCTGTACTACAGACATGAAGTCAAAGTCCTGGGCAGTTTGGGGTGAGCTGTGAATTCCACAATAGGCAGGAGATTTCAGTACTATAAACATGCATATGGGAAAGTGTTTTATTATCTTCTGCTAGCTTTCTAAAGCAATGAGCTGCTTTGAGAGTCTGTAAGACTCTGTCATTGTATTCAACTTTCATTAATAATGTTTGGGTTAACTAGTAAACCTAGTTGCCTAATTTCTTTTCTTTTCCTTTTCCAAATAGGCTGGATCAAATTGTGATGTTCATTTCCTTTCCATTTTGAAAACTGTCCTGGGACAGGTCTTTGCAACCTTCAATTGTTACAACTCTTAATAAATTTAATAATAGCTAATATGTACATAGAGGCAGTGAAATGGCTCGAAGAATAGAGCATTGAACCTTGAGTCAGGAAGATCTGAGTTCAAGTCTAGCTTCAGACATTTACTGTGTGACCCTGGGCAAGTCTCTTAACCTCTGTTGACCTTGATCCACTAGAGAAAGAAATGATAAATCACTCTAGTATATTTGCTAAGAAAGCCCCATGGACAGTATGGCCCTTGGGGTCATGAAGGACAGGGGTGGCTAGGTGGCAAAGTGAATAGAGCACTGGCCCTGGAGTCAGGAGAACCTGAGTTCAAATCTAGTCTCAGACATTTAACACAAAAACTAGCCATGTGACCTTGGGCAAGTCACTTAACCCCATTTGCCCTCCAAAAAGAAAAAAAAAAGAGTTGGACAAAGCTGAACAACAAATATGTAATCAAAACTTGCAAAGCATGTGACAAATATTTTCTCATTTTATCTTTGCAACAAGCCCAGAAGGTAGGTGCTATGATTATTTTACAAATAAAGAAACCATGGCAGAAAAAGGTTAAGTGACTTGCCCAGGATCACATGGCTAATAATTATTTGAGACTGTGTTTAAACTTGACTTTCTGACTCTGGGTACAGTGCTTACCCGGCTGTGCTACCTAGCTTGACTGCAGAAATCAAAGTACCATAAACGATATGGCTCTTCTTCTGATGGGTCAGAAAGGAAACCTAATGGTGGATTCTATCAGGCCTGTCTCTTAAATACCTGAGTGTCAAAGTCCAAGTCAACCTCTGAGTTCTAAATCTAAAATTAGACCTAATTTTAATTGTGATCCAATGTTTGAAATCTCAAATCTAGGGGAATATCCGCAGAAATTTTGACAATATAAAAACAAACATACCAATTAAAAAAAAATAAGAGGACAGGAAGAGGGAATGAATTCCAAGCATGAGGGACAACCAGTCTAGACACAAAGATAGGAGATGGAATCTTGTAGGCAAGAAATAATTCAAAAGGCTGAAGGGGGAGAATATATGATATGACTGGGAAGGTAGGTTATGGAGGTATATAAAACATATTTTAACCAATATTCTAATTTGATTTGTTCAATTACAATTAGAAGTACATCTTTTGAACATCTGTACTCTTCTAGTAATCCCATATGGTTATAAATCATGTAACACTATGAACTAGGAAGAATCAAAGTTGTAGATGCCCTGAAATACAAATGTTACACTGCTATATACAAAACAATAAAAGACTTAGTGGAAGGGTGCCAGTAAATTTGTAGATGGGGGTGTTTGTGGAAGGTTAAAAATTAAGATGAGAAGGAATGGATGCGTTGCATTCTTATTGGAGGGAGTGTCCACATGAATGCGGTTCATCACAGTATTGAAATGAGTGATTTATACTTTATCCTCAGTGAATTCAACTCACTTTTTGAAACCAGGTTTTGATGTAAAGGGTGGAGGGTGTACAATTATAAAGGGCTGAAGAGAGAAAAACCTCAAAAAAGGACAAAGAATCATTAGGTAAGTAGTACCAAAACCAATCTCTTTCTACTTTTTAATTTTGTTTAGGGCTAGTCTTATTTTACGCCATTCTGGGAGTTGGGCAGGAAGAATGAAGCAAGAGAAGGGGGGAAAAAGGAGCATGAAATTTAAGAGATCTCTCAAAGCAACTTGGATATGAATGGAAAGGATGCCTCACAGCTGCAACTGCAGAGACTAAGCCTAAAAAGCAATTAATGCCTTCTGCCATGTTGCTGATGCAAGTGAACATGGGATCTTAAACTTCACTCCCCCCACCCTTTAAATCCTTTGATTATCTTCCTACAACACTAACCACAAGTCAGAGAGTAAACTAATTGAGAAGGGATGCCCATCATGGTCAAGCAAGCAATCATGTTGTTACTAAGTGCCTACTATGTCCCAGGTCCTGTGCTAGGCATTCAGACTTCTTTGGAACTTTGTTTCTAGTTGGACTTTAAATTTTGTCTGTTATTTCTTAAGAGGTTTTCTGAGATTGCACAAGAATTTCCACTTCCTGTTCTGTCATCTCCTTAGCCCCCAAACAGCAGCAACATCATCATCATTAACAACAACAGCAACAACAACAACAATAATTCAGAAGAAATTAATGAATACTGAATTTTTTAAAAAAGTGTGCTCATTAATAAAACTGCTATTGTTACAAAGGTCTAGAGGAGAACAAGTATCTGTCCTGTGCTGTTTAAACACTTGTCAAGTCATCTTGATTAGAGAGTTCAAACACTAGATCATAGATCTGGAACCAAACTTAATGATCATTTGGTACCAAGGCCCAGATATTTGCCCAGGTTTACAAAGGTAGGAATTGACAAAGTTGTGTGATTCTAGCCCAGCTCCTCTGACTTCTATATCAGGCACTCCTATCACTCTAGTATCAATCTTCAACTTCAGGGGTAACATTCCTAGAAAATGGTACAAAAGTAAAAAATGCATATATTGATACCTATGGGAGATAAGGGGGGTCCTGCAACCATCAAAAATTGTAATCTTTTGCTAGAGATCACTGAAAATATACTTTTCTGCATATAATTCTTTGTAACAGAGCATTGATTGTGATAACGT
The DNA here is from genome assembly GCA_028646575.1 of Pseudocheirus occidentalis. Taxonomy (NCBI): domain Eukaryota; kingdom Metazoa; phylum Chordata; class Mammalia; order Diprotodontia; family Pseudocheiridae; genus Pseudocheirus; species Pseudocheirus occidentalis. The sequence continues at coordinate 149,007,336 of CM053598.1, read as the reverse complement.
TCACTTTTCCTAAAATAGTAACTATAAAAAAAACTCATAAAATTCAGTACACAAAATAAAATTGGTAACATGCAAAACATTTTTTTGGCTAGCAGTTCCTTAGAAATCTGTGATCTTTTGTGCTAAACATCTAAATTTAAGCAATAACAACATTGATTTCAGATAATATTTATTTTTCATAACACATGAAAACTACTGTACCATAAATTTGCTGTTGTTTGGTTATTCAGTCACCTTCGACTCTTCATGACCCTGTGGACTACAGTACATCAGGCCCTTCCAACTTGAGGAACTCATCTTTCAATGTCATATCTTTTAGCATTTTAATACTGTCCATGGTGTTTTCTTGGCAAAGATATTGGAGTGGTTTGTCATTTCCTTCTTTAGGGGATCACTTTTTGCCAGAGCTCTCCATTATGGGTCTGTCCATCTTGGGTAACCCTGCAAACATATCTCATGGTTTCACTGAGCTACACAAACCCTTCCCATATGACAAGGCAGTGGTCCAGGAAGGAAATACCATAAATACTGTGCAGCAAGTAAAATTCTTAAAACTAAAACTTTTTAAAATTTGAATCTTACCTTCCACTCTGTAAAAACCTCTGGCTCCATATTCAGTACTCTCTCCATTGTAGCCTAATGATTTATTTACCTAGTGTGTATTCAGTCATCTCTTATACCAAAGTGCTTCCTGATACACTTGTAGGACTAAAAGGTACCATAGAATCACAGAATTTCAAAATTGGAAGGAATCAATGGCTCCTGAGTGCCAACCTATAACCAAAATATGAATATACTCTACAAATTCTGAACAAGTGTCCAGTCATTCAATTCACCAACTCCTACCTCCACTTATTTGGGGTTAGCTCTAATTAATAATGTGTCCCCTCCCCCCCCAACATGGTTAAATTTTTCTTCTTTTTAATTTTGACCCATGGCACCTAATTTTTTTTCATTAAGGATTCAACAGAAAAAAATTCTGTATTGTCATACAATATTGTCATTGCCTTCCAAATATTTGAACAAAAGTAGAATGTTCCCATTTAGTCTACTCTTCTCAAGGATAAATACTCCCTTGTCTTTTACCTGAACCACTGATATATTATCTAAAAAAGCCTTTCATTATTTTGTTGGTCCTTTTTTTAGTGTTTTTTGCTTATCAATGTCCTTCCCAAAATATGGCACTCAGAAGAATAAGAGCTGGTATTTATATCTTGCTTTAAGGTATGTAAAATGTTTTACATATATTATCTCATGTGATCTCTTTAACAATCTGGCTAAATAGGTGCTATTACTACTCTTATTAAAAAAAATGAGAAAACAGTCAGAAAGCTTAAATGAGCACAAATACATTCTATCTGTCATTATTAAGTCTTCATTAAGATATCTTTTTGTTGCTTAGCAATGCATATATTCCTTCAGGCTCCTCTTCTGATTGGTGAGTTCTTCCTGTAGCAATTTCCACTTGAGAAAGTATTTGCAATAATTACTTTTAACCAGCTTAGCCCCCTACTCTCTAGACTAATTTCCTGCTGTGCATCCCAGGTGGATAGCTTGCCCTTACCTCTTTCCAGCTTCTTTTTATGTATTATTTTTTTTTCATTAGAATTTAAGCTCCTTGAAGGCAGGAAATATCTTCCTTTTGAGTGTATTTGTATTTCCAGCATTTAACACTGTATCTGATGTATACTAAGTGCTTAATGAATTTTCTAAGTTTTAGACTCTTTTGATACCAGTATTGATTACAGGTTTATTGTGGTATGATTTGTAAAGGTTATGTTTAGAATTTCTGTCTTAAAAAACATTTATTTGTATTTTTTCTGTATCATAATCTTCTTTTATAAAGATTCTATTATACATATGATATATCTATGTAATGAAATATATTTACATAATGTTCTTGTTCAGAGGACCCCGTGAGACTTGCACTATACTTTGGAGACATAATTGTAACATGAAACTTGAGTTTTAAAGGCATACCATGAAAATATGCAACGAATACACAGGGAGCTCTTCTTTACAACAGTAGGGTGAACAAGACCAGTGAAACGCCTAGTAGGATACCAGCTGCTCCACAACCATCTCTTTTTTTCTCTTCTACACATAGCTGTGAATGTTCAGGGTTGCCAACATGAAAGTGAAAATGAGATTACTGATTTGAAGTTGTGAAAGTTAAACACGCAAATGTTGAGGATTGACTGTATTTCATTGCCTGTAAAATCCTTGAAATTTTCAAACTTTCTTGAAATTCATTCTGGGTATAAATGTGGTAGGGTGGGAGGTGAGCAAGGGAGTACCCAATCAATTGAAGGAGTTGGTTCACCAGGAGCTCCCTCTTCTCCAACTCTTCCTTATCTCCTGTCATTCATCTGCTTTCTCCCACCATCTCTTTCTTCACCCCATCTCACATTATGAAGTGGCCATATTGTTTACCATGGCTAATGCTGCTACTTGTTCAAGTGATCCCATTGTATCCTGTTTCCTCCAACAGATTGCTCCCTCTGTCATCCCCACTCTTTCAATTATTTTCAGTCTTTCTCTGTCTACTGGCTCATTCCCTATGCCTACAAACATGCCCATGTCTCTTCAATCCTGAAAAAAAAACCCAACCTCACTTGACCTATCCCCTCTTTCATCCTGTATCTTTTCTGCCCCTTGTAGCTAAACTACTCAAAAAGATCATCAATAGTTGATACGCCCACTTTCTCTCCTCTCACTCTTCTTAACCCCTTTTAAGCTAGATTCGATCTTATCATTTCACAAAAACTGCTTTCTCCAAAATTATTAAAAGATCTCTTAGTTGTCCAATCCAACGGCCTTTTCTCAGTTCTCATTCTCCTTAACCTCTCTGCAGCCTTTGAAAACCTACTAGTCAAAGAATGGAAATTTCCTGAGTAGCATCAGCCTTGGGAATTGCCTCCTGGGTGATCCCCAAGTGCACTCTCTGAGACTGAGAGTTCAGACACCAGACATTCCAAAGAGAGGGGAATTTCCTGATGTAGCATACACCTTTGGAGAAAGAAAATCATAGTTCTCTGAGCAGTGTCCCACTTGGAGAACAAAGATGCAGATTCTATGGAAAAGGCATTGCTTTTTCAGCAGCCCCAAGTGTGCATGTCTTCTAAGGCTTATCCAAACCAGACTCGCAAGTTTGGACTGAGAATTCACCAGAATGTCAAATGGTTGCTCTAGAGGCATGCCTGGTTTTAGTTCTAGGCCTATAACTGTGTAGAATCTTATTTTTAAATTTTGTTTTTTTGTTTGTTTGTTTTTTGATTTTTGGAGGGGAAGGCAGGGCAATCGGGGTTAAGTGACTTGCCCAAGGTCACACAGCTAGTATATGTTAAGTGTCTGAGGTCATATTTGAACTCAGGTCCTTGTGATTTTTTTTTAAATTTTATATAGAATCTTATTAAAGAAAATTTGGATGAGGGGAGAGGTGAGCCATGATAAGAATGATAGGAATTTGAGAACCTTCTTGAATATAATTTTTTAACTACCTAGCCATTACTGAGACCAGAATATGGTAAGAAACATTCAACAGGATAGTCAAATACTTTGTCTATTTTGTTTCACATAAATATACTTGTAAATATATACAGGGAGACATTACTAACTATACTAACTCTGACCTGAATCTGGGGGCCATACTGGATGGTAAGTATCATTCATCTTGAACACCCACCTCAGCTCAGTTGGAAACTTCTAAGGTCGTTTAAACAAAATTGCATCAGATGAGCAGACCAAATAAGAAACATACATTTTAAAAAGTAAGATGCTTAATTTGGACAAAAACAAGTAGCCGGAGGACTGGAAAATACTCATTTCACATACTCTAGGGGATTAGGGTCTCATGTCTAAGTGAGTAGTGGAAGAAAAAAACCTCCTCTGAGAACCATACCCCATCTTGGGGCATGGTGAATGTTTCGTATGTCTGGACAGATTGTACAGAAAAAATCTGTTCATATAGTATCTATTGATTTCCATAGATCTAGCATAACTCCTTCTGTTTTTCTCTTTGGCTCTGCCTTTGTCTCTCTGCTTCTCTCTCTCTGACTTTGTCTTTGTTTCTATCTCTCTGTCTCTCCATTTCAGTCTCTGTTTGTGTCTCTGTTTCTCCCTGTCCTTTTTCACATTCTCAGCTCTTCACAGCTTGTTTTCAGTAGTCAGAAAGCAGGCAAGCCATGTCGAAACTTTTTTTTGTAACATAGCCCAGATCTCTCATTCATCCTCAAAACACCTTCACGTTGCACTCCAGGTACACTGTCTCCAGGGACTGAAGTCTTGGGAACTTTAGGCAGTTCATCCCCAAGACCCAAGCCTGAACCAGTTATTGACTCAAAGTTATTATTCAAAATATAATCCTCATTCCCTGTCTTTGCTCATTCTTCAAGACTTAAATTTTATCGAATCTGTGAATATACCTCTGAGCAACACAGCTCTGGATAATTTGCTCCTCCTCCAACCTGTGAACTACTTTCTTTTTGTGCAAAAGTGAGACATTTGGAGCAGCTAGGTGGTGCAGTCAATAGAGCACTGGCCATGGAGTCAGGAGGACCTGACTTCAAATTCAACTTCAGACATTTAACACTTAATAGCCATGTGATCTTGGGCAAGTCACTTAACTCCAACTGCCCTGCCTTCCCCCCTCCAAAAAGACAAAAAGTGAGACATTCTCTGTCTCTGGGTTTTGGTGAGGAAAATACTTATAAATGATATGCTATGTAAAAAAGAACTATGACTATCCTTCATTTTTTAAATTCAACTTTGTTCTCTTCTTCGTATGTTCTGGAACTTTTGTGGGACTATTTTATACCTCTGGCAATTTCTCCACACATTCTCTTAGCTGTCTCTCTCAGTTATGATGCATCTCATCCATTAAACATTTTCTGAGTGAAAATAAGAAAAAGAAATTATATTATTTTAAGATTTTCTAAGTACCTTAAACATGCTATCTCATTTGATCTCCAAAACAACTCTGAGAAATTGGTGCTATTGTTGTCATCCCCATTTCGCAGACAAGGAAATGAAGGTTGAGAGAGGATAACCCAGTGTCACATAGCTAGTAAGTGAGGCAGAATTTGAACTCAGCTTTTTTTTCATTCAAGCACTCAATCCACTGTACTGCCGAGCTCCCTTAAGGATATACCAAAAGTATCTTCCTGCCCGCTGCCAACTTAAATTTTCATGTTATAATTTTGTCATCATGGAATGAAAAAAAAAACGCTTTTCACCAGAGGTAGAGGTAACTTTTTGCTCTGAAATATATGACTTCTTTTTCTTATTTTTACTCTCAAAATATTTGTTGGAAGACATGAATCATAAATGAGAGAGGATGGCAGGAAGACATTGCCTGAAGTATAAAAGATTCCCATGAAAGTATCAGGACACATGGAGAAGAGAACTCAGTTGACTTTGGAGGGTATGTAGTTCGGCCTGCTTGTTTTAGAGATGCATTGCTTTTCTATGAGGAAATTAAGGTCGGAGATCAATTGCATTGCTCAAGGAGACGTAGCTGGGAAGCGGTGGAGGGGGAGAGGGGATCCAGTCTCAGTTTTCCGATCCCAGATTCCTTCATCCTGCTACTGTTTCTGGAGAAGTTGATGGGAAGGGGAAGAGAAGGAAACATTATACAGATAAAGGAGTCTCCGTTGAGTTTTATAGAGTGCAACCTTGAAATCCATTGGTTTCAGTTGTCAACCTGTCTAAGGAGGGAGATGGAGTATGCTTCCTTGTGGAGGAATCTTGGGAAGCTCGGGAAGTGGATGCCCTGACTTCTAGTCTTAGCTCTGGCCATAACAACCTTTCTGAGCTTGGCTGATTAAATTCACTCCTCCAGATCTCGTTTCCTTACCTGCATATTGAAGGAGGCAGACTCTGTTCTCTGTAAGGTTCCTATTAGCTCCACATATGGATGTGTCTGTGATCTTATCTATCAAGGATTAGGCAACAATCATTTTCTTAAACATGTACTATGTGCCAAGGATTGTGCTAAGTGCTGGGAATAAAAAAAAGGCAAAAAATAGTCTATATCCCACAAAAAAACATATAATCTAATATGGGAGATAATACGTAAATAGCTAGGTATATACAAGATAAATAAAGAGTAGTTAAAATGTGATCCACTGGGGAGGCTAGGTGACGTAGTGAATAAAGCACTGGCCTTGGAATCAGGAGGACCTGAGTTCAAATCTGGCCTCAGACAATTAATACTAACTAGCCTTGTAACATTGGGCAAGTCACTTAACCCCAATTGCCTTGCTTTCCCCCCCTCCAAAAAGCAAAAGAGATAATCTGTGCTACTGGGGCAGTTAGGTGGCTCAATGGATAGAGTGCCGCTCCTGGAGTCAGGAAGACCTGAGTTTAAATCTGACCTCAGACGCTTACTGTCTATGTGAAACTGGGTAAGTCACTTAGACTCTGTTTGCCTCAATCTGCTGGAGAAGGAAATGACAAACTATTCCAGTATTTTTGCCAAGAAAACCTCATGGCCATTATTGGCATGCTACTGTCCATCACAAACAGAACAGCAGTCTCTTCTAGTATTGTATCCACCGGCGCTCTCTACGTTTTCTCATCTGGTTTTATTTCTAGGTGTTACAGTGGATAAAGTGCTGACCCCGGAGTCGGGAAGACATGAGTTCAAATCTGGCCACAGACCCGTTCTAGCTGTGTGACCCTAAGCAGGTCACTTAATTTCTATTTGCTTCAGTTTCCTCAACAATAAAATGCTTATAATAATAGCATCCACCTCCCAGGACTGTTGGAAGGAACAGATGAGATAATATTTGTGAAATGGTAGCATATAGTGGGCACTGTAGGAATCCTTATTCTCTTCCTGCATCGCTTCTCCCAGATGTCCTTCGAGGCCTTCCTCTATCAAGGATTCTTAGTCCTTTGATGAGTCATGGACCTCTTCGGAAGTAGAGCAAGTCCTCTGAATCTCTTCTCAGAATGTTTTTAAATGGGTAGAATAAAATATGTAGGAAATAAAGAATACTAGCTAGCACTCACAGAGCAAGATTTTCAAAGTTCTTTGCCTGTATTAACTTACTTGTTCCTCATAACAACACTATGGAGTAAGTACTATTACCATCCCCATTTTATAGATGAGGTAACTGAGGCAAACAGAGGTTAAGTGGCTTTCTCAGGGTCCTACAATTGATAAATATTTATGGCACAGGATTCACACTCAGGTCTTTCTGACTCTAAGTCCTAAATTGAATCTACTGTCCCACCAAATTCCCAATTATATTGAAATACAGTTATCAAAAAAATAAAATAAAACACTTCACAGATGCCAGTTTAAGAACTCCTGCTCTAATTTTTAAAAAATTATGGATATAAATGCAACACTCTGAATCACCATCAGCTATACCTCACTGACTATGTGGTTGGCCAATCTCATTTTCAAATCTTATATTTCCCCTACTTCTTTTTCATAGGCCATTGTTGGAAATATACTGTGGTTCTACTACTCCTAAATTCCCTTTGTGTGCCATGATTCCATCTGCTCTGAGTGGAAGGTGGTTTTAATTTAGTGGAAGGTGGAAAATAGCAAATAGTTCTGGTTTCAATCACTAGGAAAGCTGAACTGAAAAGAAAAAAAAAGAGAGAGAGTGAAAGCAGGTTCATGCCAAAAGTGAGATAGCACCGAGAAAAAAAATGCTATGGAAAAGGAAATCTGAAATAAGCAGCCTGTGAGATTAAATATTAAGAATAGTTATTTTTATCTAGATAGATCTGGAATAATACAAAAAGAGTACAGTTAAGGACAGAGCCATCATCCTGGCCTATGTGGGGAAAATAGTTTGGGATTTTGAAAGATATAAATTTATTCAGATCCTGACAATCTAGTCCGAAGAGTTGAACGGTGGCAATATGTTGAAGACCTGTGGTCTCACTGATGTGAGATCCCTATCCATCTGTTGTCCATCCTTATCCATGCTACTCCTGTGGTCCATATCTTATTAGCATAGCCTATATTCTTTCAAAGAACATAAAGAACTTTTGGAAATACAAGAAGCTGAAGGGAGAAGAATCAGGCATGTAATTTATACAGGAAACTCTTTCTTCTTCATCTATAAATTAGATAACTCTTTTTAGACTTGCCTGGGCTGAAAAGAGATTAAATAGATTGCCTTTGGTCATAGCTAGTAGGTACCTGAAGTAGAATTTGAACCCAGGACCTCTGGGGCCAAACCAGGACACTATGCCTCCACTTTTCCTCTAAATGGAGTAAATAGAAAACAGAAGAAAGCTAAGTTTGAGAGCTTTTTCCCCCTCCTCTCCTCTTCTGTAATAATAATATAGCAACAAAGGGTATTTTCTCAGCTTGAGTGTTTGAAGAAAAGACAAAAAGTTGGGCAGTTTCAATTCAGGAGAAATCTATAGTGAAGATCTTGCTGAGAAACAACACATTCCTTATAGTCTAAAAGGGTTTAATTTTGTTGTCAAGTTTTGTTTCAGACCATCTTGGAAAGCACTGAGGGGAAAAAAAGATTATTCAAAGCAACAGTGGATGGCAGTATTGGTTTGCAGCTATAAAGAAAGAAATAGAAAGTAGAATCTTTTCCAGAAGAAATCCAAGATTTGGTGGAATCTCTATAGAAGACTTTACAGGGCTAAAACAGTGAGTTTTTGTTGGAAGTGTCTGAGTAATATAAGAGAATGCTCTGACAATTTGGGAACATCAGGTTATAAAATGGGGGTTTGTGGGCATGGGGGTGACAAATGACCTAGAGGAAAAGTTTTTTGTTTTGTTTTGTTTAAATCAGTGTTTCAACTAACCATTTACCACTGGGGATAAATGTGGTTTTAGATGAGGGTAGGGGGCTGGAGGAGGAGGACCAACAAAGAATGAAGTTGGTCAATAAGGAGATTAACAATAAGGAAAGTTTATAGGTTTGTCTGAAACCTAATTATTAATAATATTATATTAGCTGAAGAAAAGTTAGATTAAGTAACAGAGGCATTGGGATTGGGATTAAGAATGAAGGGATGGAGGAGAAGACAAAATGACATATTGTGCCTTTCAGGCATTTTTCTTTTTCTTTTTTTTAAGAGTACAATGTGCATGGTACAATGCAGCTGAAAGGCTGATGGTACTTAGAAAGATGATCAAACTTGAAGTCAGGAAGCCTGAATCTAATACTGGTTCCATCACTAATATCCTATGAAAGAAAGAAGGAATGAAAGACAAGGAAAGAAGAAAGGAAGGAGAGAAAAGGAAAGAAGGAAGGGGAAGAAGGAAAAAAGGAAGGAAAGAGAGAAGGAAGGAAAAAGGAAGGAAGCAAAGAAAAAAGGAAGGAAGG
>CM053598.1:148974260-148997522 GCA_028646575.1 Pseudocheirus occidentalis | reverse complement strand
TAAAAGGGAACAGATTGTGGGAGGGGTCTTACAGTGGGATCAGTGTTCTGGGCTAGGGGTAGGGGCAAAAAGGGGAGAAAATTTGTAACTCAAAACCTTGTGGAAATGAATGATGTAACCAAGAAAATAAATTAAAATTAAAAAAAAAAGAACTGCAAAGTATTTACAACCACATGAAAAAAATTCTCTAAATTGCTAATAATAAGAGAACTACAAGTCAAAACAACTCTGCAGTTTTACCCTTAAAATTGTCAAAGAAAAAATATCAACTGTCACTGTTGGAGGGGTGTTGGAAAATAGGCACACTAATATATTGTTGGTTCAGATATGAAATGGTTCAACTATTTTGGAAAGCTATTTGGAATTATGAAAATAAAGTACCTAAAATGTCCATACCCTTTCAAGCAGAGATTCCATTACAAGACTCATGCACCAAAGAAGGCATCAACAAGAAAAAAGTCCCCATGTACACCGAAAATATTTTTAGCAGCAATTTGTCGTAGCTGAGAGTTGGAAACAAAGTGGAAGCCCATCGATTAAGAAATGGCTAAACATATTATGATACATGAATGTAACAGAATACTACTGTGTGTGATGGATATAGAGAAGCAAGAAAATACCTATACAAATTTATGTAGACTGATGTAAGCAAAGCCAAGAGAGCAATACACACCATAACTAAAATAATTTAAATGGAAAAAATTACATACCAAAAAAGCAAAAGTAAATACAACAAAAGTATAATGTGGCATTTAGCAAAGAAATATGAGAAGACACTCTTAACTTACCCCCTTAATTGAGGTGGGAGGACCATGGGTGTTACAAATTGGATATGTTTTCAGATTTTGTCAATGTATCAATAAGTTGTGATAACTTTCTTCCCCCCCCCAAAAAATATATTTGTCACGTGGAATATGGGATGGTTATCAGAGGGAAAGGGAAAAATACATAGGAAAGTAAAGTGATATGAGAAACAGAAAACATCATTTTTTTAAAGACCTTATACTAGTTGTTGTAGGAGATGCAAAAGAAGCATAAAATTTAATTTCTACCCACGAGAATTAAACTGAAATTGAATGCATTTAGCATCTTGTTAGTTAAAAATGTGATTTAGGATTACCTATATGGGGTGGAGCCAAGATGGCAGAGTAGAAGCACAAACTTGGTGTCAGCTCCCACTCCAATCACTTCCAATGCATGAAAAAAAATGACTTTAAACAACCTTTAGAGCTACACAACCCACAAAGTGACAGACAGAAACAAATCTCCCACTGAAGGCAGCCTGGCAGGTGGACAGGAAGGGTCCATCACAGCACACTGGGACCTTCATGCAGTCTCACAGGAGCCACAAGATTCCAGCCCCAGGGCGGCTCCTACCATCAGCAGCCAGACCAGACTTCAGGAGAGTAAATAACAAGGAGCTATGATCATTTCCAGATTTCTCAACCCATAAACAGCAAAGAAAAAGTAAAAGGTCAGTGTGGAACTCTGTTGGGACTGGGGCAAGGGAGAAGGAGATGGAAGAGCATGGTCTAGCCCCCGGCCCAGGGTGAAAAGCAGCAGAGGCACAGAGGAGCTCCTGGCCTGCAGATTGTAGGGGACCATTCAGAGCAACCATTGAATCATTTTTCTTTGACCTGCTTGGATCTGGATCATGGTCTTGGGTTGTGGTGCTGGGGTGTGTGAGGGCTTTAGAGAGGGCACCCTTCTAACAGCTCTGGCAGCTGCAAAAACCACAGTGATTTGGGACAAAGCTCTCTCCATTCTGGAAGCAGAGTTCTACAGTGACAAAGAGTCAAGTGATTGGCTGACAATAAGAGGAAGAAACAGAAGCACAGACCACAGAATCCTTTTTGGGGGACAAAAAGGATCAAGGCATGGAGCAGGAGGAAGACAGTGAAGTCAGAACTACTGCATCAAACGCCTCCAAGAAAAATATGAATTGGTTACAGGCCATGGAGGCACTCAAGAAGGAATTTGAAAATCAAATAAGAGAAGTGGAGGAAAAAATGGGAAGAGAAGTGAGAATAATACAAGAAAATCATGAAAAGTGAGGCAACAATCTGCTAAAAGAGACCCAAAAATACACTGAAAAAAAAATAACACCTTAAAAAAGTAGGCTAACTCAAATTTCAAAAGAGGCCCAAAAAGCCAATGAGAAGAATAGCTTAAAAAGCTGAAATTGCCAGATGGAAAAGGAATTTTAAAAACTCACTGAAGAGAATAACTCCTTCAAAGTTATATTGAAACAACTGGAAACTAATGTCTTAATGAGAAATCAAGATACTATAATACAGCCTCAAACAAATGAAAAAATAGAAGGCAATATGAAATATCTTATTGGAAAAACCACTGACCTAGAAAATAGATGCAGGAGAGATAATTTAAAAATTATTGGACTACCTGAAAGCCATGATCAAAAAAAGAGACTAGATACCATCTTTCAAGAAATTATCAAGCAAAATTGCCCTGATATTCTAGAACCAGAAGGCAAAATAGAAAAGGAAAGAATTCACTGATCGTCCCTTGAAAAAGATCCCCAAAAGAAAATTCCTAGGAATATTATAGTCAAATTCCAGAGTTCTCAGGTCAAGGGAGAAAATATTACAAGTAGCCAAGAAGAAACAGTTTGAATATTGTGGAAACACAACCAGGATAACCCAGGATCTAACAGTTTCTACTCTAAGGGATCACAGAGCTTGGAATATGATATTCCAGAGGGCAAAGAGCTAGCAGTAAAACTAAGAATCACCTACCCAGCAAGACTGAGTATAATGCTACAGGGAAAAAAATATGATTATTCAATGAAATAGAGGATTTTGAAGCATTTTTGATGGAAGAAAACAAAGCTGAACAGAAAATTTGATTTTCAAATACAAGAAATGAGAAGCATGAGAAGGTAAACAGGAAAAAGAAATCATAAGGAACTTATCAAAATTGAACCATTTACATTCCTACATGGGTTTACCTACTTATTGACTTTCCATTCATACTTTTCTCAATTGAATAAGGGCAAGGAATGATGGATTGGATGCAGTATTTATTAAGTACAAAATATGTATAAAATACTGTACAAACATTGGGGATAGAAATAGAAGCCTAAGACAGGCTCTAGTCTAAGTGAACTATTGATAATTTGGTCATTACTATAGTTTAGTTTTCTTCTGAATCTGATTTCAATGATACTGCAAACTCCTGGTGAAGAAACATCTTCTACCCATACAGGCAGCACTCACTCTGCAATTTATAGTCTTAGAGCAGTGGTTCTCAACCTGTGGGTTGCGACCCTTTTGGGCGGTCAAACGACCCTTACACATGGGTCTCCTAAGACCATTGGAAAATACATATTTCCGATGGTCTTAGGAATTGAGACACCGCTCCTCTATCAGTCTCCAGGCGTGTCCACACACATACAGATAAGACCACATACAACTATTAAAGGGTCATGGCATTAGGAAGGTTGAGAACCTCTGGTCTTAGAGGATTGCATAGGGGGATTGAGAGTTTGTGACTTTTTTGGTCAGACTTCCTTGACTGTGGTCTTCCTGATTTTGAGATCAACTTCCTCTTCACTTACTAGGCCACCCAGAATATAATTGCTTCAACTGGAAAAGGAATTGGCATGCATTGGTGAGGTTCAAGAGGAAAATCTTAGGGAATTCACAGAATTAGAGTTTTAACAGCAAAGATTCCCTTCTCCATATTCTTTTGAAGGAAAAAAGTGGAAATAATGCATGATAGCAGCTCCACAATATGTGGCTACTACTCTTCAGTAACTACTATTGAATTTCAAAATGAGTTTTATCATTTAGCTCTGACAAATGAGAAGCCAGTTATTGATTTTCTCATGTGTCTGTCATGGGATCTATTAAAAAAAATAAAGAATGGTAAATTCTAGAAAAAGATTATGCTAATTCCACCAGGCCTAGTTCCTTGTCAAGCAACAAAGAGAAACAAAGGGAGGACCATGAAGAAATAGACAATATTTATTTCACTTTCTTCAATCAATTCTGCAAACAATTTCTAACACAAAAAAAATCAAATATGTCTGTCTTCTCTCAGCAAGCCAAGGAGATATTGATAAATCACTGCAGACAATGTTAACCAACAGCTTGAGAAGTTCACGAGGAAGGACATTGACAGGAGCGATAGTATTACTAATTTATTTGTCTTTTTTATGGTTCAGTTAGGAATATCTTAGGTAGTCTGGTGTGTGGCAGCTCTGTCAAACTTCCCACCGTCGCTGTCAGAGTTTTGACTGATGTACAAGCACTGCTGGCTCCTGTTTGCCCTTCCTTTCAGTGGAGTGCGCACAGGTAAGACAGCTTGTTGGTAATTTTTATTTAATGCTTTCAGTATCTGTGGCTGCTCTTTTATTGAAAGTTCTGACAATAAAATTCCACTCCCTGAATTTTCCAAGGTTTCTGCTGCCAGCACTTTACCACTTAGGCAAGGTTTTCCTCTGGGATTAGAACACTCTTTAGATTTCTTTCTGATGTCTTGTGATCTCTGAGACAGCTGTTTAGTTTGTTGAATTTTTTTTCTTCCTTACCTCCTCTGGAAAAGCTTGTGATGAAAAGATAAAAGAAAAGGCATTAATGGTACAAATGGCATGGCAGGGCTCCAGGGAAAGCCATGGTTGCTTGGAGTGAAGTACACCATTTTCCTCCACTGGCATGACACTTTTTAAAAAACCTTTTCCCCATCTTTATTCCCTAAGCCCACTTAACCCATTGGAGAACTCTACTGTTCTTGAACTCTTGTTCATTTCTAATTTTCGAACTGGTCATTTTGGAAATTCCCTTTATCTGTATAAAACACCTCTAAGATGCTTCAAGGATTTTTGCCTTCTGGGGTTTAATCAGAAGTTATTATTAAATATTAAGTTATTAAGTATTAGAGTCAGTGGAGTTATCCTGGCTCTGTTTAATAAGACTTGGGTGAAAATTTGAAGAGCAAATGTAGATGTTCCCTAAGCCATGGAATGATCTCCCTTTCTAGACTCATTTATATATTACTCCCTTTCCTACACTCTGAGGGTCAGCCAAACATTCCTTCTTGATGCACACAACACTCTAATGCTCCATCTCCCACTTCTGTGTCTTTACATCAGCCATTTGTCATCACCTGGAAGACTATCTCTCTCTTCATTTCTGTTTCATAAAATCCCTCTCTTCCTTAAAGATACAACTCGAACACAGCCTCTTATATACAACCTTCCCCAAACCCCTTTCCTGCTAGTCCACCCCACCACCCAAATTACTTTGTATGTTGTATATACTTATACAGATGTCTCCGAGGTCTTAGTATAGGCATAAACTTAAACTTTAAAAAGTTTTTTTTTAATTTTTAAAAGCTTATTTTTAAACTTTTTGCAATTCTAAGCTTAAAACTTTTTTAAAGGTTTTTTTTTTAAGTTTTAAGCCTAAGCTGACAGTAAGACTTTTGCAACACTCTATATAAGTTTATACAAATACAAAATAATTCTGGTGGTTCAGTTTCAAGCTATTAGAGTTAACCTGCAATAAGACCTTTCAGGACATCCTGCACATGAATAAGTCCCCTCTATCTGATAGGACACAAGCTCTTTGAGGTCTGAGACTGTTTCCTTTGTGCCCAGTGCCTGACTTAGAATAGAAATCTAATAAATTCTAGGGGATTATTTGATTGAGAGCAATCAACACGGTATCAACCGTAAACATCAGCTAAAGCAACTCAGTATTTATAGGAAATCTCTGTTTTAGATGGATATCCATCCTCCATGAGAGAGGCAAACATGTTTTCTTGTTTCCTTAATCGTTTAATATTAGTAACAAGAGGATCAAACAAAATTATTTCTCTTTTCATCTCTCAATAAATCTTACATGATTTACATCAATAATTGCTTGCATTTATATATAGTTTAATGGTTTGCAAAGTATTTCACAAAGATCTCATTTTATCTTCACAACCCTGGGAAGTAGATACTATTATTACCATCCCCATTTTACAGATGGGGAAATTGAGGAGGTCAAAGATCAAGTGACATATCCAAGGTAACCCTGCTAGTAAGTATAAGAGGCTAGATTTCAACTCAAGTCTTCCTGAATTATACACCAGCATCTTATCCACTCTGCCACCTAGCTACGTCTAACAATTTCCTGGCATCATCTTTTTGTATACAGATCTTTAATGCTTCATTTTTAAATTTTTATCAACAAACAATAAGCAAAGTGGAATCATGAATTTTCATAAACTTTCAGTCAATTTTATGTTTGTGAGGATGTTTTCTATGATCAAATACTATATTTGATATATGGTACCAGCCGTATCTTGATTAAGTTACCTCAATCCATATGCACATTATTTTCACAAGGTTTTGCAGAAATGGGTAATAGGGTCAGCTAGGTGGCACAGTGAATAGAGCACTGGTCCTGGAATCAGGAGGACCTGAGTTCAAATCTGGCCTCAGACACTTAATACTTACTAGCCATATGACCTTTGGCAAGTCACTTAACCCCCAAACTGCCTTGCCTTCCCCCCTCCAAAAAGCAAAAAAAAAAAAAAAAACAAAAAACGGAAAATTATACATTAACCAGTCCAGTCAATAAGCATTTTCTAAATACCTACAATGAGTCAGGCATTATGCTAAGTATTGGGGGTGCAAAGAAAGGCAAAAGTAGTACCTGCCTTCAAGGAATTCAGCCTAAAGAGGAGTGATATAAACAAGTGAAGTCTCCCCATTCTTTATCACATCTTTATCAAGACATTGACATTATAACTATCAAGAATAACCTCAATGTATGTGGACGTTATTTTCATAAAGGTCTTGAAGAGATGTGAGATGGTATATTTGTTGATATTTTATTAATCGCTTTTTTTTTGGGTAATAATAAAATGCAAAGTTTTTCCCTAAGCCTATCTCCCCACCCAATCTTTTCCTTTTTCAGGTATCTTGAGAGTTAATTCCCTACTACATTAGAAATTCTGTGACCTCAATTTCTTTTTCAGTTTCTTTTTTTGTTATTTTAGTTTTTGCATTCCAAAATTTATTTTGTTTTCTATTCACAGAACAAAACAAGCATTTCCATAACACAATACAATAAAAAAGATGAAAGTGCAAATCTACCATGTACAACTTGCTATTCCCTCCAAACATACAACAAAGTTATCGTGTAAACTTCTTTTTTCTCCTTTTTTTAACTTCCCTAACAACCCTTCTCCCAGCCTGGAACCTTACTCTTTTCCAGGCTGAACTATTTCAATTTCATCATGCAATCCACTGAGTACTATGATATCAGAGTCTTAATGTAGTACTCCTGTTGTAAGTGATGGAGAATACAGTTTATCACAGCATAAAAATCTGACAGATTTTTTCCCACTTTTCATCTGTGTGTTGTACTCCTTCCAGGGTCATCCTTGAATGCTTTTCTGATGAAGTACTAGTTTAATTGGGCCTCTTGCCAAGCTTTCTATACATTTGTTTGTACTTTCATTATAAGAAATTTCAGACACTTGAAATATTGATAGGATCATAGGATCACACATCTAGGACTGAAAGGAACTTCACTCATAGGCCATCCACATAGGCCATCATAGGCCTAGTTTCACAACGAAGTATTTTTGAGACGTGGGCTAATGTTACTTATAACAATAAATGGAGGTATCTCAATATGTTTCTGAGATTCCATCTATATTCAGTCAGGTTTACTTTACATGTTACTTGGGTTTCATCTTTTTTGTCATTTACCCAAATTCTCACTGCATCTTTCTCTGAGTTCATGGCAGTTCTATGAGGTTCAGGAAGGAGTTTTATTTCCCCAATTCCCTTAACTATACAAAAAGCAAATATTCCATGCTGCATCAAAACAGCATGTGTTTAAAAGCTTCATTGGTGATGAACTAAAGCTCATGCCACTTTCTCAGAGAACCATTTTATTCTGACAGAAAAGTCATTGTTATATTTCTTTGAGGAATTTTAGTAACCATGTAGTTTCTGTGAGCTCCTGATGTGTTCAAGATGTTATTACCTGCAAAAAACCTATGTATTTGCAATTATTTAAGTCCTTAGGAGAGACTTAGATACAAATAAATTGGTGTCTATGAGTTCTAAATTGGACTAATAATTGAAATAG
Organism: Pseudocheirus occidentalis; assembly: GCA_028646575.1. Classification (NCBI taxonomy): domain Eukaryota; kingdom Metazoa; phylum Chordata; class Mammalia; order Diprotodontia; family Pseudocheiridae; genus Pseudocheirus; species Pseudocheirus occidentalis. The sequence continues at coordinate 148,989,408 of CM053598.1, read as the reverse complement.
GGATAGTCGAGTACTAAGTTTGTATAATAATTCTTTAAAATTATTGTAATTGCTATTTTGGTTGATGATCAGTTTAACTAGGATGTCTTTTTTTAGGCTTGTCTCTTAAACATTGTCACTCAGCAAAAATCACAGCCAAAGCTTTCTGAATATGTAATGTTGTTAAAATGAATAACAGTAATATTGTTTGAGTCCTGCCTACAGTCAGAGGCATGATGTAGGTGACTCTCAGTCATTCCCCATTCCACCCCTCACTTGCACACCCCCAAATCTATGTTATCTAAGCTTAAGTGGGTTGTCAATGCAGGAAATCAATCTTTTCATTCCTCCTTAACTGATTCTCTACCTCATTCTCTTTATAAGCTATCCAAGACCTTCTTTTTTTCTTTCCAAGCTTTCAACACTTGACACAATCCATTCAACTCCATAGTGAAAGATGACAGCTTTTACCATTTGCTATCAACTCTTCTCACTTTTCCTTCTTCTCACATCCTCTTGACATAACCCCCAACTCTCTGCTGCCTTTCTTCAGGTAGACTCTGATAATAAGGTGACTTTCTCCTTTTCTAGACTATTCCTCCTGCAAATGGCCTTGATCTCCTCCTTCTTATCTTCCCCAGCAAACTGTCACTTCAGTAATCTCTGCTCTCTAATTTTCAACTTTTTCTATCAGTTAGTTTCTTCCCTACACACTTAAGTCTCATTCATGCTTTAAAAAAAATGATCCATTATTCTATTTTTCTCCTCTCTTTCTTAGTCATATTCTTGGGGGGAAGAGGGGGAAAGGCTGTCTCCACTCATCATCTCCCACCTTTTCTTCTTTCATTTCTCAGCCCTTTGCAATGTAACTTCTAACTCGACTATTCAACTGAAACTGTTTTCTCCAAAGTTACCAATAATTCTTTAACTGTCAGATCTGATGGGTTTTTTGTTTGTTTGTTTTTGTTTTTGGTAGTCCTCCTTGCTGACCTGTCTAATGCACTGGACATAAATAATCCCACTCTCATCCTCTCCTCTCTGGGTTTTCATGACACTAATGTCTCCTGCTTTTCCTTTTACCTGATTGTTTCCTTTTGGTTTATTTGGCTGGCTTATCATCCACATCACCCCCGTTAACTGTAAGTTTTCCCCAAGGTTCTGTTCCAGTCCCCCTTCTCTCCGTATATGTTCTCTCTTTTCTTGGTGATCTGATCAGCTCTTATGTATTTCATTGGCATCTCTATGCTGATGACATCCAGCTGCTGATTGGGTATCTGAACTTAAAAATGCACAAAACCAAACTTATTATCATCCCACCTGAATGAATCACTATTTCAAATTTTCTTATTCCTGTTGTTAAAGGAACCACACTATTCTTCCAGACTACATGTTTGAAACCTTGGTAATAATTGATAGTGCCTCACTGTCCCTTATACCACATATACTATCAGTTGCCAAATCGTGTCATTTCTACCTCCATGACATTTCTCACAACCAAAGTCTTTTCCCTAATCATAGTTACTGTTTTCTTCTAGTCTCTTATTACCTAGAACTTCAATTATTGCAAGAGAGCCCAATTAGCTTCCCTGTTTCAAGTCTTTCCCTACTTTAATCCATCCTCCTCACAGATATCTAGGTGATTTCCCATAAGCATGGATATGATCGTGGCACTGTCCTACTCAATACACTCTGGTGGCTCCCTATTGTATCTAGAATCAAAAATAAACTTCTCTGTTTAGTTTTTAAAACCCTTCATAACCTGTCCCTAATCTATCTTTCCAACCTTGTTTTGTACATCATATCCCTTCCTATATTTTATAATCTAGCCAAACTAATGTATTTTTTTCACAAACAGTATTCCATATTCTAGGGCCATTGCTTTGCACCAGCCATCCTTCCTGCCTGGAATGCACTTTCTCCTTACCTCTACAGTTTAAGAACCATCTTCTACATGAAACCTTACCCAATTCAGTCAATTTCCAGAGCCCTCCCTGAGTAATTACCTTGAATTTATTTTGCATTTTAAATACTTTGCATTTGAATATTACAAATGTATGTATATGTATGTATGCATAAATAAATACATGTGGTCACACCCAATAGGATTTAAGCTCCTTGAAAGTAGAAATTCTTCATATTGATATATGTAGTATCTAACGTGAAGTCTGGTCTGGCATACTATTGATAATAAATGTTTGTTGATTCATTGACTTTGTTCAGAAATTATCTGTTGAGATAAAATAACGTTTCTAAAAGACAACACAATACCTGGCGCATAATAAATACTATATAAACACTTATTCCCTTCCCTTTCCCTATTCAATCTAATTTCCTCCATCCTTTGTTTGACTAAGAATTCTCCCCCTACCTATCCTATTGATAAGAGCCCTTGTATATGTACATATAGATATATAAACACATAATACATGTGTATGTGTTCATATAAACGTGTGTGCACACAGACATGTGCATACATACACATATCTGTGATATACGTGCACGCATAATGTGGCTGCTTCTTGTCATCTCACCTATGGATTGAGTTTATTATGGTTTATGATACAAGGTATAGATTTACACCTAATTCCTGGTAAACAGCTTTCTATTTTTTCATCAGCTCTTTTAAAAAAAGAGTCATTATGCCTCAAATTTATGTTCTTATGGGCTTATTAACACTGGGTAAAATTTCTAATTGTTTATGTTTCTTATGTATTTAGTCTATTATATTTACCTACTTCTCTGTTTCCTTGACAAGTATGGAATAGTTTCAATGATTACAGTTTTATCATAGTCATATCTTTCCCATCATCAAAAATTTATTAAGTACTTATTATGTGCCAAATATTGTGTGAAAACCTAGGGATACAAAGAAAGGTAAACATACTCCCTGTCTTCAAGGTGCTTATATTCTAATGAGAGAGACAACATGTAAACGAATATGTAATGCATATTTTTCACATATATTTCCTCATGGGGCTAAAACTTCTCAAATACCAAGTATGAGCTCCCACTTCCCCCAATAACCATGTTATTGCTTTTATGGATCTTGCCCTATCACACCTCTTCCCTTTTTTTTTCCTGCTGTATTTCATTTTTAGAAATATCAATTTGTGAGGTAACTAATATTGGACCGAAAAGCACAGCATGGTAGAACTTATTCTGTGTCTCTAACTAAGTAGTTCAATTCTATTACCCTCCCAGTTTCTCATGATAGTTCTTTCCAATGACTGTGCCATCTCTTGGGACAAATATGTTCCAACCCTTCTAGATATCAATTTCCCCTAGAAGTTCAATTATCCCTTTTCCTGGACCAATGCATATGGCTACTGAGAGCTTGGATTTCTTCCTCTGGAAACTGATAGCCAGATTTCAATATTGAAACTTTGATATAATCACAGTTCTTTGCCATTTATCAGTCCACACATTCAGCCAGTTGCCACATCTTATTTGTTTTATTTGTTTTATTTTTATTCATTTTTGCTTTTGGGAGGGCAGTTGGGGTTAAGTGACTTGCCCAAAGTCACACGGCTAGTTATGTGTCAAGTGTCTGAGACCAGACTTGAACTCAGGTCCTCCTGACTCCAGGGCCGGTGCTCTACTCACTGCGCCACCTGGCCGGTTTTAAATCTCCACAACGTCAATTGAATTCTACTCCTTGTAATTATTCAGTGATTACCTTATGAGACCTTATAAACTCTTATCCAGGCCCTCATCATAGCCTCATACTTTGTCTCTCTCTACCTGAAGGCTCTTTCTTCTTTCCTCCATCCTCCTCATAGCTGCAAAATGATTTATGTCCCTTAAACACTGATCTAACCATGGCACTCCCCTACTTAGTAAATTCCATGTCACTCCCCTACTCAGGTTCCCTACTGCCTCTATGATGATCTCTTCCACTTGGTTTTTAAAGACAACCTGACCTCAGCCTACATTACCAGTCTCATTATACATGATCTTCCTTCTTAAAATCTATGGCCCAACCAAACTGGTCTTCTTGATTTTCGTCATATAGAACCCTCCATTTCCTGTTTTCACTCTAGATGCCCCCCATGCATGGAAAGTATTTAAGCTCCTTCAGGATAGGAACTATTATATTTTGTACTTGTATCCCTAGTACCATGCCAGGACATGGCACACAGTAAGCATTTAATAAATCCTCATTGATCAATTAATCAATTCTAATCACCTCTTGCAACTCTTTTTTTACCCTACATTTTATGGACGGTAAAAGCCTAAACTGTTTTCTACAAAAGGCAGTTCAAATATTCATTCCTTCTCTCAACAAACATTTATTAAATAGCACAGTGGAGTACCTAACTGAATAATTCTCGAGCCATCCCTTAAGGGATTCATAATTTGATAAAACTAAATAGGTGGGTAAGGCATATATGCAAATAATCATAATACAAGACAGAATAGTTTGACTCAGTGGAAAGAGGACTGGATCTAGCACCTTGAGACCTAGCTTTAAATCCCATCTCTGCCTCTTGAGACTTATGCCAAGTCTTGTGTCCACCTGGGGCCCTCAGAATAAGTACTTAGAAAATGCTCAACAAATGAATCTTTGCCAAGTAAATGAAAAGCAACTCAATATTTTTCAACTGTCACCTTTGCATATGTAGGGTAACATGCCATCTTTCCTTAGAGAAATGAATGTGAAACCTTTTAATTTCCCTCTCTCCAAACCACACAGAAGACTCTTCAAATGGGACAACTTTTTTTTTTCAGGAAAGTCAAATAGGAGAATCCGCAGAATGCATTTTCCATTTATGAATTTGCCGCCCCCTCTAGCTGACAAACATCTGCAGTTTTCACATCTGGGGAGGCATCTGCTTTGCGTTGTCAGGGAGACCAAAGGAGAAAATTGGGGGAAAATACTTCAGTCACAATAGTAAACAATATGCAAAGTAGTTACTGCTAACCAAGAGACCAAGAGTCCAAGAGATGGTGTCAAGGCCCATGCTGTGATGCTCAGCCTTTCAGGAAAGCCTGGGAATCGCCTTTTTTTTAAGCTGCCACAGCAGAAAATGCCATGCTCCCTGCCTGGGAATCCCAGGCTTTTGCATAGTAACACAGGGGCCCATAAATAAGAAACTCATTAAGCTACCTGTACCAGGCCCCTGGCCCAAGCCAAGCTGGCAAGGGGAACTTAATGAGGTGATAATGAGGAGAAAATGGTTTAGCTCCTTTTTTTGGCCTGGTTCGTTGGGGGAGTGAGGGAAAGCCAATGTTCAGCTCCATGGCTACCACAAGGCCCAATTCCTTATTCAGGGTGGGTCTATACCAGGGCAGCAATTTGCTTTCTAGGCCCCCAAGTTATCTGGCTCCGCTGCCTATAGAGACAAAAGGAGCTATTCATGAGCATTTGAAGGGGTCTATTCCGAATAACACCAGACAAGGGTGTTAAAGTAGCTCTTCATTAGCATTTGAAGGGAATGTCCAAATCAGACCTACAAAGAGCATTAAACCCATCCATATCATCCACTGGGGCTGGGGAAAGGGAGTGATTCTACTTGAGATTAATGTCAGCATTATTTTCTTATTCTTCTCCCAGCCTCTGCAATTGAAGTTTCATATTCATGTACTATTTCATCTGGCCTCCTTGGCCAACTCTGCCTCTTTTTTTAATCGATAGTGAGCCCAATAATGAACACTGAACCCAAGATGAGATCTTAACACAGCATGAATTTGGGGTGCAGAACCTCTGATAGCGCTAGTTTGTTGTTCAGTCTCACAGGCCACAACTCTCTGAGCCGTAGATAAACACATTTAATTTTCCAAGGTAAAAACCTGATGACCCCAGAGAAGTAAAGAGATCTCCCCAGGATCATGGACAAGAGAAATAACTAATATTTCCATAGTTGACTATCAGGCACTGTGCGAAGTGATTTACAATTATTATCTCATTTGAAACTCTATTGAACCTATAAGGTAACTGCTATTATTATCCCCACTTTACAGATGAAAAAACTGAAAAATACAGAGGTCAAGTAACTTCTCTAAGATCACATAGCTAGTAAGTATCTGAGTCTGAATTTGAACTTGGGTCTTCCTGACTCCACACCCAAGCTCTATCTGCCATGCTACCTAGTTAATGCCAATTCTGGGATTCAAACCCGCATCTTCTGATTCTAAATCCTATGTATTTATTTTCTTTTTTACTGAGGAATTCTTTTAACCTTTTAACCCCTTTGGCAGCCTGGTGAAGCCTATGAAGTCTTTTTCTAAAACAGGTTTTTAAATGTATACAATAAAATACATAGGTCCACAAAGGAAGTCAATTAAATGGAAATAAAATTACCAAAAAATAAAGTAACAGACAGTATTTCAAGAACTAATGCTTGATACCAAGCTGCCTTTTAAAATAGCAATTTGTATATATGTCTTATTTCTTTCCAACTCTATCCTTCCCACCCTGACCCCCACTCCTTGTTCTGTCCTGACTGGCAGAAGTTGAGAAGTATTAACCCCTGCATCTCTTACAGTTCTAACCCATAGTAGGTGCTATGTCTGAGAAGTGATTCAATGAATCAAAGAATAAATGAATATAGATGAAGACTGGCAGAACTGTCTTAAAGAGAACAAACTCAGATGGAATCTTTGTGACACTGTTAAGAACTAAGAAATTCAGAGTTTTAAAGGCCATCAGACATAACCAGAACCACGTTCACATTTCTTCAGACTGACTTCTCTCTTTTGTCCCTGCCCCTATATTCCCCAACGCTACATGTTCAGTCTTTTTTTTTCAGTTGTGTCTGATACTTTGTGATCCTATTTAGAGTTTTATTGGCAAAGATACTAGAGTGGTTGTAATGGCAACCCTTCTGTCATATCCAGGATGGCTGCTTTACTAGAAAAGATAGTTGTTTAAGGGGTCAACAATCTTTAAAATTATATTCAGTACCCTGAACTTCAGAGAAAATCTAAACAAAGTAAATAAAGAGAAAATACAGAGAAATAAAGACCAACAGACAGGTCTTCTAACTGTCTGAGAAATTAGCACAAATCAACAGACAGATCCAACTTGCTGACTAAAGCAATACAAACATAGTTACAAGAAAAAGAAGCACCAACATTTGGGTTTTTCAAAGCTGGGGGGCTCCTTAAAATCTACACAGAATCTCATCTGGTCAAATCATAGGAACATTCTTCCAATAAGTGAGACCCAAAGCAAAATGCTCACAAGTATGAATACCCTTTTTAGAGCCAGAAGGCTCTACAACTCTCATGACTCATTGTCTAGTTAGAAATTAACAAAAGGTGTGAAAGCCAGACAACAAACAAGCCTTCCCAAAGCAAGGCCCCCCCAATGGGTTCCACCTGAGGCCTTATTAATAGCCTGGGAAGATCTTAAATTCCATTAATATTACAGCGGTTTGCCAGTTCCTTCTCCAGTTCATTTTATAGATGAAGAAACTGAGGCAAACAGAGTCAAGTGACTTGCCTAGGGTCACATAGCTAATAAGTATCTGAATTCAAATTTGAACTAAAAGGAGATGAATTTTCTTGACTCCAGACCTGCCACTCTATATATACACTGTGCCACATCTTCCTTTATAGATGAGAAAACTGAAACTCAGAAATGTTAAGTGATTTATCCTAGGTCAGATAGTTAGCTTCAGGGATGAGATTAGAATCCAGGCATCTTGGTTAAAGACCAATGTAGATGTCACCTTCTATATCCTACCTTCTTGAAAAATCTTTTCCAGTTTTCCTAATCTCATTGCCTTCCCTTTGTGGATTATCTTTCAATTTAGTATTTTTGTACATAAGTGTTTGCATACTGTGCCCCCTCCCCTCCCTTAGACTGTGAGCTCCTGGAGAGTGAGATTTTTTTTTTTTTGAGGGGGTTAGGCTTTCTTTGTATCCTGAGAGCTTAGCAGAGTGACAGCCACATGGTTTGTGCTTTAAAAATTCTAATTGGCCTAATACAGTGCCAGTCATATGAAAGACATTTAATAAGTGATCTTTAAATTGAATTGAATTGAATTAACCCTCTATCTAGGACAAAAGTCCTTTCTCCAAGTCTCTCAGATATAGGATTATCCAACCTTTGCTTAGAAGCATAGGTAAGTGAAGGAGTGAAAGAGACAATCAATTTACTTTTTGTTATTGTTCTTGTTTTTACAGTACATTTTTAGATTTCTTCTGTATAGGGATCTTCTGGTAAGGAGTTCCATTCGCCAATACACATCTCCCCTTAAAATCTTAGAGGGTTACTGAATATTTAGGTGACTTGCCCAGGTCATAAAGCAAGTATGGATAAAGGCCAGGATCTGAACCAAGGTCTTCCTGATTATGAGAACAGTTCTTTCTACCCCATGCCCTGTGCCTCTGGTGGGGTGCTAATGATGGACCTCTAAATGGCCCTGGACTTTCCCAAGGGGCCCAGGTTCCTGGCATTCACTTGGGGTATCCTGCCCTTCCCAGTTAATACTCATTTTAACTGCCTTTTCATGGTGGCCCTCATTGTCTGCACTTGGCCCTACCCTAGACAGCCACTCCCTAATTTTATCTAAATCCCTTCTCTGTTAATTCCCAGTCCCCCCAAACTACTTGGCCACTCCTAGATCACATCTAGATCTTCTCACAGTCTTCCTGAATAAAAGGTCCATCTTGCCTCCATTAAATTGCTCAGATTCCTTAAGAGTCTGGTCCACTTGTCAATACAAGTGTCACAATAGTGCTGGTTCTTAAAAGTCCTACCTACTTCTATTGGCAAAACAATATACCTTGTCTCTGACTAAAAGAAAGCTTGAGTCAAATTCTTTCCAGGCAGAACCTGAATCTTTTGCCCTTGAATTTTGAGGTTCTCAGCACCCCTGGGCCTCAACACTTCTCTTCAACCTAACCCTTCATTCTTTTCTAATTGGTGCTGACCTCTTAAAGTTAAGAAGGTCCACTCTCTTACCATCTCTACTGAGACCTAGGGAGCACATAGTCAGACTTCAGTTAGCATCACATAGAGCTAGCTTTGTAAATTGACCTAGAGAAAGCAAAATGACCTTGACCTTGTAAATGAATAGAGATAGTGTGGTATAGTGAAAAGAAAGGTACCATTGAAGCCAGGAGAACCTGGCTTTGAATCCTCCCTCAGTGTGATTATGTGCAAATCACTCAATGTATCTGGGCCTCAGGTTCCTCATCTGTAAAATGGAAAGAATAATAGTACCTATTTCAGAGGGTCATTGGATCACATGGGATCACACACATGCTATTGATCTTATCTGTATTCATTCATTTTCTATTTCTGCCATATTCATTTTTGTACATACTTGTTGTCTCCCTCAACTAACACAAATTTTCTGTAATTAGGGCTAATTTCATCCTTTTTACTTTTATTCCTAACATTTAGCATGGTCCCTCACCCACTTACTAATGTTATGGGAGAAATATCTCCTTTACATTAAACATTTATTAATGGATTGAATTAATTGATTGAATTGATTAGTAAATATATAAATATTAGCTATTGTTATGATTATCTCTTACAGCTCTAAAATTTGAATACTATGGTACCTTCAACTGGCAACAGACTGACAGAAATTTACAAGCCCCAGGTAGAGTGACCAAGCAGTGGCTTTGCCAAGTGACCTGCTGCTGGTGGGCCTCCTTCCAATATTTGTCTGATAACCACTAGTGCAGTGGTTCTCAACCACTGGGTTATGTTCAATTTGTAACAGTGAAAATACATCCTGCATATCAGATAGATTCATAGCAGTAGCAAAATTAGAGTTATGAAGTAGCAACGAAAATAATTTTATGGTTGGGGGTCACCACAACATGAGGAACTGTATTAAAGGGTCACAGCATTAGGAAGATTGAGAACCACTGTACTAGTGGGTAGAAAGGTGTGACAGAGACAATCGTCCGCAGATCTTTTCAGTTTTATGGCAGCCCTTTGTGCCATCTAATTGTGAAAGTAACTTGCTGAATTGGCATGTAATACAACAAAGAATGTATTAAAAACTTTACTAATCTATTAGGCACTACCAGGATGGGGAGGGAGAATGAAAAAAAGAGAGATAAAACTCTAATTAAGAGTCCTTGGCCTCAAGTAACTCAAAATCTAGGAAAGATAAGAAGTACATACTGAAAATTTCATAACAGGACAAACTGTAAGTGCATAAGAACAGTTCAAATGGGGTACTTACTGTGAGAGGTCATAGGTAAGAGAGTTCTCTTCCAGCTTTTTGTGGAGAAGGAGAAGAGAAAGAGGAAGCTTTCAAGAAGTCTTGATGTAGATGGTGATGTTTATACTGGTCTTTAAATGCAGAATGAAGTTTTCTAGTGGAAAGAATACAGACCCAAGAGCCAAAGATCTGGATTCTAATCTCATCTCTGAGGCTGACTAGTTGTCAGACCTAGGGCTGACAACTGGCACTGGACAATCCTGAGTTTTACTTTCCTCAGATTTAAAGTGAGATCAGATATATCCAGCTCTAAATTCTGTCATCTATTCTTTGAAGGAATAGGAGTTTTAGCAGGAAGTGATGAGAAAAGCCCATGGTTTAAGGTTTTTACTTTGTTCAGTAAACAGGGGAGAACCACAGAAAGCTCAGTGGAAAGACAAAGTTATCACTGTGCTTTAGGAAGATTAATTTAATGGAATGCCTGATGGATTGGAAGAAATTAGGTTTTTAAAACACTCTATAGTCTATACCTTGAAGCCATAGGCAATATTTAGAACAGAGGATTTAGAGCTGAAAGGCATTTCATAGGCTCCCAAGTTCAGTCACCTCACTTTACAGATGAGGAAATTGAGTCATGGAGAAAGTAACTTTCCCGAAGTAAATGGCAGGTCCAGAAATAGAACCCTGCTCTTCTTATTTCTAATCATGTATACTTCAAAATGATCCCTGGCCCTAGGAAAATGCATATTCCATATCAAATAATTTGTATTAATGCAGCATGGGAAAGTAAGAGGAACAGGTACCTGTACCATGACTGATGTCCCATTGGATTCAGAATCAGAGGTCATGAGTTACTCTATGTGTCTATATGTTATAACATACTACATGTGTCACTTTTGGCAAATCATTTAACCTCTCTGAGCTTCAGTTTCCTCACATGTAAAATGAACAGGTTGAACTCGATATTTTCTAAGGCTCCATCTAGTTCAAAACCTTAAGATCCTATCAATCTTCTCCCCATCCATTCCCACCTCTCTCTATCTCATATCCTATGTGAAGTCATTAGAAATATAGTCTTTCATATCCTACCTTTGTCAATCTTGGAAGATTTTATACATGCACACATGTATACTTATTTACACATATATTTATATATACACACATATACATACACATATACATTTCTATAAATACACATAGGTGTACAATATGTGCATGTTTTATTACTACATACATGTGCATGTGTGTTTGTGTGTATATTAGCATATATGTTTATATATTATATACATATATACACACATATACAGGGGGAGGTGGACTTGGAACTATAGCTCAAAAGCCAGTAAACTGTCAATATTCTATGTCTTATTGATGCCAGTACTAGACATATGCTCCAAAGAGGAGAAAGGCAGAGGGAAAGAACTCATATGTAAAAATATTGATACCAACACTTTGGATGATAGCTAAGAACTGGAAACCAAATGGGTACTAATCAACTGGAAAACAGCCAAACAAACTGTCATATATGAATATAGGGATAGAGACTAGATCTATGTCATTGGTAAAAGAAACTCTCAAATGAGAAAATTGTGTCTATCAATGCTGGTGGGTACTTTGTCTGCAATTTATAGTCTCAAAGAGTTTCTTAGAGCTTTGAGATGTTAAGTGATTTGCCTGGAATCAAAGGAGAGACTTGGATGCAGCAGGTCTTCCTGACGCTGAGCCTAACTTTCTAGGTCATTCTGTCTCTTTGAATGTAATGGTTATTATTTTGCTGTAAGAAATGATAAATGTTATGGATTGAGAAGATTTGGATGAACTCATGAAATGAATTCTCATTTCATGGAAGACAACTAATAGGATGGCCACAGTAATATAAAGAAGAATTATTTTGAAAGATTTCAATACTCTAATCAAAACAATGACAAATGGTGACTTCAGATGACTGTTGATGATGGACTAGATGCTGTAATGGATGGACTAGAGCTGTAGAATGAAACAGGACTTTTTGGATAAGACCACCATGTTGATTTATTTTGTTTGCTTGGCTGAACTTATTTTTTTATAAGGGAAGACTTCTATTTTTAAAAAAGTGAGTTAAAAAAGAGAGGAGAAAGAAAGAGAAGGAAAGAAAGAAGGAAAGAAGGAAAGAAAGAAGGAAGGAAAGAAGGAAGGAAGGAAGGAAGGAAGGAAGGAAGGAAGGAAGGAGGGAGAGAGGGAGGGAAGAAGGAAAGAAAGAAAGAAAGAAAGAAAGAAAGAAAGAAAGAAAGAAAGAAAGAAAGAAAGGGAAAGAAAGAAAGAGAAAGAAAACAAAAGAAAGAAAGAATCAATAAAATATCACAACTACCAAAAATGGAAGAAAAAAGAGTTTGCATGTGCTTGTAGCTAATTGGATGCTTCAGACTTCTGGACAATGCCTAACTTTGTAAAGCAAAGTGATTGGGACTTGCTTAAGGGGAAACAGAGGGAATATTAAACAAAAAAGTTTGTGTTTTTACATAAAAACAGGTTGAATAAATGTGTTTAAACGGAATCCTTTGAAGTCCTCCTAAGGCTTCTATTACAAACATTTGGCAATGAGTCTATGCCCCGCTGCACACTCACTTTGTGATAGAATTGTTTAAGACACATTTTTCACTTATTATGACTAGCCCTGCTGGGCTTCATCAAATCAAATCAATCACTATTTTATTGACCATGTACCACACACAGTAAGAATCAAAGAATCAACCATGAGCAAATATAAATGTTATAATGAGGGGTCAGGCCCCATTTTCCTATTCTCATTCCAGCAACATTGCTTGGAAAATTGGGGGAAAAAACATTAGAGATACAAGAGGAAGCAAAGATGTCTGGATATTTATGTGATCTCCTGTACTACTCCAATTTTCTCTGACATTTTTTTTCCCCTTCCAGAATGCTGAGAGTCTCACTTCGGTCAAATCATAGGAATTCCATTCTCCAATTACAGTTTAGATCTCAAAAAACAAAACAAAACAAAACAAAAAAATCTGTATTAGACTGAATCCTGATGAAGAACTTCCTGAATTTAATAAGGATTACATGATGTTGGAATGTGGTTTTTGAAGGAGCATGATAAAATCTCCTTCCCACGGAGGCTTTTAAAGATTGGGATGGATGCCCATCTGCTTGGATTTCCCTAAGTATCATTCCACCTGGGAGACAGATTAGAAATGTTCTAGAATCTGAGTTATTCCCTGGGGAGGGAGGATGCCAGTGTCTGGAAGTTGAGAATTATTTGTTCAGTCTGTGAATTCCTCTGCAAACATGGTTCCTGTGTTCTTCTGCATCTGAAAAAAATGAAATTTTCATAATGGTTTTAAGGTATTCTGAGATCCTTAGAAAATGATAGTTTAGGAGCTGACATTAATAGAGTATTTTGCAAAATGCATTCACATAACTTCATTTTATTAAATCCTTAATACAACATTTGGAGATAGGTCAATAACATTTTATTATGTCCATTTTACAATTGAGAAAACAGAAACTTAGAAAAGTTAGATGTCAATTTGAAGTCATGCAATTATTAAATCATGAAACTAGGATTTGAATTGAGATCTCTAAATTCCAGGCCCTTTGCGAACTATATAAGAATTTATATAAGTATAGCCCACTTTCAATCATTGATGCTAATAGAGATAGATTAAAGTAATAGCAGGAAGTTAAAAAATTATTGATGTTATACTTGTATTATTTGCACATAAATTTTTGGTGTTCTAACAGTTCTCAAAATGTTAAATATTATGTCAAATTATGAAAGCTTCATTTAGAGTAGTTAAAAAAAACGAAGTGCACCTACCTCTTCCATTATCTTATTCTTCTCAAAACTTCCCAGCTTCCCATTGCATTCTAAGTATTGTATATATCACTTTAATACAAAGCATCAATCTGAATAAACCTGCCCACTGTAAACCTGCTGTATTTCTGGCTCACATCCTTCTTGAAGGACCTGAGTTCAAATTCAGCCTCAGACACTTAACACAAAAACTAGCCCTGTGACCTTGGGCAAGTCACTTAACCCCAACTGCCCTATCTTCCCCTTCCAAAAAAAACCCCCAAATCCTCTAAGAAAAAAAAGAACAAGAAACTGACTTGGATAACTTTATTTTGTATCTCAGAGAAATAGCAAGTTGTATATAATAGATTCACAGTTTAATGTGCAATCATCTTTTTAATTAATTTTTAATTATACTATGTCATGGAAATGTTTGTTCTATTCCAAAAACTAAATATAAATAAATAAATAAAATTTAAAAAGAAAGAGAAAACAGAATAAGTAAATAAAATCACATTTAATCCTAATTTTAAAAGTAATTATATCACCATGATTATTTTTTTTTTTACTGATAGGGTATTCACACGTCTATTCCCTGGCCCACACTCCCCAAGTGGGGCAGGGAAGAAGAGAAGAGTCATCCTCTCACACTGATCTGGTGTCTTATCTTCTTGATGTCATGGTCCTCTTCAAGAACAATGGACAAACCATAACCCCTAAATAATCCATCTTTGTTTCTGAATTTGCTCATTCATTGGTGAATTGTAGTTTACCTTCTTTGGTAAATTTAGATTAAGATTTCATCCCTAAACTCAAAGTTCTTTATCCAGGTCTCTAGAGACAAAAATAATACATTTTTACACTATGCCAAGGAGTAGTTTTCAGAAAGAACAGATTGAATTAAGGCAGATTTAACTCAGCAATATTTATGAAGCCAGAAAATAGGAAGATTGGGACACCTAGGTGGTACAGTGAATAGAGCACCAGCCCTGGAGTCAGGAGGACCTGAAGTCAAATCTCAGACTCAGACACAACACAAAACTAGCCATGTGATCTTGGGCAAGTCATTTAACCCCAATTGCTCTACCTTCCCCTCTCCAAAAAGAAAAAGAAAATGGAAATAGTATGCTCTGAAAAAAGACAAAGACTGTGTACCATTTCAAAAACTCAAAAGACATAAATTCAGGGTGATTAGTCATTTTTATTAATAGTAATAGCATTTTGAGGTTTTGTTTTTTTT
>CM053598.1:148949110-148968348 GCA_028646575.1 Pseudocheirus occidentalis | reverse complement strand
TCTGGGTAAATCACTTAATCGCTCAATGCCTCAAGCAATCTTCTAAAACAGTACTATATAGCAGTTGTAGAACTACATTAGTAGAGGACCAGGGAGTTAGAATCCCAGATGTAGGGAGAATATTTAAGTTTACCCTCAATATCTAATTAATTCCATTTATTTGAATTCCACAAACACTGATTAAGAATATTTGATGAATAATGCACTATAGCAAGCAACGGTCATACAAAGATAAAATCAAATACAAACCCTGCCCACAGGAAGTTTGCTGTCTAGGAGAAATGAAAGATGAGACCACAAATTAATCATTTTTAGCATATAGAAACACCCCTGCCTCCAAATTGCTTATTTCTGTAAATATATTGATGGGGGTGAGTGTGTGTGTGTGTGTGTGTGTGTGTGTGTGTGTGAGAGAGAGAGAGAGAGAGAGAGAGCTTCTATGAAACCATTTGAATTAGAAATTTCATGGAAACATGTCCTATTTCTCATCAATTCTTATTTAAGGACTTGTCCAACTTGTAAATATAAAATTATAGAATGCTAGACCTGAGAGGATTTTTTGTGGTTTTCTAATCCAACCCCCTTATTTTTCAGGTGAAAAAAATGAGGTCTGGAATAAAATAAGTTTTCCAAGATCATTCTACTAGAAGGTTACAAGTCATATGATAATGAAATTAGAGGGATTGTTCCAATAATTGTTCTTTCTTGTGATTGAGTTTTGTGTGCTATATTACTTAAAAGAGATGGTCCATAGCTTGAGCCTTGGACAACATAGGATCTATAGATCATTTCATAGGATCTATAGAACATTTCATAGGATCTATAGAACATTTCATGGATTGGTGTTTTTCACATTTGGATTTGCTCTATTGCTCTATTGACCCTATCGATTAAGTCTAAGAAACATAACTCATCTGACAATAATCAACAGGAGAATTCAGAATATCTTTTAGCATAGATATAGCCCTATTTTTTTCCTTTCCCATTCCACATTTCCTAACCACTCAAATAACAAAAATTCTGCTAAGTGGTCCATTTACTTACTCCTAGAATCTAAAATAATTAATGCACAAAACAAGAGCTCTCTCTCCCCCCACCAAAAAAAAAATGATTGTGAATCAAAACTAGGCTAGTCAAGCCCAGTTTAACTAAGTCTATCAGAGTATAAGTCAAAGAGCTATTTCAATAGAACATCTGTAAAAAGTTAAAGTAGGCCGTGGCAATTAAAAACTCATGAACACAGGTCACTATTATATTCCTATGTATATTTAGAGTGGATCTTTACTTCTAAATGTTATTAACTTTGCAATTATTCATCTTTCCAAGAAAATCACGGCAAGCCCATGTGTTAAGTGAAAATATTATCAGGATAGGGACTGCAATCCATATCGTTAAGGAAAACAAACCTCGTAAGAGACAATCTTGTAAATGAGCTGTAGCTTTAAAAACATACCATTGCCTCTTCCAAAAAAGGGACCCTTACAAGATCAGAGGCCTATTAAAAACCAGAAATGTTAGACATCTGTTGCTGTGTTGCATGAAGGCAAAGAAGAGATATATTAGTACCATATGTGAAGGAATATGATTCCAAAATCCAGCTTTGCTGGTATTTCCCAAAATAGGTTGCCAGGTTTATAGAATAAATAAAATCAGAGATAAATGAGTAAAAAAAAAAATCTCATCTTGAAAATTAAGAAATGCTTCCATCAACCCCCTCCCCCCAATATGACATGATGCATATAACATGTAATAATGATTTTTTTGAAGGAGATCAGGGAAGCAGACAATGGTGATGGGTGAAGAATCACATCCAACCAGAAACATGCAGGAAAAGTATTTTAGGGCCAAATAATCTCTTGTTAGGCTACTTGGTAAGAGAAAGGTAGCATTAGGATACATTTTGTTTTCATTATCCTGGAAGCTTCTTGTTATTGTTTTTCCCTGGCTCTTGTTTAGGGTGGAGGGAATCAAGAGTTGATACCCAGTTTTACATGGGGGAGCACAGGTAACAAATTACTCTTCAGTGGCCCATTAATGGCCAATAGATGGAGCACCATTATCACTGTCTAGTGTAGCCCTGTTCTGGCTAAATAACTTGTACGGTGCTAAACTATGGCAGTTTCCAGGGGAAGGGGGGTGGGCCTGGGGGATTGGAGGGTGGGAATGGGCCTGCCAGAGGAAAGGAAAGCCCAGAGGCCTAAGGGAATAAGGCTTTTCCTTTTGAAACACATCAGTACCACCACCAATTTGTCATCTCTTGGGACAATCCAGGGAAAAGAAGTACCTTCCCATTCAGGAGTGAGGCAGGCCACATTTACTGATAAGAATTGACTTTTTCCAAGAACAAAACAGTTGCATAAGCTTGGCAAAATGAGGAAGTGTCAAAGGCACTATCTAATTTAGGAGAGTTTGCTAACCCCATAAAGCAATGATTAATCTAACTAATCTTGTATAATCTCATTGTTCTTGGAGTAATAACTAGGCCTTTCTTAAAAAAAAGGCAGGGTGATTTCTTAATCAGTTTACAGCTATGGCTTTCAAATAGGAAAATAGTCTTAGGGGGTAGATATCTCAGGGAGTAGATTCAGTAACTAAATCTAGAGTCAGTAGAAGTCAGTCTATGCTCATGAAATTAAAACCGATATATTACCAAGGTAACTCTCTTTTAGAAAGTTAACAAGGATATACAGCTATCTTCCTGGGGTGATTTGAATTAAAGTCTATATAGAAGGAGTGGCAGAGATTCCTGGGGAAATGTGCAGCCTGGGATTTTACAAATCTACCTCCTATTCTCTTAGTCAGCCTGGATATTTTCCACCATTATTAGGGATTGCAGAATAAGACACATCAGGAGTTCCTTGCACCCATGGAATCATGGGTCTGGATCAAAACAAAGAATTAATGGTTACAAAATTCAAAAATCCTCCCTCCTTTAATAGATCTTTGATAAGTTTGATCAGTTCACTTAAAAATAGGCCTAGCCACAGACCTATAAGAACTAATGTAAAGCGAAGAAAACAAAC
The DNA here is from genome assembly GCA_028646575.1 of Pseudocheirus occidentalis. Lineage (NCBI taxonomy): Eukaryota > Metazoa > Chordata > Mammalia > Diprotodontia > Pseudocheiridae > Pseudocheirus > Pseudocheirus occidentalis. The sequence continues at coordinate 148,965,325 of CM053598.1, read as the reverse complement.
CAGGAATACAAAAACAAACCAAAAAAACAAACAAAAAAAACCAGGAAAACACAATACACAGAGTGCAATAGTATCAATGGGAAGAATAAAAATAACAGAAAAAGAAAATGAACATTGTTTAATTTTGATGACCAAGCTCAAACCTGAAAAACAGAATCAAAAAATGTACCACTCTGTTCTTTGGGGAGGTGGGGAGCTCTGGATACAGAACGTCAAAGGTACCATTAGACTTGGTTGATATGCTGGTTAGTTTTGCTAAACTGATTTTTCTTTTCTTTTTTATTCTTTGTTCCAACATATGACTCTCTGGGTAGCAGAGAAAAAAGGGGGCATATTTGGAAATAAAAGTGATATAAATCAAAAGATACCATTTTTTAAAAAAGAAAGAGCATGGAACCAGCTAGCTGCATATAGGACCCTAGGGAATATCATATTAAAGCTAAGATACTGTAGAAAGAGAAAAAATACAGTCTAATTTAATTCAAGAATCACTAGTGTAGGTGGAATACAGAAAAAGAAAGAAGTGAACTTGCTCTCCCTAATTAATTATATTTAGATTATGCTGGCACATGGAACCTTTGGATTCAGAGGAAAAGAAAAATCTTGACTTCCTTCTCCATCAAATATGGCTACTGAAAAAAGGATATGATAAAACAGATTAAACCTGAAGATCCATTACATTTTGGATAGTTTGGTTTCTTGAATAAAATTCGTTTACATTTTTCAAAAGAATTAGAGAACTGAGACAGCTTCCTTTTTCAAAAATGTTTTATGTGTAGAAAGAAGTGCTAGGAAATAGAAGATGAGGTTTCCTGTTGCCCTTGGTAACATAAAAGCAATTCTGGGGCTTGTTCTGGGAGGGAATACATATAGAAGTAAAATGTAATGCCTGCAAGTCATCAGGTCATAATGATAGGCATCTGACCCTGCTTAAACTAAGCTGAGCCCTAGGGTGAACTAAGGCAACGTCTTCCCTTCAGGGAACTCAGAACTAAACTCCAGGGGCCCGAGTTATAACTAGCAATTTTTGAGCTTGGGAAAAGCTTCATAAGATATACCCAGGGCAACCAGTAATGTACCTTCGAATCAAAACTTTAAACTAAATTCAGGAGAGGAAGGATGAAAAGATTCAGAATATCTCAAGGCTATAGCTAGGAACTCCACCATTGGAGCAATAGGGCCGAGAGAGCCTTCCTAGTCTAATTATTTCTTCTTGCTAATTAGGTGATAAGAGGACACCCTGTGCCCCCTTTTAAAGTTTGCTAAAGGAGTGTAAGTGATATCAGGGTCTATTCAATTGGGACAAAGCTTTGGTTACCCTGCCTGATTTACACCTAACACATTATTTTCTGCGACAAGTATAGATTAAGTCAAATCTCCTATGTCTATCACTCATAGCGGGGAGGGCAGGGGGGGAATAGCCAATTCTATATTGCCTAAAATGTGCCAAGTTCTATGCTAAGCGCTTTATATAAATATCACCTACAACAATCTTGTGAGATTGTCACCATTTTACATTTAATGAAACTAAGGCAAACAGAGGTTAAATGTCTTGCCCAGGGTCACAGAGTCAGGAAGAATTTAAGGCCAAATAGTAGGTGCTTAGTAAATATTTATTGATTCCTGGTTCCAAGCTGAGTGCTCTATCAACCACACCACCAGCTGCCTCTTCCAGTTCTGTAAGGACAAAATATTTCTGCAAGATTTTAATTTAAAAAAAATATATATGTGTATAGTATATACATATACATATAAACACACACATATATGCAAACACACACATACACACACGTACACACAAACACACATATAAATATATACATACAAATACATATAAAACAAATACACACGTATACATATACATGCATGCATATAAACATACACACGCACACACATAAACACACATGCATATAACACAATGCATACATATATACACGTGTGCATATACATACACATGCATGCATGCATGTGTGTATGTGTATGTGTAAGCTCTTGGATGACAGTAATTATTTTTGTCTTAGTCCCTTCAATTCCAGCACCTATCTCAGGACAACACAGGAGACAATTTGTTGGATAAATGGATGTTTAGTATATTCTATAATGGGTTCTCAAGGCTAAAGAATACATCACCGTATGGTAGTTAAGTTTTGCAATGATGAGAAGATGGTACATTTGGATTGTATTAAGTTCTTATCTCTTTCATTTTCTAGTCATGTGACCACAGGCAAGTTATTAACCTCTCTGAGCCTAGTTTTCCTAGTTACAAAAACAAGAACAATATCTATATTCCCTATGTCACAGGGCTATTGAAAAGTTTCAATGAAATAATGTATATAAAGTGATTTTTTCCGAAGGTAAAGTGCTATACACTATCATTTAGAATTACTAACCTGGCTGTGATAACACTTGCCTGATTTAAGCTATTCTGATTCTTGGATAACAGGCACAGGCCTTCACTAGGTTAATATCTGAACTCTTTCTAGGTTGGTAGGACTTGCAAAACCATGGACATTGATTGACAAGCCTCAGTGAAGTGTCACTATAGGATTTTAGCAGAAAAATAAGACATTGCTATATTTGAGAAAGACTTTTTTCAGCAACAGTTGAAACAATGATTTAGACTAGAAAGGTGGTGATAATAATCTGGTTGATCATATTTTAAACTGTATTTAAACTCTCAGGCAGAAATAGAACAACCCAATTTCAATCAGGTGGGAAGGGGGGAGGGTTGGGAAGAAGATGGAAAATAAAGAAGTAGCAGAAAACTAAGGGCTTAGGGCAAGGGAACATCAGGTTCTCCCTGAGGTTTTTATGAATTATTTTTCATGATTTAGTGGGTCGACTACAGTATTTGGAATTAGGAAGACCTAAATTTAATAGGTCTTTTAATTAATTATTAAAAGTATTAATTAATTAATAAAAATTTACTAAGACCTAAATCCTCTCTCATAGAATTCTGTGACTCTGGACAAGACACTTAGTCTCAGCCTTAGCTGCCTCATCTGTAAACTGCAAATAATAATACTACAACCAGAGGGTTGTTGTGAAGGTGAAATTTTGTTTTTTTTTTTTTTTTGTTTTCCCAACCAATAGGAGTGGCTCTAGAAGTTGCTATGCTTCTATTATTATTTTCCATTAAAAGTTCTGCAAACTATTGCACACATGAATAAATCCCTCATTTTTGTAATTGTATAAAAATTTTGAGAAGGTAAGCTTAGCAAGTAAGATGACTAAGGTGATACATAAACTATTCTGTTCCCAAATTACTTTGTTTCCTTTTGCAAGGTATCCATATTCCAAGAGTATTTAATGCATATAACCTGTAAATTAGGGGTTGCACCAGGGTGATTGAGGACTGCAGTTCTCTCTGTCTGTGATCATGGTCTACTTCCAGTACAATTTATTTACTGAATTCTCAAGGATATTTCGATATATTTATTTGTCACATGAGGTATTGTCATTTGACAGTCCATAAAGATAGTGAGATTTTTTAATGCATAATTCAAACCATTAAGGAATATCTCGGTAAGCAGGTGCTAAATTTTTGCAATCCCCCATGATATGTTGCCCAATTTCTATAGTTTCCTTAAATAATCTACATTGTTTAATAGATCTGGGCTCCTTAAGAATAACTCTTCTGAATTTCAGGTAAGGATGACCTAGTCTTCAATAGCCGTCATAAACAACTTTGTTTCTTTATCAACAATTGCTTTTTTGCTTTTTTGATGACATGTTGTTGGTTCAGTTGATGTCAATGTTATCTCTGCAGGACAATTTGGTTTCCCCCTTGGATCTTAGTCATTTCATGGGCTCCGTCTGGAGTAAACCACTTTGGGTTACATTCAATAATCCAAGCACACATACCAATTGTGAGCCTTTACTGTTACTTGGTAAAATGATATCTGCTTGCTCCAAAGTATTTCTTTAAGTTTTTAATAAGTTTGTCCCAATGTCTACCAATATTTTTCCTCCATTTTGATGAGAATGTGTTCATCTTCCTATAGCTATTGTGGGGTTATGGTTCTTGTTTCATAAGCTCTACTAGTTCCTTGCAAAAAAAATGCATCTAATATAATGTATGTAATCATACAATATTATTATATAATGCATAATGCTATTGTATTATTTGTAATATTTATGTAATAATTATAAGTGGCATTATTATTCAGCTCAAAGTGGCATTATTATTCAGAGCAAAGAAAATAACTCAGTTCTGGAGAAGAGAAGTTTTGAATTCAAAGGAGAAAATATGTTCTCTCAAGGTTATGATCAAAGCATCTGGAAGACTTTAGCAGAATTGGCAAAGGACTACAGAATTTCTTTTTGTCATCCACATCTTTTTTTTTTTAACACATTCAAGCATTTTGACCAAGTTCAGAAGTTTGTAATTCTGAATAGGATACATCCTATTGACATTGCCAAGTGTAAATCCTAGCAAAAAGTGGACCGTGGTGGTGGTGGCTGCAGAATGAAGGTGAGGTGAAAAGAAGAGAAGATGAAGAAATTTTCACATGATGTGATGATTTCTTGCCTTTTTTATTTTTGAGGTTCAGGTATAAAGGGTCCTAGAACCAGTGACTATTCTACTATTAATACTTTATATTTGGGGAGGCTAGGTGGTGCAGTGAATAGAGCACCGGCCCTGGAGTCAGGAGGACCTGAGTTCAAATCCGGCCTCAGACACTTAACACCAAAAACTAGCCGTGTAACCTTGGGCAAGTTACTTAACCCCAATTGCCCTCCAAAAAAAAAAATCCAAAAAAAAATCCAAAAAAAAACCCCCCCAAAATACTTTATATTTAATCTTAATCTCAGTGTACTGATGTGTTAGGATGTAAACTCATTCTCTAGGCCTACCTCAAGCATCTTTGATACCACTCTAGAAGCAAATAGAATAATAGGAATGATATGTTTCTCATCCTGTCCTTCACAATTTTAATTTCTGCTTTATTTCTGTATTTTGAAAACATTTATTTTCATGTAGTTTGGAAGATGAGGAGTTTTTGGTGTGAAGAAATCTATTTTAAAATAGCAAGCTTCTGATGTATAATTCTAACCAGGAGGTAATGTCATGCTAGGTATTCAGTAGGCAGTACATTTTTATAGTTGGCAATAATGTCTTTCACAATTTCTGCAATTTTCTTGCATAATCTGCATTGATCATTAAATATCCTTACAGGTAACTTCTGTAACTCCAGGTGTCAATGATCCAGTTTTGAATTGCCATCATAAAATCCTTCCAATTTTATGAACAAATCTGCATGACTCAGCCATTTGTTTGATGATTCTTTTTTTGAAGCTATTGGCTAAGTTGTTTTGCTGTTGGATCTTAGCCACTTTATAGGTTCCATCTGGAAATAAAACACTTTCGATTGCATTCTACAAATTCAACGCTGTGTACCTGTTATCTGTCTTTAGTATTGCTTAATGAAGTGGTGCCTGATCATTCCAAAATTTTTCTCTATGTTTCTGAATTATGTATTATGTATTCTAAGAAAATTTAACGATCATTTTTCCTTTCTGGTGAGGAAGTATCAACATTTCTATAGCTGTCCTCAGGTGATAGACCGTATATTTTGTTAATATCATATGTTTTTTTATAACATTTTCCAAATCTGTTATGATCCATTTTACTATCCTAAAGGTATACATTAAAATTGGTAATGCGTAGATTTTAATTGCTTTATACACATTCTTCCCATTCAGCTTTGATATCAGGGTGCCAGTTAGTCTTAAAAATTTCAGTTGCTTCTACATGCTAGTGTTCTTTTCCATATTTGGTTTTCTTTCTTTTTTCCCATTGTTCACTCCATTGGTTACAACCCTTCTATACAACCAGACTAATGTCCAGTGTGAAAGTATTTGCAGATCCTATACTTGATTGTATGCCACCATGGGGGGGGGGGAAGAGGGAGGGGAGAAAATTTGAAACTCAAGGGACTGTGGAACTGAATCTTGTAAACTAAAAGTAAATAAATGAATCAATTAAAAAGATTCATTTGCTGAATCCTGCTCTGCTCCTCCTCCATATTCATCACCATCACCCATCACCACCACCCCCTCCTCCTTCTCCTTCTCTTTCTCCTCCTTCTCCTTCTCCTCCTGCTCCTCCTCTACCTCCTTCTCTTCCTTCTCTTCCTCCTCCTCTTCCTCTTCCTCTTCCTCCTCCTCCTCCTCTTCCTTCTTCTTCTTCTTCTGCTTCTGCTTCTGCTTCTTCCTCTAATCCTTCTTCTAATTCTTCTTCTTCTCCTCATTATTATTATTTTCTCCTTGAACTGTTATTGTTATCTCCATGATTTATTCATATTATTGTTCTCTCCTTTCTTTCTTTCATTAGTAAAATCAATTTCAAGTCAAAATCAAAGTCAAGAGAAAAAAACAGACTTAAGTAAGGAAAGCAATTCAGATTGCATTTTTGGAATTATATTTGCTGTAAAAATGCTTTTCAAATAATATAGCTCTATTCATGTCACCCTCTCCCCACCACTCTTCCTTCAAAAAATTCCAGGGGTTTCATATTGCCTCTGGGATCAAATATAAACTCTATTTGTCATTTAAAACTCTTAATAATCTATTCCTATCTTTCCAGTTTTTAAAAATCTTAATCCTCTTCTTGCACTCATTTCCAGATAGATTGGCTTCTACACTGTTCCTATTTAGGAAATTCTATCTCCCAGCTCTGTGCCTTTGCAATGATTATCTTTGATGCCTGAAATATCGTACTACTTCACCTCTCCCTCTTGGTATTCACAATATTCACAATTCAAGACTCTAACACTACTTTCTTAATGAGACCTTTCCTGTTCCTCCTAGCTGCTAGATCATCCATTCCCAAAATTAAATGTGTTCATTTTGTATAGATTCCATTTCTGCTCGTATGTTTACATGTTGTCTCTCCTATTTGAATGCAAGCTCCTCAAGGACAGGTCAGATTTCACTTTTGCCTTCATAGGCCTGTCTTTAAGTATGGTTTCAAACACATAGTAAGTATTTAATAAATGTTTAGTGATTGATTTATACTTAGGTGACACACTTCAGATCTGAATTCCTCTGTCTGTCTCATATTGAAATCTTTAGGGAAGACATCATATCAACATTTATATTTCTTTAGACTTATCTGAAGTACACCATCACTGGACAGTGAAAAATCAGTGATAAGCAGATAGGATGGAGGTGGAGGTGGGCGGAGGAAGCAGAGAGTCTGTCCACCTCAAGACCTTTGTTCAAGTGGCATTCAAGGCCCTTTTCAGTTGAATCTATTCTCCTTCTAAAACCAAAATTCCTTTTTCTTCTTTTGGGCCACAGAGAATTTATTCCAATAATGAATATCACTTGTTTACTTTCCAACAAACAACCTATGTGCTTATTAATGTGAGTTATTTTTACATTAAAAAAACTTAGAACATTAAACCCTAATACTCTGTATGTTCCATGAACCACTGAATAAGATTTTCCATCGGCTCTTTAAAAACGTTATGTGGAACAATATATCATTTTATATTGGTGATTCTAAAAATAAGTTTATAAACAAAAAATCAGAATCATGCATCTAACTGGGTTATAGAAGCCAGATGACATAAGTAGTAATTCTCCTGTGACATAGAATATAATTACAAACAAACTCTCCCCCTCAGCTTGATCATAAGCTAGTTCTTCAAAGTAAATTCACATATTTTGTTTTAATCTTTAATGTATAGGTCATCAATAAATTACAAAAGACACAGTCCAAGTTGGCAATGCCCTTTCTCAACTCCTCTTACTAGCATGGTTCTTATTTAGATTATGGTCAGGCGCATGAGTTTTGCCTTTCTTGTTATGGAAACCCAAACTTTCTTTAGTTATATTTTATTTAAATTTTTAAAGTTTTGGGTACCTTAGGGGCCTCTAAGGATGCATTTAGATTTTTTCCTTCCCATAGGGCCATGTAGTAATTAAACGAGGACTTTTAAAAAAATCATTAAGGTTTTAAAGGTATACGCAGAGGAAAAATCTCACAGTGAACTATGTGCTAACATTATCCCCTACTATTTGATGGTTGACTCATATCTATTATATTTGCCCCAGTATGGATTAAAAAAAAGAAATATTATCATTAATTTAGAGCTCAAAGAGACCTTGGAGATCATATAGCTCAACCCCTTCATTTTACAGATAAGAAAACTAAGGCCCAGAGAGGAAAAGTGACTAGCCCAAAGACAAACAAGTAGTAACTGAGATGGGATGCAAATCCAGATCCTGAGGTCTTTCCACTGTGACCCTCTGCCTCCCAAGGAGACTGAGGCTGAACAATTAGCTCATTGTTGGGTAAGTAGTATCAAATGTGGCATCTAGGTGGTTCAGTGGATAGAGCTCTGGAACTTGAATTAAGAGGATCTGAGTTCAAAATTAGCCTCAGACACTTATTAGCTATATGACACTTGGCAAGTCGCTTGACCTCAATTTGCCTCACCTTTCTCATTTGTCAAATGGGGATGATAATGCTTTTTTTGCAGGGCTGTTGTGAGGACTAAACAGAATAATAGTTGTAAAACACTTTACATAATGCCTGATACAGAGTAGGTGCTTTATAAATGTTAAGTGTAACTATTATTAGATGTAGGATTTGAACTGAGATCTTCCTTACCTCAAGTCTACCGTGCTACTTACCCCACCATTTTGCCCTCTCATTTACCTTCCATTCACTCATAAACTGTATTTAGAAGCAGAAATTTGTGCTCTGTTTCATATACATTCGAGAAGTGGGTATATGTGAAGCTCAGCACTTTCATAGCCCATCTGCCCACAGCTTTTCTGAGAGAAATATGTGCCATTTCATTAGGAAACCACAAGTACTCATTAGTAGACTAAGGGACACTTACAGTCCAACAACACCATGTGAAATGTGGCATTAAAGAGATGTTGTCTTCTTAATGTACAGTTTAGGTGTAGAATATCAGAGGTCAATTCCCTCTATGAGCACTAATGTTAGAAGCGTTTTATTGCATACGGTTAGAATGTCAATGGGAAGGAACTGCACAGACGCACCAAAAATAGCAATAAAACAAACAGAATTGATTGCATGATATAGCAGCAGCAAGCTAATGTTAGATAATGGCATAGCTTTCAATCCAATCTCTGTCTGTAAAAGGACCTGGGTCCTGGCATAAGAGTAAATGGAAGGGTTATGCTTTTAATCACAATGAACTGTGGTGGGGGAATGTTTTTCTATCTACAGAACAGAATTGTAGGTCTTCTCAACAGGGATGTATGCTAATAAAGCCACAGAAGATACCCCAGGAGTGAGTAGTCTCAATCACATGGGTACAAAGATATCTCCAACTCATTCTTCTTTAAAGTTTTCAGTCAGTAGTATTTTCCCCATGATTAAGCTATAGTATTATCTGATCATGCCTCTCAGAAAGCAGGCCACATTATCCTCCATTTCCTATTGTTTGAGAATGGGAATGGGAGTTTTGACCTTCCCTCCTTGATACCTTTCATGGATGACAATTAATTTGAGTAAGCTTCATTCATTCATTCACCCAGTGCCAGTAGTCCTCAAATCACCATCCTTGATTCTAATCGTTGGCTTTCGTGAATGATCTATGGATGGTTTTGAGTTCCTGCCAAAAACAATACATCTGCTAGGAAAAAAAAAGAATTAGCTTTATGGGAAGAGAAGCTCTTTTCCCATAAATGATGAATCAATCCATTATATTTGTGATAATCAATGCCATGGATCCTCTTCATGTCAAAGTAGGGGGAAAAACCCTTAGTGAAGTGGTCAATCATTATTAATTCATTCATTGCAATAACATTAATCATGATGAGCTAATGGGATATTAATGTGGCCATAATGTAGCCTTCCATAGGAATTTCTCTGTATTATGGAGATTCACTATATTTTTTAAAAAGTTAATAATCTGACAAGTGGCTTCCTTTGGGTTTAAAGAGAAGAATGGAACATTTTAACTTGGGAACCCCATTCTACATGCTAAAATCGGGCCAGAAGGGAATTTTAATGGGGGAGCATGCTATAGAATTTCCTGTTTAGCCCAAGTCACTTTTGAAAAGCAGTCAGCATCTTGAGCAGTACAATGCCATTCCAGGAAACAGACACTGCTGAGGATGGGGTGAGACAGATGGGGTTGGGGAATGTGGGGATGGTTCTGTGGGGGGAGGTTGGCCACTGCAGGAAGGCTTCTGGAAGCAAAATTCAAGCTATGTTGGTGTCTGCCAGAATGGAAAATGGGAGAATTAAACCTAACTTCTATTTCTGGGCTCCAGAATACTGTGCCCCATTCCTTTTTCCTCCATGTATGACCTCAACCAAACAGATGGGAACTACTTTCTTAACCCAATGAGTCGAAATGGCACATTTTCAAACACCCCAATGTTCTAGTTTGAATCCTCCATTGACTTCAACAAATCCTTTTGTTGCATAGCTTTGAATTATCTCACTGTCCTGAAGGTTCTCCCTTTTATGGACTCTAACTTATCAACATAAAGCACATAAGTCACAATCTAAGCTTTAAATGATTTGTCTTTGGGGTGCCATAGTAGGTGTTAACAATCCAAAGAGTTTGACAAGGAGAGCCTCCTCACAATCTCCACTCAAATTGGTTTCTCTAGGATTTAGCCCAATCTGGACATAAACAGTGGATTCACAGCAGAAGAATCCCTCTGTGAAGAAAGGAGAGAACACAATGCCTCCCAGCCCCTTGGGATCAGCAGCAGTTCTTTATACACATATGTGGGCAATGGTGTATCTATATGTATAGCTACACACCTGCATGCTGACATGAGAGTCCACATGGCAGAATGACTAGAGAGTTAGTCTCAAACCCAGCAAGAAACTGAGGTCCAGTCCTGCCTGCTGGCTGTGTGATCTTGGGAAAGTCAGTTGCTCTGGGGAAGTCTCCAAGATGATGTTCCTTGCAGTGGAGGTGGAGCCCTCTATTGATAGAAGTTTCCTCACATGGGAGAGCCTCATACGAGTGAAATCATAGGTCCAGGTCCCTGTCTAGAATTTCTCCACCTATGGGTCTTAGGGCTCACCTAGAGCATAGTCTCACCCATCATCAGAAGCTTTCACATCAGGGTCATGCTGGCTCTTTTTCTTGACCCTAAAAAGATCTTAGATTTACTCTATTGTGTTGACTGAGCTGCAGATATTTAGGGAAGGGGCTTTATGAAAGAGGGAGAACTAACTGGCAAACTCTGGGTCCTGAACAAGACTCCCAGTCATATTTTTTGGCTAGATACTGTGGTGTTTTGAAACAAGTGAAGAAAAAGAAACTTTTTTTTTTCTTTACTGTATTAAATTCATTCTTTGGGGCTGTTTTTTTTAAAATATGTTTTAGAAGGATTCCTCAGAATTTAGAACACTGAAGACAAAGAAAGAGAAATAATGCAGAACATTAATTTTAAACATAGCGTACCCAAAGTTGGCCCAAACAGAATTTTAAGAAATATGTGATGTAAAAAGCTAGGCAATGAAAAAACATTTCTTTTCCTGTAAATTCTCAAGCAGTCATTCCTCTGGTACACTATAGGGAAGCTAGGTGGCACAAAAGGTAGGGCCCTGACTCTGGAGGCAGAAAGATATAAATTCTGATCTGGACCCAGACACTTCCTAGCTATGTGACCTTGAGAATGTCATTTAACCACTCTCTGCCTCAATTTCTTCATCTGTAAAATGAGGTTAAAAACACCTACCTTACAGGGTTCTTTTGAGGCTCAAATAAGCTAATATCTGTGCACCACTTTGCAAACCTTAAAAGCATTGTAGAAGTGCTATGATGATGATAATTACTATTAATAATAGTAAAATACATGGTTGTTTGATTTGCATTTTGTGTAAAGATCTCCTTGTCCATTTATACATCGTTAATGTTTTATTTGAACCTATCTATTTCCTTTGTTTTCTTTGAATTGTGCCTGTCCCTTTTCATGCTTTCTGCAGTGGCTTACAAGCACCTAATGGTCAATGATTGTCTTACATAACTTTCCTTCTACAAGGCCTAACTCTGCTCTTTGTTCTTTACTCTCACCCCTTCTGAAAGCTGACACATTCTCATAGTTTCAGCTATGAAACTCATTTCTATGGAACATGGAAATAATTTTCTAGCCAATATATCCAATCCTAACTCATCTCCGGAGCTCACATCCTAGATTTCTAGTTGCCAGATATACACTTATTTCTATTTAAATATCCTACCCAAACCTGAACCTCAATGTGTCTAACTAAGGCCAAATTCATTATTTCTGACACCCCTCCTCCACCTCCCGCAAAAGCTTCTACTTCTGATTCCTACCCACCCCCTAGTTATTGGTAGCATCTTTCTAAGCAGGCTCCAAGTTTCTGTGTTATATTTAACTTCTCCTTTTCATTCCCTTGAGCCCACACTCAATCATCCTCATGGTGTAGTGGAAAGAAAACCATCCTTGGTATGAACCTGAGGATGTAGATATGAACCTTGGCTCTGCTAATTTTGTTGTGTGACCTTACCACTTTCCCTTCAGGCCTCAGTTTCTTCCTTTATAAAGTAGGAGACTTTAACACAGGTCATCTCTAGTGACTTTTCTAGCTCACTTATTTTTCTTTTATAGCTTTTTATTTAACAGTCCAGGTGATCTCTTAGAGCCAGATGATAAGATCTGATTGCTAAATTTTCAATGTGAATATTTTCTCCCTGAAAACCAGCAAATATCCAAAAATGAAAGTTTGATATATTATTTTGTTGATTATACATAAGAAAGTGATAGATGGAGAAAATATTAATGATTCATTAAATTCATTAAATGTAAATTAAATAATTTACTTAAAAATCTTGTGGGGACAGTATTTGCCCTCTGGAGAGTTAGTTGTTAAACGTACCAACACACTACTGTTTATTCCCTCTACAATAACTATAGTTCAAGCCCCTTGACTATATAACTGGATTACTGAAGCAGTTTCTTGAGTAATTTACTTGTCTTGTTTCCCTCTAATCCATTCAGATTAATCTTTCTCAAAACACCTCTTTGATCTACTCATCCCTCTGTTCACCCAATGGTTATCCACTACTTTTCTGGATAAAGTTCAAATTCCTTTGGGATTTAGCACTTCATAGTCTGGTTCCAACAGCTTTCAAATTTTATTTCTCACTAATTCCCTATATTCCATCCAAAATTTAGAATAAGGAATTAGTATGGGGAATGAAGCCTGCCTCTGGAGTCAGAAGACCTTGGTTCAAATAACAAACTGGGTTCTATCTGACTCGTTATTTGGATGACCATGGGCAAGTCATGTAATGACTCTGGGCTTCACTTCCTTATCTGTACAAGAAAGTGGTTGTATTAGATAGGTTCCAAGGTCCCTTCTAGCTCTGCATCTTTGAGTCTATAACATGTATCTTTCTGTGAATATGCCTTCATACTTTTCAACCTCTGACCAACTCTGTCCTAGAGAGCTGATTGTGACCTATGGAACCAGGGAAAGGAACAAGCCAGAGGTCTACTTATTTGAGTTACATGATTCCTAAACCATGTTAAGGGATTTAAGACTGATTTGGTAAAGGATAGGGTTAGCTCTGCAGAGAACCTTATTTCTAGATGATGGAGGTTGAATCAGATCTTCTCTTTAGACTAAAAATCAATGTGTTTAGGTCATTTATTGTTTAGAAACACTGTAAAGCTCATTGGAGTTTGAGAGGCGGTATGCTACTGTGGAATGGGCATGGAACTTGGAGACAGGTGATGAGTTCAAATCTCAGTTCTGCAATATACTGCCCATATGACCTTGGACAAGTTACCTATCCTATCAAGGCCTCAATTTTCTTTCACTTTTTTTTCTTTTTGGAGGGGGGAAGGCAGGGCAGTTGGGGTTAAGTGACTTGCCCAAGGTCTCACAGCTAATAAGTGTTAAGTTTCTGAGGCTAGATTTGAACTCAGGTCCTCCTGAGTCCAGGGCAGGTGCTCTATTCACTGCACCACCTAACCACCCTGAAGACCTCAATTTTCTAACCTGTAAAATAAGGAGACTGGACTTGATAATCTGTAAGGTCCCTTCTAGAACTACATCTATGAATTTATAAAGATGAAGGAGTGACAATACTGAAATTGTTTAGTCTGCTGAGATATAGTATTAAGAATTCACAGTAGTCAATATCTACATTATATTGTTTAAGTCTATCTTTGTGGAGACCTCAATTCAGCATATAGAACAAGGTTATGATTCTACTATATTCTGCTACTTCCGACATTTCTGAATTATGTCAATGAATCAGCCCCTAGAAGGAATGAACCTTGTCTGGCCATTAGGTATAAAGGACATGTTTATTGATTGTTGTGATGTCAGATGTGAGAATAGGAAGTTTCAAGTCTTGTAAACACAGAAGTATGTCAATTACTGTGTGTTTGTAAACATTCTTGTTTGATTGAGAGCCTTTTTTTTCTTTGTACTTCAATAGTGTGTGTATGTGTGTGTGTATGTGTGTGTATATGCAGTATATGTGTGTGGTATATGTGTGTGGTTAGAGTCCTGGTGTGGCAAGCTAGGAGTCATGAATTCAAATCTCACTAAGCTTTCAGTTTGAAGAAATCTTAGGAGAAGTATGGTATAGTAGAAAGAACACTGAATTTAGTCCAAGATATATCTTTTTAACATTCCCACAAAGCAGTCAGTTAGCCTATGTTTGAAGACTCTATCGTTCATTCTTTCATTTGAAATCTTCAAGCAAAGACTAGATGACCACTTTGGGGAAATGTTAGACACATAGTTCTTTTTTCAAGTATGAACTGTTCTAGATGTTACACAAGGTTCCTTCCCATCTTTGAAATTCCGTGATTCTGTAATGCTTCAAAGGGTCTGTGCTTTTATCAGGGTATATTATATAGTTACTAATGCAACTTGTACCCATTCTATGAATGAGTCATTCTTCATCAATTATTGTGTGCTGTTCCAACTATTAGTTAGTGATTAGATTTCTGGTGATGAGCCTCATTATACTTAGGTTAATCTATAGACAAAAGTAACAGAGTCATTAGTTGAAGCCTTTGCAATTTGGTAGACTTTGCCATAGTTTATACTTTATTCATATATACTTTGAGAAACTAGGGTGACTTCTATACTTTGGGAAATTATTGGAATAGGATTTCAGTGGAAGTACCTAAACTACTCTTGGGATATTATAAGATCCCTGAGGACAAACACTTTATCTCTATTAATCCTCCATAGCATCTACCCCAGTACCTTATGCAAAGTAGTTACTCAAAAATATTTATTTACTGTGAGTAAATTAACAAATGAAAGTGTCCACAAAGTATATAGTTGTCATTATATTATGATTTAAGGGATGCTAGGAAGGAGCGCTATTCAGAAATAAATCCTATCCACTATCTTATTATAGTGCCTGAAAAATCTCATTATTCATTCATTCTCTTTTGTCTTAAAGACTTTTCTTTTCAAGGATTCCCAAGTAAAATGAAAATGTCTTTAGAAGGAGTAGTCCATAAATTGCTAGCAATATAATGCAGTGGAATGAGAGCGCTGGCTCTGGAGTAAAGCTACTTTGGTTAGAATCCCTTCTTTGACATCATTGACATGAACATGACCAAGTCATTTAACTTTTGTAGGTCTCAATTTTCTCATCTATAAAGTAAAGAGGTCAGACTAATGAAGTCAGAAGTCATTTTTCAGCTCTAGGCCCATGATCTATTCAATGTCTTATAGTGTATTCAGTGACAGCTGATTGAATGTAGGGATGAGTTGACACCATAAGTTTTAATCTTTTAACAATCTTGCCTTGGATAAGGTAAATGTCAGCTTTTCTGTTGCCTTGAATTTTCTTCTATCCTATGTACCCTCCTCCCAACTAGTAGATGCATAGATAAGAGCTGAAATGGCCTATAGACCTGAAAAGTCTATAGATAAGAAAATATAGTTGATCACTTGTATCATAATATATCTGTATCTATCTATATCTATATTTATCTACATCTACATCTACATCTACATCTATCTGTCTGTCTATGTATCTATGTATCTATCTATGTATCTATGTATCTATCTATGTATCTTTCTATCTATGTATCTATCTATGTATCTATCTATCTGTCTGTCTGTCAGTCTGTCTGTCTGTCCATCTGTCTGTCTTCAGTGGCCACAGCACCTAAGTGCTACAAAAAGGAACTGAGAGGGCCAGGAGATGGGATAAGAGGATTTTACTAGACTTCATTTTCCTCTTCTAAAGA
>CM053598.1:148920865-148941912 GCA_028646575.1 Pseudocheirus occidentalis | reverse complement strand
AATAGATTGATTGGATCTCTGACTTGACTGATTGAATCTAAAACTGTGAAACTGGTTTCTCCCTTAGGGAAACCAGCTGAGTCTTCTCTTGTTCCTTGTTCCTTTCTGTAATAAGATATAATATAGAGACTTTCCTTGTTCTGAAGATTGTATATAATATTGTGAATTGCGGAAACTGTGAACATTGTACTGAATAAAGATTTGTAATGGAATAAACAGAGTGTTCACTAATACTGTGTAATCCGAATCTTAAAAGCTCCGCACAGTAGCATTCTCTCAGAAATCTACTGCTGATTGGCTTTACATACAGAATACAACTTAACCATGAGTTCTCATGTTGTGGGACTCATGTTTGTCCATGTCCAACTGTAAATCTTGCCCAAGGTGTGCACCCAAGTTGATGGAACTCACCTCTCTGTCAGTTAATGTTATACCAATACAGCCACTGCACAATATCCTCACTATTGCTGTGGGAGCACTTGCAATAAGCATTGGCATTTAATAGACTACATCATTTAAGGAGAAGAGACAGGATATGAGAGTGACAAAGATGATGCATGGTATAGAGTGCTGGACCAATCACAGACTTATTCTTTCCAAGCTAAACATATTCTCATTCAGCAAAAACTGTGGCCCCAAGATAAGATTAGATTACCAGAAGACAATGTAAACAGATTAGAGTGTGTTTCTCCTTGAGTGACCCATTTACTGCTAACTTGGAGGGAAAGCTGAGCCAACACAGCCTTGGCAATAGTGGAGCAGAAAAGCACTCGGCATCTTTCAGAGATTTAGTTCACAGCACCACATTTGCTCATTTGGACCAGAACTCTTGCAAACATCAAGACCTGTTTGACAAAAGTGATTGGGAAATTTAGAAGCTGCTTAATGAAAAATGAGAATTCCACAGGGTTTTCCACCAGGATAGTTCATCCATCTCTAAGAAGATAGCATTTAAGTCCATCAGAAATAAAGTGTAAATGAAGCTTAGAGAGCTATAGGATTGTTGACTCAGTAATAAAGCAGATGAAAATAATAATAACTGTATATATACATATGCATAAATGTCATAAATGTATATCTCTATCTATCTATGTGTGTTTATATGTATAAACATCATACACATACACACATTATATATGTATATATACATATATATGTATGTATCTGTGTGGCCTTAGACAAATTAGTGTCCTTAGTCTTCTGTTTTTTCCTCATATAAACAACACATACATGTATGCACACACATATATGTATATACATGCACATATACACACAAATGTAATATCTATGATATTTCTGTCCAATGACATGCCATAGTCTGGACAGTAGGTAGTCTTCATCTACTATATGGGAGTAGTATTTAAAGAGCTTTCAAGTACCTCAAGACAACAAGACTAGGATAATAGATTTAGCAGCAGAATGGACTTTAGAACTCATATTGTCCAACCACTTCATATTATATATGAAGAAACAGCGCCCTGGAGAATTAAGTGACTTGTCTAACCTTACACTGATGAGATTCAAATCCAGGTCATTGAATCTTTTACCCACTACACCAGGAAAAGAACTGTCTATATACTTCTGCTCACAGGATATTTCCATGTAAATATAATGTTAATGCAAATGTATATTAGCTGGGCTCATAATCTCAGAGTTACCTTCTTTCTTTTCCTTTTTACTCACTGTTCAGTCCCCCATATCCAATTAGCTTTAAATTCTGTCAATTCTCCTTATAAAACATTTCTTTCAACAGTTATCTTCTTTCTTTCCGCAGGACCTCCATTCTAGAGCATGCTGACAAATGTTTAAAAACAGCTCTCTGAAATAAAAAAAAATGCATTTGGGATGTACTTTTAAATTTAATTGACATTATTACTTTTCCCATTACTTTGTTAAGTCTAGAAATCAATAAAACAATAAATCAAGCCTTGATTTTTCATGTTTGCTGATTTCTGAAATGTAAAAGCTCACACTAAAAATTTTAACATTTGACTCTTACGAGCAGGTTTAAGCTGGCCCTGGCAACCCCTTGAATCTACTTGAGTGCAGGTTCCCGTCTCTACTCACCTGTGCTATAACAATTGCCTTCTAATTAGTCTCCCTGTTTCAAATTTCATATTAATACAATTGCCCAAATAACCCCTGCTCCTTGTATAATGTCTAGTACATTGAAGGCAATTAATAAATGGTTATCAACTGACTGATTTTGGTTGAAAGAGATAGTTTTTGAAAGAGTGTGAAGGGAATCACTCTATAACATTCTCGTACTTGGTACAACTTTTTTTTAAAAAAATACATGCCAGGAAGGGATAAATGCTTTACTATTAGGATGACTTGGCATAATTTGCATCACGTGTAATGCTAGACTCTACACTATGGCCTCCATGACTATGTGATGGTACCATTATGGTGAACGGAATTCACCATATGGTCAAGGAATTCAGCTTTGAGCTGTCTACCTGCTGGCTTTGATGAAAGATGAAAAAAAAAACCCCAACAAGTTCTTTCATCTCTCTTTATAAGTTCATTTAACTTATATTGTGTATAAGACTAGACCTTATTCCAAGTTCACCTCATTAAACTGCCCTGACTATATAATCAAACATTAAAGGCAGAAATGTTTAGTTCAATCTCCTCATTGCACAAGGCCCAAGGAAGTTACAGGATTTGCCTTAAGTTACTTAAGAAGAAAGTTGAAAGAAAAGGGAAGGTTTGAACTAACTCTGGCTTCTAAGGCAAAATACTCCCACTGTACCACATTGCCTTCTGAAACTCTCATCATTTTAAAATGTATTCATGTTGTTTACAGTGATCACATAATAATAACAGAGTCCAACTCACACTTTTTGTGGGACTGATTGGTCAGTTTACAGATAGCTAAGATCTTATTTCCCTTCCCCACCACCCCCCCCCATCCATTTCAATGTTCTTACTCTAGGGAAAGCATAAAGAAGTGAATATACCAGTAGAGAATTGCAGTGAGATTTTCTTCTAAATCTCCATGGTCACTTTCTATTTCAGCTATCATATCATGTCATTTTATTTCTCTTTGAACACAAGGGGAATCTGAAAGCAAAAAAACCAAATTCTTTCTTCATTACTATAGCATCTCCCATGGTTTGGTGTGTAATGAAGAAAAGTGTGGTTGTCTCTACACTAGCAGAATCAGCAGTGACATTTTTACTGCTATGGAAAAACTCAAGCGATGTTTCCATTGGCATTTTCTCTGCCCTCTCTCAAATGTGGTATTATGGAGCAGAAACAAACAACGTGTCTGTTGAAATGGAGTAAGCACCCACACTGTGTTAAACTCTTCACAAAATGCTAGGGTAGAGTATAGATATGCTGAACAACAGGATCTCTGCTCCCTCAAAATTTATGATTTAGTTGGGCATACAAGTACATGCTTCCCAAAGAAAAGGAGGAAAAGAGAGCACATTTACATTAGAACATAAAGGGGTGTACATACTTATCTAGTGAAGGCAGAATAGAATCCTAGAGTAAGAAAGACTCTATGGGATCATCTGCTTCCCCTACCCATTTGTACTGATGAATAAACTGAGGTCTAGAAAAATAAAATGATTTAAGGTCACACAGTTTTTAAGGAGTTGAACGAGACTTCCTTCTAAATCTAATCTTTCCATTAATAAGAGCTGCAGTAGCAGACAACACAAAAAGTTGTGCGGTGGTTAATATAGTTTTAGGGTGAATTAGGAAAGGGTCATGGATTGGTGGAGAAAAGACTCTATGAAAGAATGGTATTTGCATAACTACAAAGAAATGAGTAAATAACCTGTTTTCATCAGGATGGAGAAAAACTTGATTAATGTAGAATGTGTGTGTGAGGGTATAATGAAAAATAAGATGTAAGATTCATCAGAAGAGTTTATAATTCGTATTATAAACATTATGAAATTATTAATAATTCTTGACCTGGAGAACAGCATGATGAACCTCACTTAAACAAGATGGCATATAAGAAAGAGCATTGCATTTGGAGTTGTGGGGACATGATTACAAATCTTATCTTTACTACTTTTCCCCCATATCAACTTGGGGAAATCAGTTCTTTAGGCCTCTGTTTCATCATCTATAAAATATAGTAGATTAAATATTTGTTAAGTGGTCTGTAACTCACTGGGAATATTTCCCTAAAAATCAGGAGGAGAAACACCATCCCGAGTCAGATTCATTCATTCAATAAAAATTTGTTAAACACCTACTATGTATAAAACAAGAAAATATGCCATAGTGTATAAAAAGTTGACTTCAGAGTTAAGAGGGCTTGAGTTCAAGTCACACTAGCAATGTGACTGCAAGCATATCTCTCAAACTTTCAAAGTAGCCAGGCAGCACCCTAGAACTCTAATTTTGTAAAATGGTAGTGGATGGGGATTCCTCATTGATGAGTTCCCTACAGCAACTAAATCATAGGCATAAACCAAAGTACAATGTAGAACTAGCTTTGGTAAAAGATGTTACAATAGCCCAGTCTAGCTAGGGTGGTGACTAATGAGACAGGAAGGAGGGGGAGATCAGAGAAATTTCACAGAAACCATTATTAAGATTAAGGGAAAGAGGAAGATTTAAACTCTCCCTCTGGTTCTTAAGTTTGGATTAAGATTGCACCTTTTTGTCAATGGTAAGAACTTGGGAAATGGTGAATAACTGTGGAGGGGGAAAAGAAATCAGTTCAGGTGTTTGATATGTTGCAGTTCAAAGGCTAATGATATCAAGTGAAGAAAGTAACTATAGGTATAGGAGAGATAGAGAGAGATGTGGAGGGGAGAAAGAGACAGACAGGCAGAGAGACAGAGAGACAGAGACAGACACAGAGACACAAAGAGAGACAGAGAGAGACAGAGATAGAGAAACAGAGACAGACAGATACAGAGACAGAGGAGAGAGACAAACAGAGACAGACGGACAGATGGACACAGACACACACATACATACCACACAGAAAAACAGAAATATAAATATGTATGCATATATATATATTTAAACATATATGTGTATGTACAGATACAAATATATGAATAGAATGCATAAAAGAAAGAGGTGATTCCAGAACCAGGACAAGGAGCTTATATACCTTGGGCAAGATTTTAAAATTGTAACTGATCCACATGCATTTTTTTTAAAACTTTGCTTCTGTGTTGGTAAAAAAAAAAAGGCAAAATGACTTGGGTGATATATTTTGATTCATGCATAAATTGCATTTAAGTGAGGCAGAGTTGCACAAAGTTGTTGGCTTCATTGTCTCTTCCAGAGTCATCACAGTCCAGTGGCAAGCTAAAGTCAGGAAGGCTGGTGATGACCCGGGATTCAGTGAATGACCTTGGTGTCTTTGATGCTAACCAAGCTTTAGGCGCTCCACAGCACCTGCCTCAGCCACCTTCATGGCCTTTGGAACAAATTGTTCTCATCCACACATTCTGCTCAGGGAAGTCTTCACATACTTGGGGTAGACACCCCACCTGACTCACTGAACAATTTAAGACCCCTTGGTTACCCTTAACTTGGCTTAGTTCATCTGCCAAAATGTTTTACCAGGGTATAACCACTGTGCATGCTACAGTTTCTTGGAACCACAGGTGGGAATTGGGTGAAACAGGTGGACACCAAAGGTAGAAAGCAGACTTGAAAAGTTTTCTACAAAGATACTCTCTTCCCTGAACACACCCTACACCCTTTCCATGTTTTACTCTTCACTGGAGATTCTGAGTCTTCCCTGAAACAATGCTATGTTCCTTGGAACAAAAGAAATAACTGCATTCCCCAGAAAGATGACTTTAACCATATAAAAAATGAACATTTATAAAAATTAATTTTAAAAAGCATCCTTCTGGGGTGCCATATTACAATATTACGGTAATATATTTTGTGGGGTTGTGAGTTATACTAAGAAAGTGACTCAAATGTCCTATATCCTTTGACCTAGAGATCTCACTGCTAAACATACCTCACAGATGTCAGTGATAAAAAAAAGTCTCACATACACTCAAATATTGATGGCAGTACTTTTTTATTGCAGCAAGTAACTAGAACAAAGCTAGTGTGTATAGATTGAAGAAAATTGTGATACAGGAATGCCATACTGTGCTATAAGAAATGTTGAATATTTTAAGAAATAGAGAAGCATGGGAAAACCTACCTGAACTGCTATAAAGTAAAGTAAGCAGAACCAGGAAAATATCATATCCAATGAATAAAGAATAATAAAAATGGGAAGCTACAAAATTGTAATGGTCAAACTTGCCCCTACTGAAGAAATGAGATAATGCAACTCCTCTCTTCTTTTTCAGAGGTAGAAGACTATGAGCGTGGATTATCACATATAATATTGATCTTCACAAATACATTGGTTAGTTTTGCCTAACTTACTTCTCTCTCTCTTTTTTATTCTTTGTGATAAGAGATGGCACTCTTGAAAAGGAAAAAGAGAGAAGTGATATGTTGGGAAATAAAGATGAACTGAAACCAGAATATATAAAAGAAAACGAAACTTTTTTAAAGCTTTCCTGTTCAGTACCCCCTGTTATGCCTTAAGTGACTGCCTACTTGGCTTTTACCTCATCTTAGCTTTACTTGAGACTAAGTGTATGTAAAGCCTAAAGGTGAGAGTTAGAAGGGATCGTCACATTGCTAACAAATGGCACGGGTTCAAACCTGGGCCTTCCTGACTCCAAGTCCAGCTCTCTATCTATATGTGTCAAAGAAAGAGAAAAGAAGCTATTGGAAAATAGAAGTAGCAATCAAAACTATAGAACTAGTATATTAAAAAAAACTCATAGAAACCAAGAGTGGAAAATTTCACTAATTACAGGATCATAGGCCTTAGGGATGGAATGGACATTTGAAATCACGTAGTCCAACATCCCCATTTTGTAGATCAAAAAAGTGAGGCTTAAAAAAGAGAAATGATTAGGCCAAAGTCACACAGATGAAAACCAGATAAATCAGGAATTGAATTCAGTTCCTTTTTGTTAAAGTTAGGACTCTTGCTACAACATCAGGACCAACTTTAAGAAAGCATTTAGTGGGATGGCTAGGTGGCGCAGTGAATAGAGCACCAGCCCTAGAGTCAGGAGGACCTGGATTCTGAACTCAGACACTTAACACTTACTAGCCGTGTGATCTTGGGCAAGTCACTTAGCCCCAATTGCCCTGCCTTCCTCCCCCCTTCCCCCCAAAAAGAAAGCATTTAGCTTAGTACTTGACACATAATAGGTACGTAACAAATGCTTATTGAAAAATAATAATTTAAGAAAGGATAAAGACAAGGTAATAATCCAAATACTCCTTGGAAATTCAAAGAAAAGATCAAAGGGAGGGGACTATAGATTTCCCAAAATTAAAATGTAAATTTGTGTCCTCCTTATTTCTTAACTCACCTAGAATAGTGTCAGGCACACATGGCTGCTTTAAAAATACTACATTCATTAAACAGAATTAAGTTCACAAGATAGTTTCTTAGCCAATCTGTCATCGTGGTATTAAATAGAGGATTATATGCTCAAAATCCTATATGAATTTCATATGCAAGTAATCATGTTGTCTTGGATACTAATAAATTCATAAATATTTTTTCCTCATTGAAATTAAGAAATTTGGCATATTATTACCAGACTCTAATTTGAGAGTATGAAATGTAATCAGTGGCCATAAAACTGAGAACTATAACATACAGTTCCATTGGCTCTACTTAATGTTTCATTATGATGATATCAATTATTATGCACTTATTTTGGTTTTCGATAAGACAGATATTTAGAGCTCTGCCTTTGATTTTTTTTTTATTGGATCACGCTTTGGAACACGTATGGACTTTTTGTTGCTAGAAAAAAGACCCTGCCAGTATGCAGTTGAGATGCCTTTCCCGTCTTTAATCAAAGAATGTTTATTTTGTATTCTGCTTTCCGTTTTGTTTCTGCCTTCAACTTTAGGCTTCCCAGAACTATTTTGCCATATATAGCAATGCAGATGTAAGTGAACTTCATTAGAGAACATCAAAGACCATATTAAGAAGCCAAATGATGTCATATTATTATTCAGCATACAAAATAAGCCCCCATTGTGAAGGACACTGATTATGACTGCTGTTCCAATGAAAGCAGTATGGGGAAATTAATGAGTATCATTGTCTACAGTATGGAAAATAGACTCAGTGAGAGGCTAGAATATAACTTGTTCCCAGTCAGGTCAAATTAAGACCTGAAACATGCATCTAAATGTTCGTTATACTATGATGGGAAGAAGCCCAGTTACATGCTTCTGAATTTATTAGGTGGTAAATGTCAAACTCCTAACATTCTATCTATTAAAAATAATTATGGGGGAGTTAAACCACAAGCCACCAAGGATGCAAAGGCCCATATACGCTATTTGGGTATCCCCTTATTCTCTGGAATCTGGAAGCTTAGTCATTCTTCCTTAGATTGTCTCCTATTCATAGATGCAGGGAATTTTACTGCTAGAAGGGGCCTTCAAGATCAGCTTGTCTGACCTGATGAGGAAACTGACTTTCCCAAGGTTACAGAGAACAGGAAAGTTACTAACTTTTGTTGTATAAATTTTCAGCTACCTCCTTTTATCACTCTATCTCTCTATCACTCTATCACTCTATCTATTATCTATCTATCTATTATCTATCTATCTATCTATTATCTATCTATCTATTATCTATCTATCTATCTACATATACACATATATATGTGTGGATATATATATATATATATATATATATATATATATATATAGTTTTAATAAAGCACTTTTGAAACTTCAACTGGGACTTGAGATAGTTATAAAATATATGACCTTCTTTGGGTCCCAGATGACAGATTGCATACTGCAAGTATTAAATCTAGCTCCACTGTGTTATATAGGATGGGGAAACATAGCCAGGCCTTCATGCTCCAGTTTGAAAGGTTTGTTGGCTCTGCCATCCCTAATAAACTCAAATTGCTTCTTGATGGTCTTTGTTCCAGTGTCCTGTTTACTTACTCCCATCTCAGTTTTTCTAAGGCTTGCAGATTCTTTCTTCCATCATAGTCCAAGTCTTTGTCAAAGTCTCACAGACTTATATCATATATAACCTGATATGTCTGTTTCATTGAAAAATAAATCTCCATATTAACCCTCTAGGCTTGTTTAAATAATAGATGATTAAAAAATAAAGTGCATTTAATGTTGATGTTTCATTTATTTCTACATTAACATGAATTTTATTCATACTTGATTTTTATACCATGCTATGTTTTTGTGGGGGGGACACCTCTTCCTCTTCTCTTTGTGATAAAGAAATATAATTAGGTAAAAGTACTTGATGTGGTGGCCATAGCAGCAAACAATGTCTATAACATCTGCCCTGGTAGTTTCTCTGCTTTCTGTTATAAAGAGAGAGGCTTATTTGTTATCTTTTTGGGGAGGACCAGACTTGGTCTTTTCAATTATCGAGTCAGTATCCTTTGAATGATCTTTTTACTTACATTGCTTCAATCATTGTGTGTATGTTTATCTTGGTTCTGTTTGTTTTGTTTTGCATCTATTCGTGATGCAAATCTTCCCATGCTTTCTTCTGAATTCCTTGAACTCATCATTTCTTACCATATAATAATATCCTATTCCCTTAAAATAACATACTTATTTCAGCCACTCCCCACTGTTGTGTATGGCCTGTTGTATGTGTTGTTGTTCATATGCATATACTTTGTCTCTTGTTGTTTACTACTGCCAAGAATGTTGATAATGAATATTTTGATATCTATTAGACTATTTTTTCTGTCTTTGACTTCTTTTGGAGTATGACCAGTTATAGGATCACTGGTAAAATATATGGGCATTGAAATAATTTTATTATGATTATAAATTGATATCGACTTGTTTGTACAGTTCTGCCATGAGTGTATTAATGTATTTATCTTCTGACGGTACCTCTAACATTGACTTCTACTGGGGGTAGGGGGCTAATTATAACTTCAAGTGTATAAGAGGTAAGATAAAGCATAAAATTGTTTTGATTTGTATTTATCGCACTATTAAGGATTTGGAATGTGTTTTCAAAATGGTCATCTTTAGTTTGCAGTGCTTTTCAAAACTTCATATCCTTTAACCATTTGTTTTCAGGAATAGCTCTTGGTGTTATGTATTCATAACTCCCTACATATCTTGGATATCAGCTTTCTATCATAGATACATGAATTAAAAATTCTTTCTCACTTGACAATTTCTCTTCACTTCACTCTTAACTTCACTAATTTCGTTTATATGAAAGCTTTGAAATTTACATAATGAAGACTATTTTGTCTTTGACGATCTCCTCTATTTTTGATTAAGCATTCCTCACCCCCCCTTACCCTGGGTGGTCCCCAGCTATAGCTGTAAAATATAAGACATCTCCATTCATCCTCTTCTGGTTTTCTTTTTACTGATGCAATCTTTCTCATCCAGGTAACAGTCTCTTTTCATCTGATTTAGGGTATAGTCTAAGATGCTGGTCTAAAGCTCATTTGTGCTAAACTATTTTTCCATTTTAGAGAGATTCAGTTGCCAAAGGCAGTTTTTTTGTTCATGGGTTTATCAAAACTGAGACTGCCATTTTCTATTGCTTCTATTTAAAGCATTATTATGTTTTTAATTAAATTGTTTCCTCAGTTATATTTTATTGTCAAAGCCTGGCCATGAAAAACCTAAGGCACTCTTATTTAGAATAGCCTCTGTCTGTGAGAAAAGGTGTTGCCAGAGGTAGAAATACTAAGAGAAATGGGTTATTGATTAGGTTGTTGGTCATCTATTCTGTAATAATAAAAACAATTCATGTAGTGCTTTAAGATTTGCAGAGGGCTTTAAAAATATTAACTCGTTTTATCCTCACAACAATTCTAAGAGGTAGGTGCTTTTATGTTTCCCATTTTACAGATGAGGAAATTGAAGATGACTGAGGTTAACTGTTTTGTCTAGGGTCACATGGCCAGTAAGTATCTGACCTAAGATTTGAATGCATGTCTAATTCCAGGTCTAGTACTCTATGTGGTCTTTCAACTTTCCTTTTTTTTTTTTTGTCATTGCTATGTTTACTGCATTTTGAGAGGCATTTTTCTTCATGTTTGGTGTGATAGAGGAGCTGAGTCTAAGGTTACCCCTTAGTCTCCTGCCCTCTTAGGATTTCCCACCCCTAACTGGTTTTAATGACCTTTGGCTTTCCATACTGACAATACTTCAGCTATTTCCAGACCGTCTGCTCTTCTGATGAAGTCCTCCTGTTTGACCTTGTTCTTAGAGCCCTTGGAACCTAATCACAACCCAGATGTTACCTATTTTCTTTCTTCTTTTGGCATCACCTTCAATAAATAACATAAAATCTTCTTGGCATCTAAAATCTCTGACAATTTTTACTGTTATTTTCTGCTTTTGTTTGGAAGTCGAAGATGAATATGTGCATTTGGCAACAACTTCCCTTTTAAAAACTAAATTGATGGCACAGGAAGAAACACATCCATGTTCCTCTCTTTTGTTGCTCCACAATACTGATTACTAACTATTTTAATGTAAGGAATTAATGGGAACTCTGAGGTTTAAAACCTTCTCAAGTGTCTGATCCATTTTGTGAGCACTATAGCCAAATCTAAGGCATTTTTCAGAAGTCCTTTGGAATCACAAATATGGAGAATTTTGGAGCTGGAAAGTACTTTAAAGATCAGCTAATCCAGCTCCTTCATTTTGTAGCTGAAAAAATTGAGTCCCATAACATTTTAGTGAAAACAATCCAGATTTCCTAGAATTTGGACACCCTACTCTACTGCTTACCCTTTATCCCAACACTAGCTACTATAATATTTTTATTTGACCTAAAAATTAAGGCAGTTATGTCCACATTGCTGCTCCTCTAACTTGTCTATTCTGACCTTTTATTGGTACTCCCTTTTTCAGTAAATTGAGAAAATGCAAATTGGAACTCATAGCCAGCAGAGGAGCTCATGAAAATCCTATGGAAAAGGAGGAGGAAGAGAGAATAGATATTTTAGAATCATAGATGCAGAACTGGAAGAGACTAATTCTCTTCTTATACAGATGAAAATACTGAGGTTTAGGGTGATTCAGCAATTTGTCCAATGATGTAGTGGGATCTGAACCCAGATCATGTGATTACTGAATCAGTGCTGAACATACTCAGGTTCTCTTAGCCCAGGAGTGGAGAACTGTGACCTCTAGGCCACATGTGACCCTCTAGGTCCTCAAGTGTGACCCTTTGACTGAATCCAAACTTCATAAAACAAGATTTGTTTGTGAAGTTTGTGATATTGTGAAGACTAGAATCAGTCAAAGAGCCACACTTGAGTACCTAGAGAGCTACGTGTGACCTCAAGACTGCAGGTTCCCCACCCCTGTTTAGCATCTGGTTCTGTATTAACTTTCATGCCCAGCTCAATAAATATTTAAAAATAACTTTTGGAATTTCAGATTGCTTCCATCAGAGAGATATCGCAGGATAAGCTCTATAGAGGGGCTTAGTTATGAGATGGCAAGTGGCCTGAAGAAAAATCCTAGACTTCCCAGAAGTTCAGTTTTTTCATCAACAAAACAAAATCTACATTACCAGTCATGGTAAATATTTAAGAAAAGGAGTACTTTAATTCTAGTCCATTTGCTCATTTATATTCTATTTAATTCTAGTCCGTTTGTATCTATAGATCTCTCACTTAAAAGATGCCCATAGGCCATATGTCTCTAAAAGATATAAAGAATTGAAACAATGCCAGGATCATAGCTACTCCAATCCCA
Source organism: Pseudocheirus occidentalis (assembly GCA_028646575.1). NCBI lineage: Eukaryota > Metazoa > Chordata > Mammalia > Diprotodontia > Pseudocheiridae > Pseudocheirus > Pseudocheirus occidentalis. The sequence goes on along the minus strand of CM053598.1, from coordinate 148,929,126 downwards.
TCACAAAAACATGTCAACCCTTGGGAAATGTCAGGATAGCTCAGATCCTTAGAGATCACTGTATCTAAGCTCTTGACTTGCAAACACCTCACTACCCCTCCCCTTGCCTTTCATTGGGGGATTTTTTTTTTCTTCAGTTCCTTCCCTTCTTTAAAAGATTGTCACCTTTCTTTCAAACACTGTCACCTGCAGCCTGATGACACTTGGGTTGGCCCGCCGTGAATAGCATCTTGTCAGAATGCTTCTAGCTTTTCTCTAGGAAATGTGAAACCTTTTGGAAAGCTGTGGTGTCAAGGGTTTCAGATAATGGCTAAAAATTCCAAAGTTGACTTAAAATATGTGTGGGCAGAATCTTAAGAGATGCAGCTTCTATTAATAATTATCATCCCTTTGGGAGCATGTACACTGCTCTAACATGAAAGTAATCATATATATATGCATGTATATGTATATCTGTATATGCATAAATAAAAATATGCTTATATGTATATGTATGTAACGATCCAGTGTATGTGGGTATATTTGGCAACTTTAAATCTTTACCTTCCTGATGAATTATAATGGCCAGTATGACTATTCTGACAAAGAATTATTTGTAAGCTCTCAGTTATCCCTTTCTTGTTTCTTGTGACAGGTAGTTTTCGTAAATAGGTTAAATTTTCCCTCGAAAACCTAGTGTTAGATTGATAATTCCCAAACTACCTAAATATGTTAATTGATCCATAGGTACTGACTTCCTGAAAAACAGTCATTTCCTAAACTTCCCTTGAGCCTAATTAGTGGATATTTCTGTATCTTTCATTGCTCCACAGAATAGCAACAGGCTCTAGAACAGTGTGCTCTCAGACATCACTTCTACTCCTGGATCTGGTCACATCCTTAGCATGATAAAGGCAGAATCATAGAACTGGACAAGATCATCTGCTGCCATCGCCTCTTTTTATAGATAGGGAAATTCAGACCCAGAGGGGCTGACAATGGGGTATTTAGAAAAGGATATTAGTCTAGGAGTTCATGGAGACTTGAATTAGAATTCTTTCTTAAACCTTTTTAGCTGTGTGACCCTAGACAAGTCACTTAACCAGGAGTGTGCTAGAGCTAGCTCTTCTGATTGTTAAATTTTCAATGTGAACATTCACATTGAATTGAAATAGGCAAATACTCCAAATCAGAGCTTGATTTTGATGTTTTGTCGACTGCCCAGTCTAAAGAAAGTGATGTGTGACCTTGGGCAAGTGGGCCTGAAGAAAAATCCTAGACTTACCAGAAGTTCAGTTTTCTTCATCAACAAAACAAAATATATGTATGCATGTATATATGTATGTATGTAAGGATCCAATGTATGTGTGTGTGTATTTAGCAACTTTAAATCTTTACCTTTAAATCTTTACTAAAGGTAAATGATTTACCTTTACAATCAATTGCCTTGCCTTCCCCTCTCCAAAAACAAAAAGAAAGTGATGGGAAAATGTTATACAGATTCAACTTAAAAGTAGGTCTTGTCTTTTCAGGGATCCAGTTGTTAAGTATTTACCAGCTGACTGCCGCCTTAACCTCTGTGCCTCATTTGTGCATGTAAGACTTGTATGATTGGAAAAGAAGGTAGAGAAACTAGCCTTATGGTTTTTCAGCAAGAATGGGGACCACTATGAAAAGAGCCAAAAGAATTGAATCAGGCATCAAGTAGATCCAAGGTAGAGGATATCTTTTATTTATAGATAGGAATCATAAAACATAATGAAGTCTGAATGGTTTATGATCTGCTGAATGGAGGGAGTATAGAATGAAGCTCCTTGAGGGCAAGAAATGTTAACTTTTGTCTTCCTAGTCTGGAAACTTGCACAATGCCTGATACCTGAAGGTACTTAATAAATACTTATTGATTGAACAGCCATACTGATGAGATCAACCCTTTCACAGGGGTCACCTGAGACCATCGTAAAACACATTTCTGATGGTCTTAGGAACCGAGACACCACTCCTCTGTCCTTCTCCAGGTGGGTCTGACCACATGCAGATATGCCCAGATATGAGTATTAAAGGGTCGCAGAACTAGGAAGGTTGAGAACCACTGATTGATCTAGTGCATATCTAGGGAGGAAGAGTAAGGTCAAAGAGGGTCCGAGTCTGCATACAATCTTATGATTTGTACTTCTTGGACTGTTGTGTATGTGTGTTTTCCCCTATGATCCCTGAGAGTTTGATCAAATCTGAAACTCCAGATAATGTATTCCAAGCACATTCTGATTCATTTGCATGTAAATCATCACAGATGACGCTTTATAAAGATTTCTAAGATGCCTCTTAATAAGCATTTTCAAGCCCCTTTCATTTTTCCTTAAACATTTCCTTTAATCTCAAGCTCTAGAAGGTTCCAGTTTGGTTTGAAATGGCCAGCCCAGGGATTCGGAGCAGATTCTCGTTTTGACAAGACCAGGCCTTCCCAGTTCTACTTTTCATCTGGCAGTGATTGCTTCTGAATCCCTTGACCAGACTGATGAAGAGTCCCTGTTGTCAACTCATATCTCCCACTGGTACTTTAAACTCATTGGCTTTCAAAACAATAGTGTTTTCATGTTTTAAATGCTCATTTACAAACCGTTTCTCATCTCTCTAGTCTCTCAGCAATGTTCCCTCTGAGGCCTCAGTGCTCCCAGGGGAATTTTTACTAGCTAAGGAAATAAGTAAGCAGGAGGGGGTGGGAAGAACAGACTTCTTCTGATAAGCTATCCCAGCTGACAAGCCCTTCACCTCCAAGTTCATCCACTTAGATCAAGGCACAGTCCACAGGCTTAACCAGTTGCCTTTACCTAGAAAACAACACTGTGGTACAGCCACAAATTACAGAGGGGAAAAGACGCATAATTAAAAAACCATTTTCCACAACTTTCAAAAAGAAATATTATGGTTCTCCCACAGTCTGCTCCCTCATGCATACATCCCTTGCTCACTCAATTTCCACCAATCTGGAGATTCATTTTTTTTTCTGTTTTTCCTTCTGATTTTTCAAGAGTCCATTCCAATAAAGCCTTTTAAGGCTTGTCTGCATGTGTCCTATACATTTTTCTATTTATAGAATGATTTTTCATATAAGCCCACATCTACTGATTCACATTTTACAAATTTGCTGCTCAGGGCATTGTAAATAACATAGATGATTCATGTGAATTTAAGCATAACAAGAATGAGAGTCAACTTTTGAAGTCAATTGGAGGCTAGCTGGCTGAAGTGGCCTTCTGTCATACTTTCCTTCATCCTTCTGCTCCAGATGGAAAATGCATTAATATAAAAACAACAGGTAAGACTTATAACAATCATTATCTTTCCCTCAAGTGAGTCTTCTTTCCAAACTTGCTTGTAAGGGCCAAATGGCTCAGTAGGACCCCAGGTCTTAAGGCTCCTAAAATTAGAGCCATCACTGACTTCTGATTTCCATATTCAGTTTGCCCATAAGTTCTTTAAAAAAATTATAAGTATATGGAGGATCAGAGACCCCTGAGAGTATATTGACTTTATCATCTTGACAAGAGAAAGCAAACTCAGGTGCCAAAGATCCTCAGGGCCAATACTAGTATATCTAGAATATTCCCTCTGTTTCATAGGATTATAGACCATAGATTTAGAGCTGGAATTGTCTGAGGTGGGATTTGTTACATTGCTACTAGTATCAAGATATGGATAATGACTTAAATTGAGTGGGTAGTAGTTATAATATTGAATTGGAAGTCAAGAGAACCTAGGTTCAAATCATACCTCAAACTAGATTACGACCCTGAGCAAGTCACTTTGTCTCTCCAGTCCTCACTTTCCACATCAATAAATCAATCAATAAGCAATTATTAAGTGCCCACTGTGTTCCAGGCACTGAGCCAAGCACAGAGGATACAAAAAGAGGCAAAAGACAGTCCCAGCTCTGTAATCTAATAGGGAAGATAACATGAAACAATATACAGAGAGGAAGCTATATATAGAATAAAAAGGGAGAAATTAGCAGAGAGAAGGCCCTAGAATTGAGAGGTGTTGAGAAGATGGGATTTTATATGAGACTTAGAGGAAACCAGGGATCCTAAAATGTGGGCCTTTGGCTTGCTGACCTCTTAGGTCCTTTCTGGGGCTGCTAGGTGGTTCAGTGCAGAGAGTGCTGGTCATAAAGTCAGGAAGACTTGTCTCCCTGCGTTCAAATCCTCCCTCAAACACTTCCTAGTCATGTGACCCTGGGCAAGTCATTTAACCTTGTTTGCCTCCATTTCCAAATCTGTAAAATGAGCTAAAGAAGGAAATGGCAAATGGAGTCATGGAAAGACTTACACCATCAAAATGGCCAAACAATAACATAGATCTCTTTTAGTCCCAAGTCTATAATTATAGAGTGGACCATCTCCACAGATAATCTGAATACTAACTACCTCTCTCCCCTTACTCTTATCAATGAAAACACATCTTGCAAATTTACCAGCAAGGTAGAAGCCAAAATGGCAGGTATGCCCTTTATGAGGCCATCTGGAAAGAAAGGACTGAGGCCTGGAAATTTCTACTAAGGCATGTCTAAAAAGATCCTGCTTGGAAGCTAATTAAAAGCGTCAAGATGGCCAACAAGAAACTGAAACTATCTGCCCCTTTTCTCAAATATAGGGAGATGGACAGAGGGGACACGTACAAGGTCCATCGCATATCTCCAATGTATTGCCAACATCATCTTCATCATCATCATCATTATCACCACCACCACTGCCACCACCTCAACCACCAGACAGTAAAAACCACATTAAAATCCAGCCAATAATTCCCTAGCAAGCTGACTGCATAAATATCACTAGAATTTTTCACTGCCCACCTAGAAGAAGGAATGGATTTGAAAATCTATTCCAAGGCTTATATAATATCCTACTTATAGATCAATAGAGAGACCATTGATAAACCCTGAGTATTGTTCAGAATATAAGATTACTCTGAATGACTAGAAGAGAGGTTAGTGTGATGGCACCTGAAAAATATATGCAACTTCCTACAATTGAGGTGTTTCTAATAAAAGGGCAGTAAATCTCGGGTTGGTATTTTATACTTATATTTTACAAATCTGATTTAAGGTAAGAAGGGGTACAATGATTTCCAGATTAAAAGCAACTGGATCAATTTAAGTATTAGCCTATGAACACAGTAAAGATATCCTTTCTATGCTTCCTCATGCCCTCGCAACTACGAAGAAATTTTTTTTCCTGTTTTGACCTATGATTTCATGGGTGTCAGTCCTTTTGGACATCAGTGAAGAACAGGATGAGCCCTGGAGAGTAGCCTGAGACACTGAGATATTGAGTAGCCTGTCTGTGGTCATATAGTTCATTGTTGTTCAGTTGTTTTCAATCTTTGTGACTGTACTCGGGGTATTCTCGGCAAAGATACTGGAGTGGTTTTCCATTTCCTTCTGTTTCTTCTGTCTTCCTGCCATTTTACAGATGAGGAAACGAGACAAACATGACTAAATGACTTGCCCAGGATCACACAACTTGTAAGTGTCTGAGGTCACGTTTGACTCAGAGAGCTGAGTCTTCCTAACTCTATACCTGGTGCTCTATCCAGTGCACAATCTAAATGCTATAGACTGTGAGCTCCAGCCTACTTTTCTAATCTTATAATGAATCACTTTCCTTTACCCAACCTGCCATGCAGGTAAATTGGCCTTCTTGTTGTTCCTCACACAGTGATCTATCTCCTGCCTCTATACCTTTGCATAGGCTGTATCCCATGTCTGACATGCATTCTCTACTTGTTTCCTGTTAGAATCTCTAGCTTCCTCTTAGCTCAGAGGTCATTTTCTCCATGAGGCCTTTTTTCTTGATTCTCCCCACCTTCTCATTCCATTCCCCAAGTCTTTCCCCTGAAATTGCCTTGTAAATATGTTTCAGAAGCAGGACTTGAATCCAGGTCTCCCTAGTTCCAAGGCCTTTCTTCTATTCACCAAACTACTTGTACTACCTTCTATGACCATTCATGTTCCTTATACATTTTCTCACACCTAAGCCCTTCCAGCGTGTAGAAATTCAAGAATCAGTGATGATTAGGGAGGAGGACTGTAAAATAAACTAACATTTTCTCAAGTGACCATTTTTATTTCCCTTAATGGACAAAGTATAAAAGAATCCCAAGTATAATTACTAAAACAAATGATTCAGCCTTCTATCTCCCCTAAATCACATATACATTACTTGGAATTGCCCCACTCCCTGCTTATTACAAACCAAAACAAGGTGAAAGCCACTTTCCTCCTTCATCTGAAAGCACCATCAGATTCTCTCTCAGATCACAGTAATCTAATCTTCAATTCAACAAAACCTGCATCTTTATGTAAATGCTTTTGAATTACATTTAGAGCAGAATTTGACCTAAGAACAGTTAGAATTCATTCCACTACTACCTTTCTAAAACAATCCGTATTCTACCAGATGAATTTGGGTGGGTTCAATAGGCTTGATTTTACATTGACTCCATGTTCAAGTGGAGGGCTAGATTGTTTCAAAGCATAACTAAAAGCTATAAAAAAATGAATTGAGAAGTTGTAGGATGAGAAGAATTCCTTATTGCATCTACATCTATTCTTCATTGTTTTTCCCAGTGTTTTTAGTGATTGAGTAGGGCAGAGACTGGAAACACTGCTCATAAGGAAGAACCTTTATCAATGCAGCACTCTTTTGGCAAGGATGAGAATTCCATCTCTATTAAAGTGTGGACTGCCCTAAAAGTAGCAATAGAGAAAGAACATGAAGGTGACTAGGTGAGTGAATATGTGCTTTGGATAGAAGGGAAGAATAAAGGGAGCATTGTGGTGTGGTGAAGAGAGAGAAAAGAGGGAGGGAGAGAGAGATGGAGCCAAAGAGAGGGGGAGAGATGGACAGACAGACAGACAGAAACAGAGACAGAGAGACAGAGACAGAGAGAGAAACAGAGAGAGATTCAATGCTACCAGGCACTGTATTATGTGTGGTGGATAGAAATAAAAACAAAAAAGGTAGTCCCTGGAGGGCAGAGCCGAGATGGCAGAGTAAAAGCAGGGTGCTTGAGCTCATCCCCCAATTATGTCTAATGCCTGTAAAAGATTACTCTAAACAAATTTTAGAACTACAGAACCCACAAAATGATGGAGTGAAACAAATCTCCTGGCAAGCTGAAAGGAAGGGTCTAGCTCACTGTGCTGGGAGTGGAGCACAGTCCTGTGTGGGCTGCACTGGTGCTGGTGGCACAGATCAGGTGGAGCAGGCCTCAGGGGATTGAGCTGTGACAGTTTCCAGACTTTTCAACCCATTAATGCCAAAGAGAAAGTAAAAGGTCAGTGGGGAAACTCTGTTGGACCTGGGTGAGACAAAAGCACAGACTAGCCCTTGCCCTCAGGGCAATGGACATGGCAACCACAGCAGCAACAGCAGTGGTGGCAGCAATGGCTGCTTTTGGAACTCTAGGCCCACAGATGGTGGGGGTACCAAGTAGCTGCTCAGAGGACAATTTCAGGAATCTCTTTGCTGGCACTGAGGTAGGATTCTCTTGCTTTGCTCTGCTTGGAACTGGATTGCAGTCATCGGTGGCAGTCCAAGGGTGAGAAGGAGTGCTGGCGAGGCAAAGTTTGTGGTGGCTGTGGAGAGGGAATGCTCCTCACAGTTCTGAGGCAGTTGCCTAGAGGTAGCTCTGACAACAGCTGCACAAAACCAGAAACTTGGGAAACAGAGCTCCCCACTGTGGAAGTAGAGTTCTACCATGGAAAACAGCTCAAAAGTCAAGTAATTGGCTGGGATAATGAGCAAACACAGGAAAAGAAATCAGACTATAGAATCCTTCTTTGGTGACAAAGAAGATCAAAACATAGAACTAGAGGACAACAAAGTAAAAAAAGTCCTACATCAAAAGCCTCCAAGAAAAATATGAATTGGTCTCAGGCCATGGAGGACCTCTAAAAGGAGTTTGCAAATCAAGAAAGAGAAGTAGAAGAAAAACTGAGAAGAGAAATGAGAATGATCAAGAAAATTATGAAAAATGGGGCAATGGATTGCTAAAAGAGATCCAAAAATCCTGAAGAAAATAACACCTTAAAAAATTGACTAACTCAAATGGCAAAAGTGGTCCAAAAAGTCAATGGGTAGAAAAATACCTTAAAAGACAGAATTGGCCAGATAAAAAAAAACTTCAAAAACTCACTGAAGAAAATAATTCCTGGTAGAAGCAGCAAAGTCCCGCAGCTCCCACACCACCACCCTAAACACCCAGAAAATACGAGC
>CM053598.1:148840812-148905225 GCA_028646575.1 Pseudocheirus occidentalis | reverse complement strand
GGGTGGGAGGAGCTAATACCTTATATAAAGAAAAGTCCAAGCTAGAGAGGCCAGAACTTCTGGGAGCTAGCATCTGGAGGCTAGGCTGCTACTGCTAGAGAGAGAGAGAAGAGAACTGAGAACTGAATTGAGAACTGAGAAGAACTGATAAGAGAAATGAGAACTGAGGACTGAACTGAGAATTAGAAGAACTGAGAAATGAGAAGATAAGAGAACTGGGAGGAGGCATGGCTATGGTGGAGGTACTTTGTCTGTTTTGGTGTTACTTTGTGAGATTCCTCTGCTGTCAGAGGATGGTGCTGTTGTTAAAGAAGCCCTGGGACCTGGCTGCTAGTTCAGAAGCCCTGAAAGAGGATTTTCTTGTTGTATGTTTACAGAAATCCTGGAGAAGGGGATTTTGCTGACAATTTCAGAGGTCCTGGGACTATACTGATGATTTGTTTGACTTCTCATACCTTGTTGTCAGATCCATGTTGATTTCTCAGGCAGAAAGTGAATTGATGAGGGTGCCAGCAATGTATATGAATGTTATTATGGCTTTGTCAAGCTTTATCTTACCAGGAACAGAAATTGTGAAGGACTTGAGGTGGAATAGACACTGTGAACTTCAGAATGAAACAGGAACTAGACAAGGAGCTAGACAACAAGGAGCTGGCAAGAGTTGGGACCATGAAAAGGGAACCATGGAAGCAGAGAGCCAGCCTCAAGTTAAGATGGAAAGATTTCTCCTTGGGTATTTAATGCGAACTGAGAAGATCATGATTTACTAGGGGTGGAGGACTTTGACCTTTACATTTAGATAATTGAGCTCAGGACTTACTAATTCAGGATGACTGGAAACTAATCTCCAATTAAGAAGAAATAATACTTTCTGACTGAAGAGATTAAGACAATGTGACCTAGGGATGGAAAACTTTTGACCTCTGTACTTTGTGTCAATTAAAGAGGCTTGCCTTTGTTTAAATGTACTTTGTTTAAAACTATGTGACCACTTTGGCGAAAACTATGTGGCCACTTTTGATAAGTTGTTAAGCCATAACATTGTAAATGCTGTATTTTAATTTCTGTCAATGTTTTGCCTTAATTTGTTACTGAATAAATAGAGAGATGACTATACTGTATAATCAGAATCTTGAAAGCTGTTCACAGCAGTCCTCTGGAAAGCTGAGCATGCTTGACTTTATAGTTGCTTCTAAATTAGTCCTTGAAGTGAGGGTCATCAATAACATCAATGGCTTGTAGACCATTATAAAAAAAGAACAATGCTTTTCATTCATCTAATCTTCTGTAGTCTTAACTTTTTGTTACATCTTCAGGATCTTCTGTCTCTAACCTCCCCCCCCCACCTTTGTTGTTGTTGTTTAGTTGTTTTTCAATTGTATCTGTTTCTTTGTGATCCTATTTGGGGTTTTCTTGATAAAGATACTGGAGTCGTTTGTCATTTCCTTCTCCAGTTCATTTCATACTTGAGGAAACTGAGGCAAAAAGGGTTACATGACTTTCCCAGTGTCATGCAAGTAGTAAGTGTCAGACTGGATTTGAACTCAGGAAGATGAGTCTTCCTAACTCCAGACCTGGCACTGTATCCACTGTACCACCTAGCTGTTCTATCCTCTCACTATAATCAAAAAATATTTTTCCCTCTTAAAAATGTTGCCAATGAGATCTTAATGCATCAGTTCATTGTCTTTCTTTTCTATCTCCTGTGTTCCTGTCTTCCATTGTCTATTTTTTCTTGTTTGTATCCTTTCTTTCTTCTCTCCCATTTTCATCTGTCACTCATCACTACTACAGTTCATTACTACCAATACATTATTATTTGCATTCATCCCATCCCATCCCAGTTCTCCTCCCCAGGCCCCACTATCACTTACTTTCTGGTTCCTACCTTTTAATATGACTTCTTCATATTTCTTTAGTCCCTTATGTATATAGCTAAGAGCAGCAGCAGCATCTTTAGATATGGGGGACAGTGATATATATCACATTGAATTGTAGTTTATTTTTAAAGTACATTATCTCTTACTGTAATTGTTTGCTCCCTGGCAAATGTGTCTATAATTATATGTTCTATGTTCTTGTTACCCCCTTCCTGCTTTATATTTTCTTTAATGGAATGGAAAAATGAGAAAGATCAGTTTACAAGCTTTAGTTATTGAATTGTCAACTTCTCATCCTACTGATCGACAATAATTTGGTAATAGCAAACATCTCCTCTGATTTATTAGTCTATCCATTTGCCTCGACCTGGGGACAATTCCAATGTGATTAATGATGTGTGAGCTAGCTGCAATATTAAAAGGATCAACTTGAACCTTAACTACAAGCTGGAAACAAAACCCTTTTGAATTTGAAAGCCGTTTGTTCTCATTTTCTTTGTGGGGTCCCCCCCCCCAAATCTCAGAGATGAAACATAAACACTTCCATTTTTCTCTTGGACCTGAGGCATTGAACTTCTAACATTTAACTGGTATCTACAATGCTTGCTGAGATTTCAATTTCCTTGGAGTTAGGATTCTGAGACTCGTTACCAAGAGATTAACTAGTCTGGGTCTGCAAATTAGTACAGTTTTCTTTTAATGAAACTCTATAAGGAAGGTAAAGAATCCATTTTGGTGTCCTTTAAACTTCCAGGTTTGTCAAAGTCTTTATTCTGTTCAAACAATTTAATTAAAATTTAAAATGTGGTAAACTGTGGGTGTGGAGTATTACACATAATAATGGACATTTTCAATATGTTGATTAGCTTTGTTCAATTTGTTATTTTTTTTCTTCTTCGTTAGAAGGGATAGCTCTCTGAGAGTGGGATGGAGAGGAACATATTAAGAAATAGAGATACCATTGAAATAAAAAATATCAAAAATTTCTTTAAAACAAAGAAAATTTACCTGGGATTCATAAAACTGGAAAATTAATGTTGCTGATCCACAAAAGTCAGCTAACTTGTCTAGTAAAGATGCAGCTCTGATTAATTGAATATTTGTTTTAACAGTCACCATATAGACCTAGAGACCAATCTTCAAATAAATGGAGTATGTTATTCATGTAACATCAAAATATAGTGAATAATTTCATTCAGGAGGTGTTTCAGTCATCTAGTGACTAAGGGTACTTGTCATGTAAAACAGTGGGTACTGGTTTTATTAAATACAAATGTTCATTCTAAAAACAGCTATCATTTTATCTGGATTTTACACATATTATCTCTACCATGCCTCTACACCAGGTACCTTTCCTTCCTCCTGCTTCTCAATTTTCTTTCAGTGTTGTCTTTTCCCATTAGATTGTAAGCTCCTTGAGGATAGATACTTTTTTTTAATGTATGTCCCTGACATTTAGCACATGCACTCTGGCTCATAGTAGATATTTCATAAATGTTTGTTGATAATTAACTATTGCTTCTCAAAATACCCTCTTGCACAAAAATATTTTCATGTTTCCAAGCAAGAATATTCCCCTTCCCTTAAGCATAATCATTGAGAACATGCTGAAAACACTTGGTGATGCTCTTAAATAAAACAGTGTTGATGAACCCATGAAAGCTTTCATTTTCTCTCTAAAAACCTTTAATAGCTGTCCATGCATTATCAGATTGGACATAAATGTTATGATAGTCCTGAGTAGTGTATGTTTTGTATAGGAAGCATTTTTTAAATTTCTTCAAATCCTTTGATATAGGAAAAATATAGTATATAAAGTACTAGGCTTAGAGCCAAAAAGAACTCAAGTTCAAATTCTCACTCTGTCTCTTATCATAGGATAATAAATCTAGGGCTGAGAGGGCCCTTAGTGACCATTGAGTCTAACTCCCTCATTTTAGAGATAAGGAAATTGAAGCTGAGGGAGGTTAAGTGACTTTCCCAGAGTCATACAGTAAATATCCAAGGTAAGATATGAATTCATGTCTTCCTGACTCCAAGCTTATCTCACCACCAACTCCATTGCACCTCTTAGCTGCCACCTTACCAGTAGTATGAACCTGGAAAAAATCATGGAACTCTGAAGGCATGTCCTTAGGATTAATATACTAAATTAGAGGTGACTGAGATTTACATAGCAAAAGGAGTACCCACATGGCAAGATCCCCATGGCCAATAAATCATAGATCATTCCTTGTTTGACTTCATGTAGACATACCTAACACTTGTTAGATTTTAGAATCTAATCCCCATGGAAAAATTTACCCTTTGCCATGCATCATCAGATTTTTATAAGAGTCTATGCAAAATGTTGTTACCTGTCACTGTATTTATTATAGAGTCCTTGCATCTCTTTAGTTTGTGGTGAGCTGGATTATTAAGTCAGATCTACTTGAAAACAGAACCCATTTGTGCAGTTTTTCCTTACAGAATGCCATATGAAAATGCAAATTGTGAAGAAAAAAAAGCATTGTAAGCCATGTGTGCACTGTGGAACATGTTCAAAAATAAAGTTTTCAATTAAAGTTGGCATTTATGAGTCTCCTGCTAACAGCTACTACAGTGATCAGCTGTGACCTCATTAGTGAAATGAGCAGTGGGGGACCTAAGAGTAGCTTGTAAACTGGTTTCCATTCTAATTGTGTACTGGTGAAAAAGGAGTTCAAGAAATTTGGAACAACATGCATTTATTAGGATTTTTCTAGTTCCCAAACTGTCTCATCCCAAGACTCCTGAAGTCACCTTTTTCCTATACCTAGAAAACTTGACAACTGAGACTTTTTGTAAGCCTTTTAATTACAATGCTTCTCACTGGGTAAAAGCTTGGAGCTTGGGAAATACAAGCTTCTGAATTTTGAACAATAATTCATAATTATGGCTTTCTGGAAGCCCCCACATTAATCTTCTGGGATGCCTTCATCTTTGAATATTTTTAACGTCTTGGTAATGTAGCCTAAGTTATACTCAGTGTTAATTGGGCCAACGTTTTAAAAGATCTTTAGGTTAATCATGACTAGTCAGTGACCAATAGGAAATCTATTCTTGTCATTTGAGTAATGACAAAGGTACATCATAGAAATGTGTGGTAGTTTATGCCAAGTCAAGAGTATCATATCTCACAATGGCATTATAATCTGATTAATGGTTCCCATCTCTAAGTTCAATTATTCTAGGCCATATTACAAAAATAGTATAACATGATAAGATCACTTAAATAATGAAAATAAATTCTGACTATGGTTGTTCTGTTATATTGACTTTTAGGTGACTCTAAAGACACTCTGATAGCAACCCCAACCCCAAGACTTAATCTATAGTCTTTAGGGGTTGCTGTGGCTTAAAAATTCATCAACATGACCAAGTCTTTAGTCCTCTAGTCTATAAAAGTTCAGGTTGAGAATCAACCAAAAGGACATGGAAAGGCATATGGTGGCTGTGAGCAGATTGTTCACATCACAAATCAGGAATTGTACAAAAAAAGTCATGCAAAGATTATCATCAGGGATGTGTAAGACTGGGGGGAAATGGGATATTCACATAAGAGAGAGGGACAGCCTGCACATTGTTATCCACACAACGGTAAGAGAACAGAAAGAAGGCCCACAGAACAATGAGTGTGCATTCTATGGTGGGTTTATGAAAGGTCATAATGAGTGCTACATAGCCTGGACACCCATGCATGGACATGTCTTGTTAAAAGGAGGACCCTCGTCAATGAGGTCACAGATCCACTGGTACTTCTCATGGACCAATCTGGTGAAAAACATCTCTGAACATGGCTGGATTGGTCCCAGAACTGACATTCTCTCGATGGATAGATAGATAGATAGATAGATAGATAGATAGATAGATAGATAGATAGATAGATAGATTGAGAGATAGATCGATAGATGGGTAGATAGATGAATGGATGGATAGATAGACAGACAGACAGACAGATTGATAGATATAGATATATAGTATGTGTGTGTATATATATGTGTGTGTGCATGTATGTATGTATGTATGTATGTATGTATGTATTCTTTCTGGGGAAGTGAACAAGCATTTCCATAGCACCTATGTTCCAGGCACTTTGCTAAGCACTTTGCATATATTCTCATGTGATCCTTACAATAGAACAGTGAGGTAGGTGCTATTATTATCCCCATTTTACAATTGTGGAAACTGAGGCAAACAGAAGTTAAGTGACTTGACTAGTATAACACAGCTAGCAAATGTCTGAATCCAAATTTGAACTCTGGTCTTCCTGACTCTAATCCCAGTGCTATATCCATTAAATGACCTAAGCTCCTGACCTATAAATGAACCCTTTCCACCTTAGTAGGATCTGTCAGAGCTTGTGTTCTACTTAGTAAAGACTGAGAAATTATGGTTATGATCATACCTCAATGAGGCACTGAAATAGTGGACATGGATGTGAGAGTATTTGAATTCGATTTTTCTATCAGTTCTAGATAGACTTTAACTTGAACAATATTACCTTATATCTTTAAATGTATTGATCAATCCATAATAAAATCATTACTGCCCAGGGATGAGTTTTGGAGCTTCCCTAGATATCTTCCTTCACAAAATCAGGGCTAACTCAGGAAAGATATTAGGGAATCTAGGGTTCAGTTGAATCAGCCTAGATTAGAAAAAGTTTTAGTATGGATTTTTACATTTCAAATGCATGAGTACTTTGATCTTATCAAGAAACTCTTGAGCATATAGATTCCATGCTGGGGTGTGCTGGAGACAGCTTGAACTGGCTCATGAAGTCTATTGGTAAATTTTCAGCTTGAGCATTTTTACCTCAGAAATCAGCAAAGGATACAAAACAAGACTCAAATCTATTGTTTTGTTGAGTGTGACTTAAGAAAGTGATAGAGAAAATTTCAATAATGCAGATTAAACTAAAAGTATGTTGTGCATTTTTGGAGAGCCAGTTGTTAAATATTTACCAGCATGCCACTGATTACAAGGCTTCAGAATTGGATAATGCTACAGTGGCTTGCCAGCTCCTTTGGCCAGCTCTCCCAGTGACATGCAAATGTATCATCTTGTGCAAATACCAAACACATGGTTTCATCTTAATCGTGCCCATTTGGAAATCAAATGTTTTTTCTAGGTTTACCTGAGATCGTTCCTAGTGACAAATAAGATAAACTCCCAAATGGGTTTTGGCTCATGTAGCTAAAAGCTAAATGGGAGTAGGGGGACGGAGGGAAAAGGATGAGTAGCTGAGGATGGAACAGGGTGGGGGGGAGAAGTCTGCTCAAAAGCTTCCTAAAATTTTTGTCTGCTTTCTGATCTGGGTAAATACCAGCAGCAGCCAATGATAATTAGGCAAAAATAAATGTTAAAAAGATTCTGCCAGTCAAACCTCCTTGCTCCTTCAAGTAAGAAGGGCATTTTTAGGAAAAGTGATTATTTTTTTTTTAAAGATTGAGGTCTCTAATTCATTGTCATTGTTTCTCAGTAGTGTGTGTGTGTGTGTGTGTGTGAGAAGAGAGACACAGAGAGAGAGAGACAAAGGGAGACAGATACAGAGAGAGAGAGAGAGGAGACAGACAGACAGACCAACAGAGAGAGAGAGAGAAGAGAGGGAGAGACAGACACAGAGAGAGAGACAGAGAAAAAGAGAGACAGAGACAGAGAGAGACAGAAGAGGAAGAGGAGAGGGAGAAAGAACTGACTAGTTTTAATTCAGTTTCTTCCTTCAGAGAAAAGCATCTGTACTTCACTCTCCTAAGGATCACAGGATCATAAATTTAAAGATGAAAAGGAATCGAAAGTCCAATTAATCCAATCCCCTCACTTGAAAGTTGAGGGAAGTAAAGCCCAGAGAAGTTATATAATTTACCCAAGATCTTATAGGAGTTAAATTTGCAGAGTTAGATTTGAACCTAAGTCCTGTGATTTCAAGTTAAGTACTATTTCCATACACCTCCCCCCACCCCCACTGCCTTCTCGTTGGATTCATTAAGACATGAAATTAACATCCTGTTTATACACTGATCAGATTATTACCAAAAACTCCGCCAGTAATCATTTTTTTTAAATACCAGAGGAAACTGAGACTCTGGAACCCAGCAATTTATTTTTGATAGTTGTATACAGATGGTTTTAGAGTCCAAGTTTCCAGGACGGTAGCTTGTTCAAAACATTACTCCCAAGATCACCTACTACTTAGCACAAAGAAAACTGCCTTTGAATAGACCACCCTGTTTTAAGGGCAAAGGTCAGCTTTGAACTCTGGACTCGACTTGCCCGTATTTGGTACCTGGAAGAAAAGGAAAGTCTAAAGTGCCTTCTTCAGGTGCTTTATTGAGGCCTTTTCCTTACTTTTACTCTTTGGGGAAAAAAAAAAAAAGCTTTGAGAACTGACTCTTCGAAGTAAGTAGTCAGCTTATTCCAAATGCTGAAGTACTTACTATACCTTAAATTTTACAAGTTTACCATTTTGGAGCCATTTGAATTACCAGCCGGCACAGTGGTGCAATATTTTTTTAAGGCTCACTCCTGACCGTAACAGACACTTTTAGACCTGCAGTGAAGAGCAAGCCCCAGAGGCAAAATACAATAAAGATTTAAGGGGCTGTTCAGTGAAGAAGCACTGTGGCTTCTTTGTGGAGGCTCTGGATGGGGTCGGAGGGCCAGCTAGTATATGGGCTCATTTCTCACAATACTCGAGTTTGTTTTTATTTTCATTTTATGCTAGAGTGTTAGGACGCCAGAGAATCGGAGCTCAAGACGAGTTAAGGTTTAATCTACAGATGAAGGAGTTGGTGTGTGTGGATAGTCTGTTTTTGATCTAACGTTCCTGATTTTTTCATTGTTGACAAGGTGCAGGCATTCAGATGTGGAGTTCTGCCATTCCAATTACTCCTGGGCTGTAGGCTGACCCCCTTGTCCTAGCCAGGCTATTTAAACTGGCCATTTGCCCCTTTTATGTGATGGGTGAATGGGTCTTATTGAATTCTGTTTTTAAACTCTTCTCAGTCAAACAAAGGAGGACTAACTCCTTTCATTGTTTAATCAATATTTTACAAGAAATAGAAGTTAGATGCTTCTTATGCAAATATATTAAATGGATAAAATATTGTATGTATTTGCTCTCTCAAAATCCTTATATCAGGACAGTAGTGTTGGTCTTTAAAAAAAAGTTTGTAATTTCATTCTTCCCTAGAAGCAGAAAGCTGCCAAGAGTCAATGAACTGGAACCCCAAAAGATGTGGATTTGTTTTCCAATTGAGAACCACAGAATTCAAGTGGGTTCCAGACTTAGTTAAATATTCTTCCATGGACACACTTAATAGGTTCCATTTTTTGTGAAAGCATTTAATGTGGGTTTTTGTTTTCTTCTTCTCTTATTCAACTAAAACATTGGGGGGGGGGGAGGGAGGAACCTCTACAACCTTGCATGACTATGACATTTATTTATGACTACGCGGACAGCAGCCTCCCAGGGAAAAGGCCACTAGCATTATCTGCCCAAGGGGGATTTGTCATGGTGACAATACCCCAGCAAATGTGGTTGTGTAGATACGACCTAAAGGAGATGTAAAGCATTATTAATTCTACTTCCCAGAGACTGAGGCGAAGAGGCAAGGTCACACAGCAAATTGGGAGTAACGGCAGAACGCTGGATCATGCTCACTGTCGGCCTTGAGTTTTCACTCGAGATTTCGTTATACAACTAGAAGGCCAAAGTCAAGGGATCCCGGTCACATAAGCCGCGTCTTAGCTGCCAGAAACTTCTGGAAAATGAAACAAATAACTGCTTTTGACCTGAATTAACCAGAACTCTGGCTTTCATTGCTGTAATTGTCTGGATACTGCCAATTAGCCATATTCTTATCAAATTTGTACGAGCATATTAGAAAAAAGAATACATTCCTTTAGAAACTTGGTCTTAGATATTTCTGTGATTGTAGCTCAGGCTAAGGCCATATCATAACTGTATTCATAGAGCACTTTAGAGTGTTTTACGTACATTTTCTTCTTTGACTATTTTTGTTTAGTCCTTTTCAGTCACGTCAAACTCCCTGAGACCCCTTTTGGAGTTTTCTTGGCAAAGATACTTGAATGATTTGCCATTTTCTTCTCCAGCTCATTTTACGGATGAGAAAACTGAAGCAAACAAGGTTAAGTGACTTTCCCAGGGTCACATGGGCGTGGACACATTTGTCCATGCCTAGATTAGAACTCGGGAAGATGAATCTTTCTGACTCCAGGACTTGAACTCTATCCAGGGCACCACCTAGCTGCCCCCTTTTTCTTTATTACATGACCCTATGAGGTCAATTCTATAAGAATTACTCTTGCCATTTTATGGATGAGGAAACTGAGATTTAAAATGGTAAAGTGACCTTATGACTTCCACCGGTGATCAGGGCCATATAAATCCTTGATTTTTTTTTCTCCCCACCTTTCTCTCCGTTTTTTTCCCCCGCAATAACATTGTCATTTAACCAAATTATTTATATTGTCTTAGGATCCTTTTTTTTTCCTTTTTAAAGAGAAAGCTAGGGATAAAAATTACAGAAATGTGTTGCCATTCCTTATTCCACATTGCCACCTGTAGAAATCTAAAGGAAAGCTATTTGCAATTAAGTCCAGCTATGGCAATAAATCTCAGTGTTCTTCTATTAGACTTGCTGTTCATCGTGCTTCTATGTACAGTTGCCATTTTCATCAAAGATCTCTTGAACTTTCACAAAACTCAGTATTTATATACTTTGGACAATGCAGAAAATGGAGAAACTTTAAGTGAGAGACTAAAGGTAAACTAATCAGAATTTCATTATTAAAAAGAGAGAGAAAAAAGCTTATTCACTTATTTCAGACAACTGAATAGCTTACCATTGTGGATTGGGGAAGGCCATACATATTCACCATATTGGCTATTATGCTAATTAAGTGAAGCATATCTGTAACCACTTCTCATTCTTAATATGATGTGTTTACACTTCAACTTTTTCCTTTGCTTTTGTTTGGATTTCATTGCAATTGTGATACTCTTAGGGGGAATGAATTCAGCACCAGAGCACCTTGATTGGGTATTAATAGGTTTATAGGTACTTTGGGATCCTGACAGGTTAGGTCCTATAGATGTCTGAAGTACTACAAACCTCCTTAGTATTGTCTTTGTCATATAAAAAATGGACTGTATGAAAAATGAAGGAAACATAACATGCCACGCACAGCAAGATGAGAGTTATTTCCAAAGATAATTTTTCCAGTTTTCCATGTGGCATCAGCTGCCTCGACAAGGCCAAGGATATTAATTATAGAGAAGCTGCTAGGGCGGAATACTTATGCTCCTTTCATTGTTATAAACCCCTCATTTGGGAGTTAATATCGAGGCTGTTTCAAATAACATTCATCTGACATTTGGTGTATGAGTTGTCAGCAAGGTTGAAAAAATGTTAGAGTTCAGATCAGTTGAGCTTTTTCTTTTCTTTTTTTTCCCCTTTTTAATGTTTTCACAGAAAACTCTCTCCCCTTTGGTTAGCTGCAGATGCTTTTTTGAACTACTTTTGTCTCTGTAAAATCTCTTCTGGTGCATCAGAGTTATGACATCTCAGAATGCTCACTCGGCATGCCCACCACCATTTGCTCATTAGGTCCGCCTTTTATTGCAGGCTAGAAAGCACCCCCCCCTTTTACACGGCTGCTAATGAATACACATTAACGGGAAAACCACATCACCAGAGCAGGTGGTAAATTCAAATGTATTAAATGAGAGAGTCTGTGAAACAACAGAGAGGAAGGAGTGTACCAAGGGGCCTGTGTCTGGCTTATTGAAGATGGTTTGTTTGAGGTTAAGACTTTAGGCGTGCATCCCCAGAGCAATTCTTAGGTCAGTTCAGAAGTAGAAATGCTCCTTTACTATATTGTTCTGAATATAGGCAAGTTGGTATATACGTTTCTAAATTGGGATTTTTTTTTTAAAGAATAGGTCTCTATATCTCCCCTAAACTACAAGGGCAAAGGCCACTGGCAGGCCTAATACCAATACTGACTCATAGAGAAACTTTAACCTGCTGTCCCAAGCTGGGTCAGTTCACACCACTTTAGGCAACCTGATAGCTGTCACATCCCAGTGGCTCACAGCACTGACATAGTACTTAGCACAGGCATCATATAGGCTTCAGTCCAATCGTAGCTCAGAATTCTTGAGCTCAACAGATTTACCAGCCTGAGCTTCCTCCAGTAGCAAGGATTACAAGCATGTATAGACATGAGATCTCTTTGAAGGGGGAGAAAATGTAGTTATATGCTGGAAAAAAAAAGATTTACCCAAAATTAGTGCATAAAAATGTCCCGAGTAAGTTTTTAAATATTTATTTCAATGCAATGAAAGATATTTGATTCATTCTTCTTTTCATATTTATCACTTTTGTTGTCTTTTTTATTTTTCTGAGTCCTCTCACATTACGCGAGATTCACCATCATCCACTGGTACTAAGGAACTAAGGGCATGATCAAAAGCCGCTTTCCGGGTTCTTGTGGTGCAGAATTGCAGAGAAACTATAGCCTAAGTTAAGACCAATATAGGAAATATTTTATTGACTTGTGAAAGAAGTGGCAAAATATTGTCACTTAGGATAAGTGACATTTTGATAGCATTTTAATGTTATACGGTAACATCTAAAAGAAATTATCAGTCAACTTCTGGTGATGTGGAACCCACTACCTCCCAAAGTAATCCACTATACTTTTGGACAACTTTAATTGTTAGATTGTATTGAGTCCAAATCAAAGTTTTTAGAACTTCTATTCGTTGCTCTTTCTTCTGCCCTTTGGGGTCTAATATTTTCCCCATATGAGACCCCTTCATTTATTGGAAGACAGCTTTGATATCCAACATATCTGTCCTCTGAGTCTAGTTCTAGTCATCCCCAGTTCCTTTAACAAATCTTCATATAACATAGTCTCCTGTTACTCCAGTTGTCTCTTTCTAGCTAGATGTGTTCCTTCCTAAAATATGATGCCCAGAACTGAACATAATTCTTCAGATGTAATCTGATAAAGAAGTAGTGCAGGAATAACATTATTTTGAACACTATGCATTTATTGATACAACCTGAGATGGTACTAGCTTTTTGCCTGTCATGCCATAATGTTGATTCAGACTGTGTTTGGAGTCCACAAAAATTCACAGATTAATTTCACACAAACTATTGTCTAGCCTCCCCCCATCCCAATCCTCTGCTTAGACAATTTTTTTTCTTCTACCTGAGTACTGAACTTGAGACCAATTGTGATTAAATTTGCTCTTGTTAAATCCAATCTGTTACTCTTGCTTGCTGAGATGTGGGAGGCTTTCTCATTTCTCATTTAGAATACTGATTTCTCCACCACCACCAAGTTCTATCTTATCTGCAAATATAATTAGCATGATAGCTAAATATGGAATCTAGAACACCTCCCCCATTTACAGTAAGACCCTCGAATGCTAAAGGAAAAGATTGCCTTTTAGTAGGCTATTTGACTTTTCTCTGAACTCTTAAATCTACCCTTCCAAAACTGCAGTGGCATACCAAACTGGCTGTTTTTCCTACACTTTTGTATTACATATTCTGAAATGGAGTGGTTATTTCACTAGGGGGTTTGAACAATTTTTAAAAGCAAAGTCAGCAGAGCCAATAAAACTCTGAGCACAAAGACTACAACAAAGTAAACAAAAGGAAAAAGGACCACAAAACGTTTTTTAAATGATGTTACAAAGTTACAGACAGTAAGGAGAGAGGGAGTGGTCCTGAGATATGGAATGTTGCATAGATTATCATGTTTTTTGATGGGGTTTCTGATTTTTTTCCTCTTCTTCCTCTTTTTCTTTAAAAAAATATTGTTGATATATCTCGGGGAAATGGAAGAGACATAGAGAGGGATATTTAGTTCACATTAAAATAAAAGATAGCAAAAAATATACAATTAAAGTATTTTCTGTCAACAGAGATTGGGGGTAGCCCATAATGAAAATATAAATAAGAGGTAGATATTCAACTTTATTCAATTCAATAAATACATATTAAGTGCCTAGCATATACAACAGTCCCCAGTTGTATAGGAGTTTGATCAATTGGGTGGGCTAGATAATTTATAAATTCCATTCCATCTCCATGATACTAAAAAGGGATGAAAGTATTCATGGCTCTCTCTTTGATGAGCTATGGAATATGACCCAAAGTGACTGACCCAACAATCTACATCAGAAGCTACAGAGATTATTCTAAGTACAGTCCCTCCCGATCCAAGGAGGCAGAAGATATAAAGAATGACATAAGCAGAATCAAAGAATCATTGATTTCAGAACTGGAAATGACCTTACAGGTTATTTAGTTCAACCCCCTTATTTTTCAGATTAGGAGTCTGAGGCTCATGGAGGTCAGGTGATTTGTCCAAGGCAATACAGTCAGTGATTTAAAGCAGAATATGAACTCAGATTCTCTGACTCTACATCCAGTGTTCTTTCTACTGTGACATCAGACTAACAATCCTAAATTTTGACCAGTAGCAACTTAAAAGAAAACAATAGAAAGTCATGAAACAATGAAGTATATAAATAAAGACAACTGAATTAGCATTCAGAAGATCTGGGTTGGCATTTTAGCGCAGTTACATATTAACTCTGTGACTCTTTTTCTTCACTCCCATAACTACTATCATATTTCAGGATATGTGGTAAATACTTAACAACTGGGTCTCTAAGGCTGAAAAAACATATACACAATATACTTTTATTCAATCTGCTTTGTTAACATTTTCTCTATCACTTTCTTAGGTCAAGACAATCAACAAACCAATAAATCAGACCCTGATTTTGCCAATTTTCTAATTTTTTTTGCCAATTTCTGACTTGTATATGCGAACAATGAAAATTTAACAATCAGCTCTTGAAGCTGGGTTAAGTACATCCCTCTTGCCTAGATTATTACAAAAGCCTCTCAGCTGGTCTCCCTGGATCAAATCTCTCACCAGTCTTGTTCAACCTACACACTGCCACCATATTAATTTTCTTTCAGCACAAATATGATCATGTGACTTCTCTACTCCACCAATTCCAGTGGCTTCCTATTTCCTCTAAGGGAAAATATAAACCTCTTTGTTTAACTTTTAGAACCCTAGTCATCCTGATCCAAACTTAACTTTCTAATGTCATTAGTCATTACTCCCCATTCCATACTAGGTAATGCAGTGAAATTGCTTTTTTTCTCTGTTCCTCACATAGGAAACTTTTTCTCCGTTCTTCATGCCTTTGCACTGGCTGTCCAGATACCTGGAACATACACTCCCTCCTCACCTCTGCTTCAGAGTCCCTCTCTTCCTTTAAGATACAGCTTTGGCTGTATCTTCTGCATGAAGCCTTTCCTGATTCTACTACTTTCTATGCATTTGTATTTATTAACTTTATATGTGTACTTTATTCAAAGTGTCTCAGAAAGCTTAGTGAAATCTAAGCTATTAAAATACATGATATATCACAGAAAATGTCAATATGTTCTTCTTGTCTTTACCATTAGAAAGTCAGTCTACTGCAAGTAAGAATCGTTTCAGTCTTTGTTCTTATATCCCCAGTATCTAAAACAGTATCTCACACATAATTGTTCCTTAGTAAATATTTGTGATTGATTGACCTTGGGTAAATCATTTCATTTTTCTAAGGCTCAGCTTCCTCCTCTTAAAATGGAGTTAACCAAGGATTCTCTGCTTCCTTCAGACAGTTATGGTGAAGAGCTATGAACATGGTATAGTGAAAAAGGTACTAGTCTTAGAGTTCAATTTCAAAAGCACTAGACTGGGCTCTAATTCTGGTTCTGCCACTTGCTACCCATGGAACCATGAGCAAGTAATAGCTTCCCTGAGCCTCTCCTTCCTCGTGTGTTAAAAGGGAATAATAGTTCATAGATCATCTACCTCACAGTATTTGGGGGTAGAAAAGTGCACTGTATTTCTTAAAGCTTTGTATAAATGTGAGTTATCATTATAAAACACATAAAAGTACTTTGGAAAGAATGCCATCCAAATGTAAGCTGTTGTTATTATCTCAAAGTGCCTACATTTTCTATTTCTTCAATTCAGTATCCTGTTTACTTGAGCATTAGCATAGAATATAAGATAGTTCGTGTTGTAAATTAGGTTAGAAAAAATGAAAATGACTATGCTTTGAAAGGATGCCTCTCTGCCCTCTTATCACTTGCACCTGGAAATCCTTTCTTTTAGGTTTAAGCTACCTAACATTGCCATCTAGTGCTGACTATGACAGCTAGGTGATACAATGGATAGACCATTGAGCTTGGAGTCTGGAAGATTCATCTTCCTGAGTTCAAATCCAACCTCAGACAATTATTAGCTATGTGACCCTGGATAAGTCACTTAAAAACCCTGTTTTCTTTAGTTTACACATTTGTAAAATGTGCTGGAGAAGATAACGACAAGAAAACCCCAAATGAAGGCATAGAGTCAGATACCACCAGATTAGTGCTGCTACACAG
Organism: Pseudocheirus occidentalis; assembly: GCA_028646575.1. Lineage (NCBI taxonomy): Eukaryota > Metazoa > Chordata > Mammalia > Diprotodontia > Pseudocheiridae > Pseudocheirus > Pseudocheirus occidentalis. Next base: position 148,888,817 of record CM053598.1, on the reverse strand, counting down.
AATTTCAGATACAAAGTCAGTCAACAAGCATTAATTAAATCCTTAGTATTTGCCATTCACTGTGCTGGAAATACAAATCCAAGCATAAAGAAAGAAAGCTCCTACCCTTGAAGAACTTATATTCTGATTGGGGAAGATAACACATAAAAGGAAGCTGAAAGGGGAGAAGAGCAAGACAAAGTTTCCCAATCTGAGGACAAAGTAGAAGTCCAGAATGTCAGGCTGGAGAAGAAGGAGACATGGAAGGGTTATTTAATCAGAGGGAAAGGTACCAGGGGCACAAGTTACTTCCAATGTGTGAATCCTATAGCTGGAGTTAGACTCCAAGAAGAGCTAAGGCATAGTAGGGGAGGTAGAGAACACAAGACTGGAGGAATCCCAGAAAGTAACTGTCATAGAATCGTATAGACTAGTAATTCTCAAACTCTGGGGTCTCAGGACCATGTTGCATTTTTTAAAACTATTGAGGATTCACAAAAGAGATTTTGTTTATGTGGGTTATAGCTATGGATATTCACTGTGTAAGAAATTAAAACTAATGATTTCAAAATTGTTTATTCATTTTTAAATTACAATAATAAACTCATTGCATACTAACATAAGTAACATTTTTGTGAGAAATAATTTATTTTCTAAAACAAAAAAAAATCCTGACAAGAGTGGCATTGTTTTACATATTTTTGCAAATCTCTTCAATGTCTGGCTTAAAACAGACATCTGGATCTTCATATTTTCTTCTGTATTCAGTCTGTTGTGATATATTGTTTTGGGTTGAAATTCATGAAAAAAAACCCTAGTCTCATACAGATATGTAGTGGGAAAAGATTAATGTTTTAATAAGCAAACAATGTCTTAGTATGATTATAAAAAATAATTTTGACCTTGTGATCCCCTGAAAGTGTCTCAGGGACTCCCAGAGATTCTTAGACCACACTTTGAGCACCACTGATATAGATTATGAAGAGGGAGAATGAATCTTGTCACCCAACTATTTCAACCTTCTCATTTTGCAGATGAGGAAATGAAGGCTCTATGAGGTCATGAAAACCTAGCAAGCTAACATAGAGTCAATTTCTACTAAATCATGGTATCTAAGCATATCAGAGTTTGTTTCATGTTACAGTGGTATTATCATTCGTATTTCTACAGCATCTTTCCTTCAAGTGAATAAAGATGGAAAAAGTTAAAAGGATTTTAACATAAAAACAAATAAACAAATTCTTAAAAACCTACTCTAACCATAATAACATTTACATAGCACCTTAAAGTTTATAGAGTTCTTTATAGTAATCACCTCATTTTAATCTCACAACAATCCTATAAATGTGGTACTATTGGAATCACTTTACAGATGAGGAAATCTGGGTTCAGAAGAGGTAGGTCACTCCTCCTCTTGTTACAGGAGGCAAGTTTGGAGCCTAGATCTTCCTGACCAAATCCAACATGCTTTGCATTGAGCCTCACTGCCACTGCCTTTCATGAAAAGTAAGAGCAATGGAAGAAGAGAATGAGATTTTTTTCTTGTCCTTGTTGTATATTTATTTGTTTGTCTAGAACTGGGATTTTGTTAGCGTGGGGGAACCCCCATCTTATAACAAGAACAGGCGAGGTTCTAGTGCTGCCTCTGATTCACAGCTAGTTGTGAAAAGGTGGGCAAGTCACCTTAACCTAAGGCAATTTTCAGAGACCAATCTCCATTTGTAAATAGAAAGACTGGAAAATAAAAAGGAGGACTGGAAGGAATTTGGGAGAAAGCAAATCAACAAACCCTAGGCAGAAGGAGGTTACTGTCACTTCTGAAAGAACCTGGAGCCTCCAGGGAACCTCTGGTGGAGTTTTTTTATTTTGTCAAAGATCTTCCCAGTCCAGTTACTTATATTTCTAGAATGGTTTAAGTATATACCATTTTCTTCACAACTCTGTGAGGTATATAGTCAGTGCTTACAGAATGAATGAAAATTGAGAATCCACATTTTACAGAAGAGGGAATTGACACTCTGAGAGATGACAGAGATAGGCCATTGACTTGTCTATAAGCATAGGGTAAGTGTATGAGGCAGGATTGAATCCCAGGTTGCTAATTGTAGGTATAAAACAATATTCACTGCTTCTACTTATAGGAAATATCCTCATCTTGATTTCACCACCTCTAAATTTCCTCCCTCACTATTCCATTTAACATGTGGATGCAAAGTACAGTGGGCAGCCAGGTGGCACAGTGGACAGAGCACCGGGGACTGGAGAAAGGAAAAATCCTCTTCCTGAGTTCAAATCTGTCTTCAAACACTTCCTAGATGTGTGACCCTGGACATGTTATTTAACCCTGTTTTCCTCAATTTCCTCATCTATAAAACGAGCTGGAGAAGGAAATGGCAAACTAATCTAGTATCTTTGCCAAGAAAACCCCAAACGGGGTCACGAAGAGTTGGACATGACTAAAATGATTGAAGAGCAACAATAAAGAACATATGGATGGTCAGGGAATCATGACTCCTTTGGAGAATTTAAAATTTAAAAAATTCATATATAATAGCTTGTTTAGTTGTTCCTTCAATCTATGTGTTTCCATTTTCTGTTCAGTTCATTGGTGCTACAAAAAGTGCTGCTACAAATATTTGTGAATATATGTGACCTTTTCCCCTACTACATTTAACCCTTCTGGGTATATACCAGTATATATCCAGCAGTAGTTCCACTGTAGCTTCCCACTCTTTGCAAATGCTGAGAGTAGCTCATAATTATAATTTGTTAGAAATAGATGGATTTAAAATACAAAATTTTACTAGACAAGTCCAGAATTTCATTGATGGGCTTTTCTTGCATATTAATTAATCAGTTAACTCATTTAGCATTTCTTTTGCTTTTTTTTTGGAGGGCAGTTGGGGTTAAGTGACTTGCCCAAGGTCACACGGCTAGATTTTTGTGTTAAGTGTCTGAGGTCGGATTTGAACTCAGGTCCTCCTGACTCCAGGGCCGGTGCTCTATTCACTGCGCCACCTAGCCACCCCCTCATTTAGCATTTTTTACATGCATTAATATCTTGGAAGTATTAGAAATCTTGGAAGTTTTAGAGCAAATCAAAGGGGTGAATGTAATTTGTTTTCTGAAAGCTTAAATCTTTTATAAACTATTCTAGAAAGCCTTACCAAAGCAAATCTACCTGATGTGGATGGAATGCTCTCAGTGCCTACTACTCTTTTCTCCAAGTTGATAGACACATCAGATACAATTAGCTTTGTCCCTAGGAAGTTAGAGGTAAACCACTGTCTGAACTGTTCCAGTAACTACTTCAAGTTATTATCCAACTTAACATGCTTTTCTTGAAATGTGGCAAGCAGAGTGCCACTTATCTATCATGTATAGTGGTAAGTGAAGCTCCTTAAATCAAGAGAAAATCAATTTCAATAGCTGAGAACTAATTGATCTCTAAACATAAGCTGGTGTAGCTCCAATCTGGTGTTAACCTCAGGAGTCTCCAGTTTTGTTTGTTGGCAGGATTTATATTGAACAAGCTCTTAGATTCTGGACCATTCGAGATGAGCATGAAGAAAAGCTAAGAGACTCTCGATACCAACAGGTATATGAGAGTGAATATGATGGAGAATCTTATATTAATTTATTTAAAGTCTTTCAGTGCATCTAGGCAACTGATAGAGCTTGTTGCTGCATAGTTGTCTATATATTGCCTCCCCTATTAAACTCTAAGGACCTTGAAAACACAGACTTTTAAATTGTATCCTTTCTTAGTACTGTATATTTACCATGGTAACTGGCACATCATAGGCTTTTAATAAATGACAGTTTACTAATGTGTGTATATAATATATGTATACATATATATGACATATATGCATATATATAAACATCTTGTTGGCAATCACTCTTTTCTCCATTTTTTCCTGTATCACAGTCCGTTCTAGGTATCACAATATCCAGGCTTGTAACTACATTTTTTAAAAATTATCATTCCTACACTTAAAAAACCAAATCAAACATTAATGAAATCCTAACTTTTGGCATGTGCTTTCTATGTTCCAGACACTGTACTAAGTTCTATGAATACAGATACAAGTAGAAATATAGACAGTCCCTGCCTTCAAAAAGTTTATCATTTTCCTTTCAGTAAAATGTATAATTCTGGCTGTAGGAAAGATATACTCTTTTAGGGGGGAGAGGGGAGGGCAGGGCAATTGGAGTTAAGTGACTTGCCCAAGGTCACAGGGCTAGTAAGTGTTAAGTGTCTGAGGCTTGATTTGAACTCAGGTCCTCCTGATTCCAGGGCCACTGCTCTATTCACTGTGCCACCTAACCGTCTTGGAAAGTTATAATCTTAATGGGTTTAGAGGGCATCATATAAACTCTCTAGATGTTTACATGTTAATTTTTGTTAAAGACAATGTCTGATAATGCAACAACATCAATTAGCATTACAGAGGAAACTAGTTTGCTAGACATATCCATTGAGGAATGATTTCAATGCCTACATTCTAGGAGAGCACTGATGTAAACAGTATTTTTCTCCCCAAGGACCTGTTCTTGGTCCATTTATCTCCCTATGCTCCTTTCTTAGCCCTTATTCCAAAGACTTCAACTGGCATGTATTTGCAGATGACTCTCAAAGCAACATTACTTGTCTGAGTTCCAGACTCATATCTCCACCTAACTAAAGGACCCTTCTACTTCGATGTCCCACAACCACTTCACAGCTAACATGCCCAGAAATAAGTGTTTTATCTTTTTCCTTAAGACTTCTCCCTCTGACTTTACTACTTCATCCTGTGGAACCAACATTCACCACTTCTCCCATGTTAATAACTTGGGGTTTATTTTAGTTCCTAGACCTCTTACATTCAATCTGTTAATGGTCTCAATCTATTCCATCTCTTTGGCATCTCCCTTATCTCTTCCCTCCCTTTTCCCCCTACTGCTATACTGTAATATAGGAACTAATTATCACCTACTTGAAGTATTTTTTTACATTTTATTCATGCTTCTTATATTTAAAAGAGCTCTTTAAAGAAAACTCTTCAAAAAATGAAGAAAGTTATCATCTTCCCAACACCCACAAACCAAATCTTTTCTTCTCCAGACCAAACATCCCTGGGATCTTCTAATAGTCATCATAGAGAATGAACTTAAGGGCCTTCACTGTCTTGATTGCTCTGCTCTTAATATTCTGTGGCAGATCAATACCATTAAAAAAAATCTGTTGTCTGGCCTCCCGTCCAACTTCTGTTGCATCCCTTGAAGATGATGTTTATATCTAACTTTTCATGACCTCTCTGAGGTTTTCTTGGCAAAGATACTGGAATGATTTGCCATTTCTTTTTCCAACTCACTTTATAGATGACTAAACTGAGGCAAACAGGCTTAAGTAACTTGCCCAGGATCAGACATCTAATAAATATCTGAGAACAAATTTGAACTCAGGTCTTCCTGACTCTGGGACTAGCACTCCATTCATGGTCCCACTTAGATGTCCCACTTCTACCCATAGCCCTCTAATTGACATTATGACTAAATGTCATTCTTTCCTAAGTGTCCTTTTCCCTTCTCTACCATATTTCTGAGCAGTATTTCTACCCCATAAAGTTACTATTTAAGCTTTTCTCATTAATCTTTTAAACTGGGGTCTTTACATAGGTCCACACTCATTCAACAGTTCAGTCCCTTACCCATAAGTTATTCAGTGATCTATTCAGTAGGTCTGAATTTGTTTGGACTGGTTCAGAAAAGCTGAATGCATTACCGTAGACAAAGGACCAAGATTAGGCATGAAAGAGTGAGCATCTAAGTTACATTTCATTTTGAGACCTGTAAAATCTTTAGATTGAATCAATTCCTAGGTGATGAAGGTGTTAGAACGCCTGGCGAATCCTAAAAGTCTGAAGATTGAAAGGGAAAGATGAAATCCGAAGATCTCTCAACATCTCAGATTTGATGTTGATAGATGGATAGATAGGTAGACAGATGTGGCACCAGGTGATGCAGTGAATTTGCAACCAAACGCAGAATGAATCTAGAACTGAGTTCAAATTCAGCCTTGGATACTTACTGTCTGTGTGACCCTGTACATGTCACTTAACCTCAGCCTTCCTCAGTTTCATCTATAAAATGAATATAATAATAGCAACTACTTCCCAAGGTTGTTGGGAAGATAAAACAAGATAATATTTGTAAAGCAGTGTGCAAACTTTAAACTGCTCTATAAATGCCAATCTCATGTTCAGAGCAATGAATTGACCCTGGGCTGGGCAGTAAAAATTCAATACTTTTCTTCATCTTTTTGGGTCTGCTAGAATAAGCACAATAACAATTGGCAAGTATCAAATAAAATGGAAAGGATGAACAACGGACAGACAAGATATCAACAGAGTCAGTGGAAATGTGGAAAATTCAGTGCTCGCAGTTTTCTGGGCTTTGTTGTTGTTGTTCCTCTTCGCTTGTTCTGATTCTTCATGATTCCATTTGGGATTTTCTTGGCAAAGATGTTAAAGTGCTTGTTCTTTCCTTCTCCAGCTCATTTTACAGATGAGAATACTGAGGCAAACAAGTGAATGGCTTTCCCAGAATCACGCAGCTAGTAAGTGTCTGAAGACAGATTTGAACTCAGGAAGACGTCTTCCTGACATCAGTCCTGGGATGCCTTCTACTGCAATGCCTCACTGCCCAGTTTTCTGGGCTACCAAATTTCAAATTGCCACTTAAGATGACACCCTCTCCCCATTCTGAATTAACTAATTGTTTTAGCATTGGATTATCAGCTTTTTCCATTAGTGTATCATTACAATATATTTAGAAATCAAGTCTCCAGAGATTGCACTACAAAGTCAAAGTGAATATAGAAAAGATAAAGGAAATTCTATTGCTGTTAAAAAAATAATAAATTGAAAGCAAAATGCTTCTGGAATAACATTAATGTCCTAACATAAACCTCTGAATACAAGGGAATTCTGAGTGAGGGCAGCTGTAATAACCTTAACACAACCCTGTTGTGCCTACCAATTGCATACATATGGTCCATCAGCCAACCCGCTGTTCTGAGACCCTGCACTAAAGGAACATATGTGCTTACAATTGGTAGGCATATCAGAGCTGAAGAAAGAGCCTTCCATGGCTGTCCTCTTAGAAGCTATCTGGATCTTGTTAAGAGATGTCTGCATTACAGGTATAATTATCTTTCATGCTAGTATCAGGTGGCAAGTTAGTTTTAGGAAGTTTTTTGTTTGATTTTCATTTGGTGAGTTTTGAATGTTTCTGGCAAATTTAAGAGGAGAAAACACTATACATTATTTTTGTCATGAGTCAGTCTGATCTTAGAAGTTTAAATTATGACCAATAAGATAATGTTCAGCTTAAAGACTCATATGCCCACAGAATCTTTCTTTCTTATATTCTTTCTTTCATCTTTTATTTCTATCCTTTCTTTTGATTCAACATCCATTAAGCACCTTCTAAGTGTATGGCACTATTCTAGGTGGCAGGACACAAAGAAAGAAAAAAAGTCACCTCTCAGGGAGCTTACATTATACTTGGGGAAAATGAAGTATACACAGAAAAGTGTGTGTATGTGTGTGTGTGTGTGTGCATGTGTGTGTACATACATATATACATACATGCACACCTAAAAGAGCATATATCTCCATCCATGAGAGGCAGCAGGATAGAGAGGCAGAGAGTTGGTTTGGGAGTCAGGGAGCCCTGGATTCAAGTACTGCCTCTTACACAGAATTCTGTGACCCTGGGAGAATCATTCAAACTCTCAGTCTCTAGACAACTACAAAAGATAATAAATTACAGAGAAAGAGACAATCTATGTTGGTAGTGGTAGTTCTTCACTGGAAAATTTCTATCCAAAAGAAATCACAGGTTTGGTTAAAAATAATAACTCTTTCTTTTTTCCTTCTTTCCTTCTTTCTTTTCTTTTTCTGTCCTACTCTCTTCCCCCTTTCCTACTCTTCTCTTCTCATTCCTTTTTTCTTTCCCCTCCCCTTTCCTCCCCCTCTCTATCCCTTTCCTTCTATCTTTGCTCCTTTCTTTCTTTCCTCCCTCCCTTCCCTCTTTTCCCCATTCTTAGCCAACCTAATTTACTTTTGACAAAAATGGCTTAGGTTCAACAAAATTCCAAATATCATTTGCCAATAGGTTTTTTTTTTCCTTTACATTTCAAGGCCATGTGCATTTGGAAGAAAATCTAATGCATATGCCTCTTAATTCATTCACACTTAATGAAGCGAAATACTGTTTTGTCAGCAGTTTTAAGTCCTTTAAAAGCATCTTTCCTTGCCTCTGTCTTGCATTTCCCCATAGATGTGAATCAGAAACTCATTTTCCAACGAGGGCATGTTCAGTTTGATGCTCAGAACAATACGGTAGAACAAATAGCCTTGTTCCAGCTTTGATTCAAAGTGTCTGTGTGCTAAACATTGGAACACCTTTCAGAAACTCTTAATGGAAATTCTTCTAGTTTTATTTTGGTTTGAAGTCTTAAGAAATCCTATGGCTTTGAGAAGGGGCTTTTCAGTCGATGTTAGATTTAAGTTGTAAGATCTCACAGCTTTGTTCTTTTCACCATTCTGACTATTCTCCAGATAATTTAGTGTAGATTAACACAGCCCATTTTCCTGTAAGCAGTAACACAAACCATGATGTGTCTTTTTCCCTATTAAATATTAATACATATCATTTAATATTAAAGAGGTTGCATTTCTCCCCCCTCCCCACCCCTGATCTATAGTACCCATTTCTGATTGTCTTTTAAAAATAATTTAGCACATCTGCTGTGTTCCTGGGGAAATAAGATGTAAATTTTGAGGGAGAGACAGCCATATTGATGGCCACATTACAGCCAGAAACATTGGGAAATGCTAGGCAACATGGTACAAAAGAATAGTAAAACATAAAGCAGAAAAAGTCACACAACAGCAAAACACAAATGGTCTGCATGAAAACAAGACCATGTTGTAACTAGTTTGAAAGTTGTAAAGCTGGACCTCTGAAGAAAAATAGTTGCATACTATTATGTAGCAAATCATGTAGCAAAAATGCTACACAAATAAATACCCCTCCCAAACATGCTGAACTGAAATGATCGATGATTTTCAAAACTCTCCATGGAAGTTGAATTTGTAGCATTCTTCTTCAAAATTCTTCTAACTGAAATCTTTCAAGGTATTTGTTTTTGTTATTTTGAGGGGTTTTTGGTTGTATTCTACTCTCTGTGACCCCAGTGTTTTCTTGGAAAAGATGCTGGGTTAGTTTGTCATTTCTTCTTCCAACTCATTTTACACATGAGGAACTGAGGCAAGCATGGTTAAGTGACTTGCCCAGGGTCACACAGGTAGCATCTGAGACTAGATTAAGACACTTTGCTGTACCTTTCATGGTATTATTTAAGGCAATTCCATCCAGTCCTAGCCTTACCAGATATTAGAAGAGTCAACAACTTTAATAATAATAATTCCATCTGTAGTAGGCATAATGCAAAGGGGACTATATTTTAAGTCCAAAAGTTGTGGGTTCAGATCCTACCTTAGACAATTACTAGCTGTGTAACCCAGGTCAATTCACCTAAACTTGGCTGTGCCTTAGTTTCTGCATCTGTAAAATGAGGAGATTAGACTAGATGACCTCTAAGATCCCTTTTAGCTCCAAATCTATTATCTTATTCTAAGGGTGTGGATCAATTGAATCAATCCATCTATTATTCTACCTTTCTTAAAGTGACAATATGCTACTCTTTGATGCCTTTGTCAGTCAAGAACAGTCAATCAATGAGAAATATGAACAAAACCTAGACATTGCTATCGAAATCAATCAATCGTAGGCTTTAGGTTAAGTGTGGAAAAGTCCTTGATCAATTTAGATATCCTTGAAAGCCATTGGATGAAAAAAGTGGTATTCCATAGGAAGTATATCAGCATTGGCTGAGAAAACTTGGTCATGCCTTGTGGGTCGTCTATGAAATAGTGAGTCTTTTCAGAACAATAGGATTCCAGTCACTGACAGTTTAGTGGTTTAAGTCTCCAGCTCAGCCCCTGGGAAGACATAGCTTGGAGAAAGGGGAGAGAGAAGGAGTAAAAGATCCTTGGCCTCAGTCTCACTGATCCTGCTCTTGCACCTTGAACTAGAGTCTGTTTCTGAAAATCTGTAGACTATCGTCCTCTTAACAATATTCAGGGAATAGTTAATTCAGTGTCTGCCTCAGGAGTCAAGGACAGACTAGATACGAGGAGAAAAGGCAGCTTCAGGTCTTTACAAGGACCTCAGCAGAAAAGCTACATCATGTCTAAGGAGAATTTTATGAGTATCTAATGAAGAAGAGAAAAGAACTATCAGCAACCCAGAGTTATGAATCATCGTTTGCTATATGTGCTTTCTGCGCTTAAATCCCCTTCTCCCCACACCTCTGCACCTCCCCAGTTCTGTACTGGTAGAAGAATGTCAAAGACTTTTTAAACCATTGCTATCATTATTCTATATTACAAATACTCTTTTCTAAAAAGCTAATTAATTCTAGTTAACTAATTGCTGCCAATTCATAATTATGGAGCAAGCATCCTCATAGAATCTTACGAACTACAGCATTAGAAAAACAATCCCACAAAGATATCATCAGATTCTAAGGGAATGAGTAGCAAATTTCACTCAAATATTAAATCCTCTGGTTGACATTTAATATTCTTCATAACTTGTCCTCTTTCTAGTCTTCTAGATTGCTAGTCTTTAATTATCCCCACATATTCTATGAACCAGCTACATTGGCCTATGCACCATCCATCTCCCATCTCCATGCCTTTGCACTGGCTGTCCCTCATGCCTAGCATGCTCTGCTCCTCACCTTTGCATTTTAGCTTCCTTACTTCCTTCAAGACTCATCTTAGATTCTATTTCCTACAGAAATCCTTTCACTGTCTTCCCAATTACTAGTGTCTGCTACTCTGAGATTACTTTGCATTCACTATATCTTGTAAGCATTTAGTTATTTACATGTTTTCTCTCCCTTTAAAATATAAGATCTTTGAGGATTAGAGAGTGTTTTTGCCTTTCTTTGTATCCCTAGACCTCGGCATAGTACTTAGCATATTGTAATACTTAATGAATGTTCATTAACTAATTGTATTCAACAAGAATATATTAAGTGCTATACCCAGAAGATAGAAAGACCAAAATGAAAAGTCATTATCCTCAAGGAACTTATATTCTATTGATTTTCTGGCATGATATCTTCTTGCAAAAATTGAGTTCACAAAATTAACAAAGGAAAATTTTTTTAAGGCTACAGGAAAAAAATTATTCATTTTCCTGGGCTTTGTTTATCTAGCATCTAAAAGATTCTATTCCCAGAGTGGTAGGAGTGGTAGATTAAGTTGGTAATGACAGATATACCAAAAGAGTGTTGATTAAAAATTTTATATACATATATATAATTTATATATATATATATATATGTGCTCAAAAGAAGGCAAAACACATAGATGACAAAAAGAACAATTTTGTGACTCTTGTATACACACACATGCATACACATATATACACATGCATGTATAAGCAAACTACATGTTAAAGAACAGTTTCTTATATATACCTCCTTTTCTTTGAATATTGAAATGATTTTGTTTATTGATGATTGCTAAGTTCACAATAGAAACATACACTTTAAAAATAGAGGGTTAAAGAAAACATGTCACAGATTTTTTTTTATGAAGGAATTTTAATCACTTCTTATTATATCCAGGCATTGGTCCCAATAAGCATCTTTTTCAGTAGTTCTGCATTGCATCCAATTGGTAGTATCTGAAGTAGCTCCTCATTGTCCCTTCTCCACTCCCCACACTTCTCTCACCATGACTCATTTCCACCCCCCCAAAAATTAGGTCTGTCTTTTAGCATCTTTTCTATTCATTTCAAAGGAGAATGCTCTGGGGCAGAAATTTTTAACCTGAGGACCCCCAAGCAATATACGGACACATTTCAAGGAGTCTATGAACTTGGATGGGGGGGGGGAACCACCTCTTTATTTCAGTATAGATGGTTTTCTTTGTAATCCTATGTAATTTTTTTTGGATTGATAACTGTTATTATGAGAAAGGGTCCATAGTTCACAGATTGCCAAAGAGTTTGTGCCGTGGGTGTCCATGCACATATTAAAAATCCCTTCTCTAAGATACTCCTTCTATAGAAGATGGATGAACAATTCTCCCCAGGGCAGAGCACCAGCCAGTATGAACTGACTCTTTTAAATTGTTACCCAGTGTTACCATTATATATGGTACCTCTAACCTCATAAAAATAGCAGATCTGCCACTCATGATTTCCAAAACAGTCTCACTCACAGAAAACTCAAACCAAACAAAACACATTCAGTCCTCAAAGATGTCCCCTACCCCCAGACACCTGAGAGAGACATCTCCCTTTCCTGAGTGAGCACTAACAAACTTTTCAGAAGCTGACACGTTTTTTGCAAAGTATCAAAGCCGCTCTCTCTAAGGCAACTGAGTAGAATTATGCAAATCAACTTGACTATTACTAGCTTTGCTGGAGGTAGGAGCAGTTAAAAAAAGGTGGGCAAAGGGGGTCCCTGTGTTGAGTGGAGACACTTCCCTCCACCCCTATAATTAAACAGCAAAGTTTTGGCAGTCAGTGTCAATATCTGTTTTGTTTTGTTTTTGTTTACTTTTAAATTCCCTGTTGATAGCTAAGGAAAGAGTTTTGTACACAGATAATAAATATTGACCAACAGATTTTAAATCTATCTTTATTCCAATGAAAAAGAGAAACCACCAGAGAGGATTGTGGCAAGTGACTGAGGCAGCTATAGGGCAAAGTGGATAGAGTGCTGGACTTGGAATCGGGAAGACCTGGGTTAATAGGTTGCCGACTCTTAGTTGTATGTTCCTGGGCAAATCACTTAACTTCTGTTGACTTCAAGTTCCTTATCTGTAAGATGAGAAAGATAATAACACCTACCTCACAGGGATATTGTGAAATTCAAGTGAGATAACCTTTAAAGCGCTTTTAAAAACCTTAAAACACTATATAAATGCTAAGTGTTATTATTTGAGAATTAGAATTTTAATATAATATTTCCTCAGCAGAAGAATGGATTAGTATAAGTTCCTTGAGGGTATAATGGTAATGGTAATTCGAAGATTTTCTCTTCCCCTTAATAAGCCTAAGGGAATTTGAAGACCTTCTCTACTTTGAAAATATACTCTGCCCCCTAATAGGCTGAATGTAGTCACATGGAGCCTGTGGTGGGAGGAGTTTGCTGAAGTGTGAAGCAGAGCCCACAGAAAGCTGGAAGTCAGAGCCTGTGAGACTGTTGAGAGAGTTTGTTTTCAAGGGAGACAGATAGGCTTGTGAGTAAATATTGGTTTGTGGGAAGGCTAAAGGATGGTGTGGCTCTCTGCTACATTGTAGTACATTAACTTCTATGTTGCTATGATGAATTTGGTTTCCTGGTGTGGGGATTTGGTTTTCTGGTGTCAGAATAAATGTTTCACTTCTGTCTTCTATGTTGAGAATCTGTTACATTTTGTTATCGCGCACCATGCAGGTATATTTATAGTGATCATGGACACTCTGAATATTGCATTGGTGCTACAGAGGGCAGGGGTGATTTTTCATCTTTTTATCCCTTGCATTTAGTGCAATGCTTTTCACATACTAGGCACTTTAATGAATGCATGTTTGATTAAATTGAATCATGAACAGAATTACTGTTTTATTTTTGGAAAAATCACCAATCTCTCAAATAACTTCACTACCCTAATAATAAGTTATCTAAAATTATTTTTAATCTAAAATTTTCTCCAACTCCTTAGTCACTGTAGTTTTCATTAATTTTTTAAAAAATGCTGGATAAGCCATACCTTGTTAAAAAAAAGTTTATCCTTTTCTAGGCTCTTGTAGTTAAAATGGAAATTATACTATATCCCCCCCAAAATTAGTATGGCATAAAAGTATTCAGAATAACCTCTAACCCATTCTGATCCATTTGTGACCTGACTATGACCCAGGTAGATGGCCCTTGCCTTTAAGGAGGATCAAAAATTTTGTGAATACATTTGGGCTGGGAAAGTTCTGCTTGTGTGACCTTGGGCAACTTACTTTGCCTCTTAGTTTCCTTAGCTGCAAAATTAGAATAGGGAAATGGGATCTTTGTCAAAGAGACTTGATAATGTGAAGATAGGCATTATATAAATGCAGATTCTGATAAGGATTCGAAAAGTCGTGCAGATGCCAAGAAGGAGATTTAGTAAAGTCCTGACATGGAATCGAGAAATAATGATATTAATAGGAGTTAGCAAGACTGTCCACTTATGATATGCATTAACAGGACTGAAGTGTACATTCTCTGGCTACACCATGAGAGCAAGTCAAGATAGTGGGAGTGAGCATCCTTGAAGTATTTTAAAAAGAGAGAGAAGGAATGAAAAATAGCAATTATTTTCTGAATCTGGAGGAAATGTACTAAGAATTCCACTTGGAAAGGCAAAAATGGAATTCTGAATTATCATCCTCTTCTAACTAAAGAGGCAGAAGGGTGATGATCATGGGATATTTGCAAGTAAGCAAAAAGTCCCATGTCACTCAGAAAGAATGTGGTGGGCTGTTTGTTTGCAAAGGCTGAGTCAGGTATTGATATTTTCTTGACACAAATGGTTTGAACAAGAATATAATCCTTCATAGAAAGTGTGAATTGCTGAGCCCATCAAAATAACCTTTCTAATTCTGACAGAAACCCATAGGAGTAGAGAGGTTTCAAAATGTGGCTTAAGGTACATCCAATCAGTGAGACTAATCCAGATTTGACTAGAAGTGGGTGTATAGCTGTCTCAGCCATTCAAGCAAACCTGTGAGTGGACGTCCACCCAGAATGCTATTTCTAACTTTCTGGGGCTACTTCTTCATACGTTAGAAGAGTTTTAGAGTTGCAAGTAGAACTATAACTAGGGTAGAGTAACCAGTTCTCTGTCCCAGGGCACCAACTTTTGAAGGCACTGATAACACTTGAAGCTCTTTCACAGCAGAGAAATCTAGTTATTGAAACTTATTAGCTAAACTAGGATGCTACTAAGCTAGAATGAGTTCTCTAACACCCTTTCCCATCTACCCACTGCAATGGGGGTAGCCTACCCAAGAATAGCATCCCACAAATAATAATAGCATTTCTATAGAGCTTTAAGGTTTGGAATGCAATATATGTGTTATTTCACTTTATCCTCACAGCAGCCTTGAGAGAGGAATGTTATTATTTTTATTTTACAGATAAGGAAATTGAGGCTGTCTTGGCCAGAGTTACAGTCACAAAGCTAGGAAGTATCTGAGGCCAAATTTGAATTCAGGTCTTTTGACTCCAGTCCTGCATTCTTCCCATTAATGTCTAAGAATATTTGTCAAAATTAGATCCCCACCACTTATGATGCATCTCCTTCTTCCCACTCATTTAAGGACAGGCTCCTAGCCCTTTACCCTATGTGCAAAAATTACTAGTAGAAATCTTATAAATAACCTAATCCAACCCATTCATTCTTCATGAAGAAATTGAGTACCAGAGAGAGAAGTACCGCCCCCCCCCCCAGGTAAAATAGTCTAAATTTCTTAATCTCCTTCAATCTCAGTTCCTCAAGCAAATGATTCATTAGAATCACTAATTATGAGGAAGTTGCCTGTTGTCAACTACTAATAAGCATGAATACTTGCCTATGTTTTTTCTGGACCAGACTCTTACAATATCCCACCCTCCCCAAACTCCTTTCTCGATTCAATCAGGGAAGGAGTTAGACATGGTAAACACTGGAAACCCCTTCTCCTCCGCCTCTCCCCCCCCACACACACACTTAGCATCACTCCCCTCTCACAAACATACACTTGGATTAACGCATCTGGTAGGGGTGATTGCAGGCATTTTTCAAGCTTGCAAATGAGAAGTTAAACTAAGTAGGGCAGACAGTTTCAGGGCTAACTGGAAACTCAGGCACTGCCTAGTGGTAAGGGAATTAATGAGTAAGAGCTTATGTGCAGAACTGAATGTTAAAGGTCAGCTGGAAGGGTTTCAGCTACAACTTTATTTGGCAGGCATGCACACGAGAAAGGCAATTGATGATGTGACTGCAGAAGCTCAGCAGTAAGTTATTGGCCTCATGCAGGGCAAAAATAAACACAATATTCCCTACATCTCCAAATCCCTCCATTGGCTCCCCATTGCTCTTCCTAGCAAACAAAAACATTTGGATGATGTGCAAAGTACTGGAAAAAATAAATGTTAACCTTTGGATTGGTTTTGCTTTGTTTGTTTGGAAGAAATTGTTTGCTTTGTGATGCCGATGGTAGTTATCACATCCTCTCTTTTCTATTAAAGTCATAGTCAATAAATGATATGAGAAGGAAGATTATCTTTCCTAATGCTTGGCATTTGATTTGCTCTATATGGAAGCAACTGAGACCCAGTGAAGCAAAGACCAAGACGTATGAGTTAAGACTAGAGACATGAAAAGAGGCTAAAACATGCTTTTGGACTCCCAGCGAGATGCTCAAATCATTTATTCTGAACACGGTACAGTTATCCCTTCCATATCACGACTTTCATCACTGCAGTTTCAATATATCTCAAGTAGATATAAGAAATTAAATGAGAATTTGGGGGGAGCTTTGTAGAAGTCCAAGATGACATGTGAAAGCTAGCAGATGATGACACAGAAAAAAGTTTAGAAACTCAGAAATGCATAATGTTTATTACAATATTGCAGAATAACATATTTTATCTTTTAATGCCAGAATAATTCAGTCTTCTCTGGTATGAGGGGAGGGCCAAAAATGTGTTTGCAGATTTTCCAGATCGTGGGGGTACCATTTCCCTAACTGCTGTGATATGGAAGGAATAACCCTAGTTCAGACATATATAAGGGATCTGTGACATGGCTAGAGTGGGGAACCTCCCAGGGTAAGAACTCCGTCTCAGAGATATAACCAGGAATTTTGGTGCCCAGGACAAATTCAGCTGAATAAACCTGGATTCAGAAGCCAAAAGAGGCCTGCCAAGGACAATTCATATCGGTGTGGTGTAGTTGTGCTGGGAAACCCCTGGGAAGAGGCAGCAGATAGGAAGCAGACTGCGTAGTAGGAGAGAAGTACAGGATAGAGTATCCTCTTGCTTCCATGTGGCATGAAGACAGTGGGATATTTATTGGAACATGTAGGAACCATGAACCAGATAACTGCTATGGTTAAGTTGTAGTTCCCCTACTAGCCCACCTCCCCACCAAGATGTGAGTGTCTAGCTTCAAAATCCCCATTACAGCAAAAGGACAATGCATTATTTGCAACTCAGTGCCTTCCACTAAGCTATGACTAAATAGATCATTCTAGGGAATTACTGATAAGTGCACTTGGAGGTCCTGTGATAATATCCAAGTCTGTACTGGTTACTAATGTTTTTCAAAGGGAGCTAATTTATTAATATTCAGAGAGAAACTTGATCAAAACTTTTTCTTTATTTATCACCTGATTGTAATCTAGACTCTTCCACTGTGACCCAGGAAACTCTTTGTCCTGGAAGATCACCTCAAACCTGGAATTCAAACTTCAAAAGTATCCTCAGCCCCTAGGACCCTTCCCTTTCATTAGATGGTTCCTCTCAGAACGTCCTTTATAAAAAGCACCCAAAGCAGTCATTTTTAAATCTCTCAGCAGGTTGTAATCTGGATTTTTCTACCAGGCCCTTGCCTAGAGAAACTTCTTCCCCACCTCCCAACATATATTTTCAATTTACTTTTATGTGTTGTCTTCCCCTATTAGACTGTAAGTTCCTTGAGGATAGGGACTGTCTTTTTGCATGTATTTATTTTTCCAGTGATTAGTACAGTGACTGGCACAGAGCGAGTGCTTGTTGACTGGCTAACTGCATATCTGATTAAATCGTTCCCAACTTTCAAATTCAATAATTATACGGTATTAAGTACAACAAGATTAGCTTTATATCCTTTTAATGATCAGGTTAATGGGATGACAGATAAGGAGGCTGTCAAAGGTACAATTTACCTGTATTTCAACAAGACACTTGGCAAAGTCATTCACAGTACTCCTGTGGCTGAGAAGGAGGAATGTCAACTGGATAGTAATGAATAGTTGAATTCAGAGCTCCTTAAATGATTTAGACATCAAGAATGGGATTAATGGATCCATGTCAATTTGGGGAAAAGATCTCTAACGGATTTAAAGATGTTTCTTTGGTCTTATTTCATGAACATTTCTATCAGAGACTTGAGTGAAGGTATATATGGCATGCTTTTCAAATTTGCAGATGACCCAAAGATGAGAGAGAGAGAGAGCCTATGCCATACTGAATAATATTTCAGAAGGCTGCAATGTCAGCCCATACAGAAATAAACTGCAATTTAATGGAAATGAATGTCCTTTACTTGGGTTCACAAAATTATCAATACATACAAGATGGAGAGATGTCTTAAAACTAGTACTTATGGGGGGAAAAGACCTATTTTTTTGGTTTTGTTTTTAGCAAGCTGCAAAGTTAATAAGAGTTCAAAGTGTGACAGTCATTTAAAGCCAATGCCAATTTAGGATGTAGTCCCATGGCAAGAAAGACAGTAGTAGTCCTGCTATAGCCTGTTCTGGCCAGAGCACTGCTAGAGCAATTTGTCCAATTTTGGGAGCTACATTTTAGGATGGGCATCAGGTTGAAGTACAACCAGGATATAAGAGCATTTAAAACTATACCACAGTTGGAGGAATTTAGGATATTTTTCTTCCAGAAGTGAGAAGACCAATGGGAGGGAAGGGGAAAAAAGGCACAATTTTAATCTGTAAAAATTTGAAGGACCACTAAGTGATAAATTAGATGTACTTATTGGCCACAGAGAACAGAAATTGTGTTGGTTTATGAAAAAGGAAGGACAGAAAGAAGGAAGGAAGGAAGGAAGGAAGGAAGGAAGGAAGGAATTATTAAATGCCTAATTCATTTTACAAATATGATTTGATTTTTATTTGAACCTCTCAAAAACCTGGGAGGTGGCAGCTAATAGTATCCCCATTTTACATTTGAGAAAACTAAAGCAAACAGAAGTTAAGTGAGTTGCCCAGCATCACACAACTAGTAAGTGTCTGACGCTGGATTCCCACTCAGGTCTTTCTGACTCCAAGCCCAGTGCTCTATCACAGCACCACCAGGCAGTACAAGGGAAGGAAGCTTTGGCTTTATAGTAGGAAAACTTCCTAATAGTTTGAACTGTGCAAAAGCAGAGGTGCCTTGAAAGATAGTAAGTTCTCAGTCACTGAAGGCATTCAAAGTAAGATTAATTTACTGGCCATTTGTCAGAAATATCATAAAAGGGGTTAGTATTTCAGTTAGCCATTTGACCAAATGACCTCTCAGACCCTTTGTAATTTTAGATTTTATGATTCTTGTAGTCCAACAGTTTCCTCATTCTCCAGTCCAGGTCTTCCATTGAATGAAAGGGGAAAACACTGTAAGAATAGGTTAGGTAGCCTTTTTTTTTTTTTCAGTTTCTCTCTCCTTTTCAAATTCACTCCTTTTGCCCCATGGCCTCCAGCTATCCACTCGGATCAGTGACATTTTCAGATCTGATGCCAACATCAGTCTGCAAATTGGCTGCCAGAGAGTGCCAGGAGACCAGGCGAATTGGCAAGGTCCTCTCAGAACCAAGTACATCCTCCCCCTCCCTTTCCTGTAAACCAATTAGATTCTTGAGTTGGCATGTATTTTACCATTCTGAGCCAATGCCCAAAGTAGGAATGCTAGCATACAACTCAATATGCTGCTACTTATCCATAGGACAGCTAATCACATCTTCTTTCAAAATGTTATGTAAATTCATCAGTAGTATAACAGGTAGTCTTTGGCAGAGAGTTGAAATTACAGGTAAATGAATTTGCCCTTGAGCCCTCAAGAATTGAGCCTCTGCCAGAGAACTGTTACTGAGAGCCTACCACTCTTTATCTCATTTCCCACATTTATAGAGGGAAATAATATTTATCCTTCTTATCTCATGAAATGTTCTGAGGATAAAGCAATATCATCATATGTTAAGTCATTTTGCCTTTTCTTTTTGTAATACAAACCATAACCTGACATCCATTGACAAGCATGGTGTCATGGCAAGCAAACAAAAATATGGGGTAAATAGCATGAAACTCAAACAAAAAACCAAAATGTTAGAGTTGATTGTACATTTTTTTTGCAACTTTTGTAATTTGCAGATCATTAGCCCAATCTAAAGACATGGATATATTCATTTTAACATGGAGCAAAATTTCTTAACCTGAGGTATGTGGAACCCCAAAGGGGTCCGTGAATAAATTTTGTGGTTCCTATAAATTGGAAGGAGGGAAAATTATATCTTTATTTTCACTATCCTCTAACTGAAATTTAGATGCCTTTTTCTAAATATTTTAAATGTATAAAATAAATATGCAGGTTTCCAAAGGAAATCAATTATATTAGAAATAAAGATGTGATTTTTTTTCCCTTCCAAGTTCACAGAAGAGGGCCATGGACCACAGATTAAGAACTCTTATATTAGACAGAAATCTAATACATTCAGATGGTTTAATATATATAATATATATATATATTACTGATATATTTTTCCTTTTAACATAACTTTCAGTTCCAAATATGTCCCTCCCCCCTCCCTACCCAGAAAACAATCCCCTATAATAAAGGATTGCCTCTCCCCTTATTCATCTACCTACACTCTGCATTCTCTCTTTTTCTACCTGGCTCCCAGTTACATTGTCTCTACGCAGATCCTCAATTTGTCTGGCAAACCTCCCATCATCTCTGCCTCCATCCCCTTCATGTACTTCACTTTTCCACTTCTGTTCAGGGTGGAGAGAGAAAAAAATAAACTTCTTTCCCAATAATTTTATAGAGGAGAAGGAAAGAGCCAAATGTTCTTAGTCAATGGGAAGTGAGGGTGGGGGGAATTCTTGTCTACCATTATCTGTGCCTGCCTAGAGATACTTTCTCCCTCTCCGGCAAAAGGAGGAAGAAGGGAGCATCACCAAAGGCATCTCAATGCTCTGAGGATCCACAGGCCACATTCCAAAGAATTGTATGGTGGTAGAATAGCTGTCTGTTAATTTTGTCAGTTAACTGAACTTACCATGACCATTCTTTGGGCATTCTTCCTGTCCTCCTTCCCTTCTCTTGCTTATGACCTGGGGAAGGGAGGAGGGAATATGAAACTGAGAAACTTTAGTACCTGTTGGATAGTGGGGAGTATGGTGGTCACACATATAAAAAGAGCTATAAGTTGTCTTGTGGTCCTTTGAATGTACAGGTCGTGCTTAGTTGTGGGTGAACAGTGTGGGTGTGACACAAATAGTTTGAAGAATGAAAGTCGGAGAACCATTGTTTAGTCATACAGGAAGTCCTAACCAAGGGTCCAAGAACACTTAAGCAGTTCACCAAAAGAACTTAGGTGTTTGTGAACTTGGATAGGAATAAATAATATTTTATTTCCACTAATAGCTACTGAAATTTAGTGCTTCCTTCAATTACAAAATTATATAACAAAACATTATTCTTAGAAGGGGTTCATAAGTTTCACTAGACTACCAAAGTAGTCTATGACTCAACAAAATTTAAGAACCATTGGTGTAGAGATTAATTTAGGAAGAAAGATCTAGAGGGAGGTGGCTCCTCAGAGGACATCTGATCCACTCCATTTCACAAAAGAGGAAATTGAAGCCTAGAGAGGTTAAATGATCATACAGGTAGGAAAGATCAGGGTAAGTATCTGAATTTAGGTCTTTATGATCCTAAGTTTAATATTCTTTCCATGCACCATGTCATGGCCATACTTTGACAGCTCCATGATCTCACTGACGTAAAAACTCCCTCCATTAGAATGTATCACAACCTATGTATACCCTTCTGCCCTCTACAAGCTTTGTCTATGTTCATAGAGACTCTACCTAATATATGGACTCTCTCCAAATCTTGAAATATCTCATCATGATCAGTGTAACACTCAGTCTGTCGAGCTCTTATTTCTCACCATCAATTTATGACTGGTCATCCTTTTCCAAAAATAAATTCTTTTCGTAATATCTTTTACACTACTTTTATAGTGCAGCCTATTTATTCCTACTATAAATTTCTCCACTGTAATTGTGATTCTTCATGGATTGTAGTGTTCCATGAGTTGCAATGAGGTAGCATTTGCAGGAAAATAATGGTGTTAAAAATGGAGTGGGTGGAATGTCAGGGAGCAACTTGGGGTTGGGGGAGGGCATTGAGAGTGATGCCTAATTTCCCAAATATAATATATACTGGGTCTGGCTCATTATCTACTTGCTACTCTATGTGTATATATGTGTATAGAAGTTTTAATCAGTATATATGTTTATTTATTGTTTAACTCATTAGGATTCTCATTAAACTGCATTTCATAAGATGGGCAAAATATACTTTTTCACTTGATTAATTATTCTTATATGGATTATTAAATGATTATTAAATGAATCTCTTTTGTATGATTTATGAATCTCAATATGGAGACACTTAAGTGCTTTAGAGCTTTATGTCCTCTACACAATACCACCCCAAAACACAAAGAACTAGGCACCTTCCATTTGCACCTTGAACAGCCATGATGGTGTCAAATACCAGTTGTATGCAGTTACATGCCTCAGTTGATGTTAAGTATAATTGATTCTCTGAATAGCAAAACAAAATTATCTCTGTGGGTGAATTTTTGAAGAAATCTAATATAATTCTAACATCTACATGAAAGAATCCTTGGAGGAGAGCCCTAAAAACTGTCCTATTGAGTTTATTTTTGCTAATTAATAAATCATAAATACAGTAGGGCCTTGAATGTATTGTGTAAAAGTGAAGAAGGAGAAGGAAGCAAGGAATAAGCATTTATAGAGTGCCTACTATGGGTCAGGCACTACACTAAATACTTTTTCCAAATAGTATATCATTTGAAATTCCCAACAAGCCTGCAAGGTAGTTGCTATTATTATCCTCATTTTCATTGAGGAAGCTGAGGCAAATAGAGATCAAGTGACTCGCCCAGCGTCACACAGCTAGTAAATATCTGAAGCTGGATTTGAACTCAGTGTTCTTGACTCCAGACCCAATGCTCTATCTACTATATCCCCAGCTTTCTCTGAAAAGATGCGGTCTAATATCTTTAAAAAATATATATATATATATATATATATATATGTAGATATAGATATAGATATAGATACAGATACGGATACAGATACAGATACAGATACAGATACAGATACAGATGTAGATATAGATATAGATATAGATATAGATATAGATATAGATATAGATATACACACATATATATACATACACACACACATATATGAGAAAAGTCTGCCAATATCCAGTCTAAATTTTCCTCAAGGATCCCTTAAACACATGTGCACATGAGTAAAACATTCTCATAAAGATTTTATAGAGATAAGAAAATAGACCCCTGCCTTGGTAGTTACTTGTGTCTTTTCAGTAACTTTTTTTTAAGACTTGATTTTTCTTCTATTCTTTTGGTAACTTCTTTCCCTTTTTGAGATATCTTAAAAATAGTCCATGAGTATTAATTCCATAATTCCAAATTATGTCATCTCTATTACGAGTTTATCCTGTGTGTACTAAGTTTTATCTAACCATTCTTCTTGACTTCAGTTTTAGTCAAATACAGCATAGTACTATGTATTTCCTCATAGAGCACAAATTAGTGAGATGTAAGAGGCCAAATTAGGTGGTTCAATGGTACTTTTCCAGCTCTTTCAACCATTGCAACCATTTAAACTATTCTAATTCTTAACAATAATCTAATTTAGTAGAATATCAAACTAAGTTTTCTACCGATTTATTTTCTTTCCATTACTTTTTTTATTTACTGTTTTGAGAGTCAATATTACTTTGATTCTCCTTCCATGTTCCACCATTTTAAGAGGTATATTTTTCCAAGTTTAAAAAAAAAATTCCTATCTTTTTACATTATGGTTATTTCCTAATACCCTAGCCCATCCCTATCAATTTCCTCAATAAAACTGGGATGAGGGGGAGGGAAGGAGAGAAAGGGGGAAAAGGGTGGGGAACCAGTTAAATAATACCAACCTAACAGGTGATTGTACCACAGATCCTCTAAACCAATCAGTCAGTCAACAAGCATTTAAGTGCCTACTATATGCAAAAAATGTTTGTTGATTGACTGCTTTTGAGTATATTATTAAGTTCTTCATAAAATCTCTTTCCTTCATGCTACACAACAAATAATGGGGCATAAAATGCAAAAAATCCTTTTTCTTTTATACTTATCATGAGCACTTCAAGAAGAGTGCTTCTAACTTGAAATAGCTGAGTAGGTTAACTGGGGGTTTTTTTGCTTTTTTTTTTCTTTTGGGAGGGCAATTGGGGTTAAGTGACTTGCCCAATGTCATATAGCTAGTAAATGTTAAATGTCTGAGGCCAGATTTGAACTCAGGTCCTCCTGACTCCAAGGCCAGGGCTCTATTCACTGCACTACTTAGCCACCCTGACTTTTTTATTTTTAATTTTGAAAATGTATAACACAAAAGGTTCATGCCTAGATATACTATAGGTGGAAGAAATGAGGGGCATGATCAGAAAGTCAAACTCATAAAGATATGTATCTGTAGTAGGCCAAGACTTTCTGGGGTCTTGGCCACACTAGCTCCCCAGTTCTACAAGGTCATTAGGCAGATATGCAAGGAGAGTATAATCTTGTTGGGTGGATGCTCTCATTGGTTTTCTGAATATCTAAAGAAAGTACTGAAAGTTAATTTGCAAGTCTTGATTGGGACTCCCTGTTTGTTTGTGCCTCTGGAGATGGTTCTAGGATAAAGATCTTAATGAGTGATTAGCCTTGGGCTGGGGTAGGGGAAAGGCCAGACCCAAATCATGTAATCTTCCCTGTAATAAGGAATATAAGCTCTATGGTTTTCTTGTATCCTTGGGTTAGTATGGAATAATTCTGCAATAAACAGACTATGAAATACATCCCCGTCTCTTTGTCTCTTTCTTTTATTCAGCTGGAAGCTTTCTCACACTCTCTCTTTATTTTACTCAGCTGGTAGCTAGGCCCAGACTGCTGGCCAGAGCATGTTTCCTCAAAAAGGATATAACACTTATAAGAAAACTCTTTTAGAGCTTGATGTTCTTAGAAAATACTGCCTCCCCCCCCCAGTGACACTCTTTCATGTCTCTGTTTCACTGTTTATCTCATGATAAACTCTGGAATGTTTCTAAATCCATCTAATCCAATCCAACCATTGATATGTTATGGGGAAGGAGAAGTAAGACTATAATGCCATACACAAGCAGCTTCCCAAAAGAACACTACTTTGAACAATTTTTAAGTTCTGATTACAGAGTATAGTGAACACTCTATTCCATAACAAATCAAGTCAAACTTTCTCAGAAAGTTAAAGTACAGTATAATATTCACAACATTACATCCTATCACAGAAAAACACAATATAGTGTTCATAAAAGCTTAACATTAGAATGGCCACATAGTTTTCACCAAAGTGGTCACAATATTGAGAACAAAGAACAAAAGAAAAATCATCTGGTTTCCCTAAGAGGGAAACCCTCCTTACTTAATCATTCAGTCATCTCAAAGTACAATAGTCAAAGTCTTCCACTGATGGGGCAATCATAAGTTAACTTAATCAGTCACTTATCCAGATTCACAATTACTAAGTAGCATTAATCACTAAATACAATCATTAGAAAATTAAACAAACCCTCCACCCCACAGTGTCTAGTAAACCATCACACATTCAATATCCAAGGAGAGGCCTTTTCTTCATCTTGGCTCAGGGTGGTCTCTCAGATTCCCTGGATCCCCTTCCATGGTCCCAGCTCCTACCTGAATCCACCAAACAGTCCCCTGGATTCAGAGGCAGACAGTTCCCAGGTCCTCATCCAGTCCTCCAGGCAATTTTTGATACACACTGAAGTTCACAGGGTCCAGCACATCTCAAAACCTTCACCACTTCTGTTGCCAGGAACTCAAGGATCAACCAAGCCACAAACAAAGTCTTAGCCTGGTCATGTTTCTTCAGTCTTCCAGCAGTTCAGCTGGCCCTGGCAACCAGAAGAAATCTTAGCCTTCCAGGTGGTCTCCTCAGCAGCAACTTCAACTTTCACCAGATTCTGATCTCATAAAAAACTCTGACTCAGTTTTCAGTCCAAACAGCCCAGCTTCCAGATGCTGTGAAAATTCTGCTCCTTCCACCAGGAATCACCAGGAGGAAAAATTCTTGATTCTGTCTGCCTCTCTTTCATTTTCTTCTTATACACACACACACACACACACACACACACACACAAACATACACACACACATTGGCTTCCTGTCTCAGCCAACCCCTTCCTGTTATGTCAGCAACAGGAGACAGAGTTTACACCTTCTGGTTACAGAGGTTACACCTTCTATTCACTGCACCACTTAACCACCCTGACTTTTTATTTTTAATTTTGAAAATGTATAACACAAAAGGTTCATGCCTAGATATACTATAGGTGGAAGAAATGAGAGGCATGATCAGAAAGTCAAACTGATAAAGATATGTATCCTCACAAAGGGTATAACACTTATAAGTTAATAAGGGCTAACTACCTGCTAAATTAATTACCTTTACAAGGACCCATATTACAAAATATTCAAGTAGGTGTATAAACTCAAGATGGTTCTTGTTCATATCTGCCTTGCTTTCCTCAGATGCCCCAAGTGTTACGCCAAGACTTTCAGTCCTATGATCCTCAGCAGTATCCCATCCCTACATTCCTTGAGCAACCAGAATCCTTGTGGTTGTTCCGATTAGGTCCTTATAAAACCACCCCCTTGCCATGAATTTCTGTATCTTCCAATTCAGATCTGAAGTTCATTCATATGAAAATAGGAATGAGAGATAACAGCATAGTGTTACCCTTCTTCAGGGGAGGTACATTTTAAAAGGAATCAAAGTATTAAGCTAGAGGGTTACTAATCTAACAGTGAAATTTTGGGGAGACCAACAGGGATAAGGGACTTTTTGTTCCTTGATCAAGATGATTGGGCAGGCCCTTATGTGGGGGTGTGATCCCTGAGTGGGTGCCCTTGAAGTCACAGCACATAGGTGACAATTTACCCATCCATGTGTGAGTCTAGCTCAGAATATCACTATGAAAAAAGATACTAATTTGAAGTCTACACTTCTGCTTTCAAGAGCCCAGAGTCTTGTGTCTAGTTGATCTGTCTTTTCCATATCTCACCCCTGAATTAGCTTAATATTTAGTCACCTAGGCATATTGTAGTTTTTTCTCCTCTCCTGCCCTAATCAGCCAATATGACATATAAATTTCCTCAGTCTTTGTTGTCAGGACCTTATGTCACATGGCCTGGTATCTTCTGTAAAGAAAGTATATTAATTTCTTGTTAATAGTAATTTAAATATTATTTATAAAAATGACCTCCCACCCATCCACCCACCCAAATGCTTGAAAACATATAAACCACTAAGCAACTACTGAGCAAAATACCTCACTGTCAAGGCTCCGATAAACAATGGAATTATTAGCCAAAATGCATTACCATGCTTAGTTATATTTCACATGGTATTTGACAATCCATAGGGGCTACTTCTACTTCTCCATAAATAAGATATACAATTTAATGGGTCTCTTTTATCTTACACATCATAGTGAATCTATGGAAACATCACTTAACCTCTTCTATCTATCTTTCATCTGCCATGTATTTACAGATATGAATGAACTGAAATGATAACACTTTCGATTTTAAACTATGAATATGTATTTTTATGTTGCCTGTGATGAAGGGGGAGAAATAGATGGGAAAAAAATCAAATACAAAATCTTAAGGCCTATGCCATAGTTTCACTACAATACAATTTTATACAAGGAGGAGCGCTTTGGGATCACAGAATCACAAAAAAGCAGAATTATAAAAGACTCCAGTAGCCATTTCATCAAAATCATATTTGAAAAAAGAATCCCCACAAAACCATTCCGAAGAAATAGTCATCCAGCTTTTGCTCTAAAACTTCCAATGAGGGAGAACCTGTCACCCAAAACAACCTATTCCATTTTTGTTACACTCTAATTGTGTTCTTGACATTGCATTAATTTGTCTCTTTACAACTTCCACCTTTTTCTCCCACTTCTATTCTCTAAGATCAAGAAGAACAGGTATAATCTTTTTTTCTGCCCATAGCCTTTAAAGCATATGAGAAAACTTATCATGAGCCCCTCCCCTGAACTTTCTCTGAGGGCTAAACATCCTTGGGTCCTTCCATTGACCCTCATAGAGCAAGGACTCCATTCCCTTCCTCATTCTGCTTGCCTACCTCTGGACCTTCTCCTGCTTATCAAGGACCATCTTACACTGGGTTGTAATGGAATGCAATATTTCAGCTATCATCTGACCAAACCAGAGTTCTGAGTTACTAGTACCTCATTGTTCCTTGAATAAAAATGCCTTTTTAACACAACTCAAGTTTGCATTAGTTTTTTTGACTGCCATATCTCATTGTTAACTCATGTTGAGTTGGAAGTCCACTAAAATCCCCCAGTGAAGTACAACATAGGCCTTTAGGAAATACCTGTAACCAGGGGTGTGCAGCAACCAACTTGAACTCTCCCACAAGAACTGATTGTTAAAATTTCAGTGTAAGTATTTACACTTCAGAAATCAATAAAGCTTACAAATTAAGACTTGATTTATTATTCCACTGACTGTCTTGAGAAAATGATGAAGAAAATAATAACAGTGAATATTAAACTTAAAAGTATATTGTGCATGTTTTTTTCATAGACTCACTTGTTAGCTTACATACCTCTCACCTACAGCCCCAAATCCCTGGTAATAAACTAGCACATTCCAGTTCTGGTCTTGGAAGTCAGTCTCAAAAAATTCATATTCTCTAGGGTTAACCTAGGGTTAACCCTGGGAAAATTCTAAATACAGGTCATATCTAGAGTTCCAAAAATTTACTAACAGGGTCTCCAAGTATTCAAAGTAACAGATATATTTTTGGTATAGAACTGCCTTTATTTTTTTCACCCCATAGAAAATTGGGATGACATTTTTTAAAGGAAATTACAAAACCAACAAGCAGATACTGAAAATACAAAAAGAACTCATAATAACTCATGAACAACTGCTCCATATACACCCCTCTTTGGTGCCTCACACTTTTATCCCAGGATCATAGTCTTTTGAGCTCAATATTATGGTTTGGATTCCTGTCAGAAGGGTGCTGAATTTACTACTGCCATCAGGATAATGTTCTAACATTTCAATGAATACCTCAGTCTCCCACAGAGTCCTACAGAGTCCCTCCCAGATATGTAGTGCCATCTTGTGATTTGAGATCCTTGCAAAAAGGCAGACATAGTTAGAGTCTTCTGAAAAAGAAACCCTCCTTATATTAGATCTTCATTGCAAAAATAACTTACAGTAAGAGCAGGAATCGAACTGTAAGTCTTTCCCTCCCTTATGTCATAGCTTTAGTCCCTTTTTTATCTTCCACCTGCAGGAATCACAAAGATATTCTTCTTTCTCCAAGAAGCATGCTTTTCAGCAACAACTTTCCTCTCTCTCTGAAGACCAAAACCCTTTCCTTTCTCTCTGGAGGTCTCTGGATTTAAAATTTTGAGGTTATTACTGAGGTTAGTTCTGAGAATGTTTCTTTCTAAATAAAAGTCTAGATTCTGGCATCATGCTCACTAGGAAACCCCAACTTCTAATTATGAGGTACACATTCAGGAATAGCATTGTCCATGAATACCCCTCTAGAGCTACGTGAGAAAATGTGGAACTTGTATATATTTCTTCAGTATATTTCACAGTTGATGTAGCATTGATGATATTGCCAGTGGTAGGAGACCCGTGTAATTCCTGTTTGCCCTAAGACAGTCATTAATGGCTCCTGGGATGGATACTTGCATTTTTTTGAGAATTTTCAGCTCATTCTTTCTTCTGGTTTTAGAATCTTCCCTATTTACTTATCTTATTGGGTTCTTGAATTTTATTTTAGGCTGTTTTCTTGAAATCTTCCCAAAGAAGAAAATGAGAAAAGTCAAGAGAAGAATTGGAATGCAGGGTTAATGTTCATAGAGGCATTAAGTCCAAAGGAAAGGAGACAAAAACATAGATAGAACTAGTCAGACTACAGGTTATCTCTTCTTTCCTTCAACCACCACCACTTCTCAAACCCAGGCCTGCTCTGCTTTGATCTGGTCTGTCCTCAAAACTGAGAAAAGGTGCAAGGGCTTCAGAATTATATTGCTTACCTATAGAGTAGCACAACAGCATTTCTTTTCCATCCTCTCAAGAACCCTGGCAATCAAATCACCTTGGGGTCAGCCCCAGTTACTAAGTGGTTTGGTCCTCTTAACAAGGTACAAAACAAGAGCATGGTAACATTCTGAAGGGATTCTTAACCTGGGGCCCATGAACTCATTAAAAATCCATCTATCTATCTCTCTGTCTGCTATATTTCAAATAACTGGTTTCCCTTGTGATCAGTCTCATGTATTTAACTATATGCATTTCAAAAGATTATTCTTAGAAAGATCCCTAGGCTTCACCAGACTGTAAAAGATATTCATGACAAAAAAAGGGCTATGAATCTCTGCTCTAAAGAAACAACCATATTATTTTATACATTATTATATTATAGCTACATTATTAGCTATAATGTTAATTAAATATATTTTGGAGAGGGGTGGCTAGGTGGTACAGTGAATAGACTACCATCCCTGGAGTCAGGAGGACCTGAGTTCAAATTTGGCCTCAGACACTTAACACTAGCTGTGTGACCCTGGGCAAATCACTTAACACCAACTGCCCTGCCTCCCTTCCTCCAAAAATCAAAAACAAAATATATTTTGGAGGTATTGGACATTATGTGCCAGATATAGAGTTATTACAGCTGAATCCATAGGACAAAGAAGACAAAACTACAATAAGACAAAAACATTATGAATTAACACTAGAGAATTTTAATCCTTAAAGTGTTCACTCAGCAATCATCCCCTGCCAACATTCACACAACCAATCCTACACCCACACACTCAGAATGAGCTGCTAAGGAGAAAGGTAGATGCCCTGAAAACCTGTTGCCTTCTAACTGTGGTCTAGCCCTAAGCCAGAATTCTCAAAGGCTGCAGAGATTCTTCCTGGAACATCCTCTCCACCATCTCTCCACTATACAAAAAGCAACAAATGATGATTCAATCTCACCAAAGAAGAAAATGAGAAAAGTTAAGAGAAGAACTGGAATGAAAGTCTAATGTTCATAGAGTTGTCAAACCCAAAAGAAAGGGTACAAAACCAAAATAGAACTGTAACAGTTATTACAGTTTTGGGGGGTCAGGCTGTATAGGTTTCACCTATACCCTTCCTCAACAGGCTTTGGGCATCCCCGGCTCCCAGCTTCTGCTTTCTCTGGGAGAAACAGCTGCACAGAAAACTTAAGACACAGGGCTTGCTTCTTGCTACTTTCTCTTAGGCTTGGCGGCTGGAACTCCCTCTCATTCTCTAAACTTGGCGTGGCTGAACTTCCTTTTGCCTCCAGGTAGCCTGTATTTAAGTCCTTTCTCCAGGGCCCCTTAGGGCCCCTCCCCTGGCCTTGCCCTTGCCACAGCGAGCCAATCATGCATCACCCCAAAGGCGGAGAGATAATCCTGTGCAACCTTCGCATTCTGCCCCCAGGTGATCACGGGCCTCCTGTTAGCTGATTACAACAAGAGCCCCAACACAAGTCTTGTCCCCCCTCCCTGAAAAGGTACTCAGAGTAGGTTCACAAGTCAATGGAATCTACATCCTTCACCGTTTGAGGGAGATGATGTAGGAAGCCAAAATAGTCTCAGTAGCATATCTATCAACAAAGAAGGAGGAAACAGAAAGGTCATGGTAATAAGGAGATTACCCAAAAAAAAGGTCACAGTGATGAAGGGGATGAAAAACAAAAGATTTCAAGAGAAAAACTTCAAATAAAAGCCAAGAAAACAATTAGATAAATAAATAGGGAGGATTCTAAAACCAAGAGAAAGAATGAGTCATAAATCCTCCAAAATAACATGTAAACCACTATTAAAAATATTTTAAGACAAAATAAAGGGAATCAATGTCTTATGAAATACAGAAAGCTGTGAATTCCTAAGAGAACATGTAACAATAAGAAAAAACCCTACAGAATGGTTCAAAAGATAAATAAAATCTATAAAAGAAGCTGCTGGGAATGAATATGTCAGAACTAAGAGCACTCAATGAAAAATGTAAAAATCCAATGAGCAATAGTATCTCTAAAGATGTTAAAGAGAGATTAACAAATTCTGAACACAAAAATACTGGAGAAAACAAAAATAATTAATGACTCAGCACAAACCAAAGCCATTGACTTTGAAGACAATTCATAGCCCAGAATAATCACAGGGGCATAGATTTAGAGCCAGAAGGGACCTTCTGGGCCTATGACCCCAACATCCTTATTTTATATGGGAGAAAACTAAGGCATGGAGAAGATACATGACATTCTCAGGGCCACCCAGCTAATTAGAGCCTCAGGTAGGCTTTAACTCATGTCTTCTTTCCTTGAAGTCTATTATCTTGTCCACTAAACCACATAGAACTTGACAAATTAAACCACCTGAGTATCATAATGCAGGAAATAATTCCCCAAAAGTGCCCAGAATATGTGAATGCAGAAAACAAGCACCAAAATATCAGGGTACCCAATGGAATGTCTTCACAGTATTCAGAAATTGACTTGGATCATTTAAAAAAATACATTGTACTGTAGTTCAATGGTTCCAAGAATTTCATTGACATTTTATGCCTTAAGGCAGATTATCACCCTTCTATGCCCTAGTAGTTCTTATAAGATGTTGTGGTTAAAAGAAATGTACCACCTGGTGATCAGTTTTATGATGATGAACCTCTCCAAATTTGATTAAGATGGTCCTCATAAAAGAGACACGACTAGGAGCATGTTTTCTTAACCTTTCTAGCTTGGTAGAAGCTACCAGAACTTCAAATACATTGGAACAGGCTTTGATAACTCAGGATCAACTCCACACTGTGACAAGGTATTGTTTTTGTTTAGTCCTTTTCAGTTGTGTTCAACTCTTCATGACCCCTTGTGGAGTTTTCTTTGCAAAGATACTGTAGTGGTTTCCCATTTCCTTTTCCAGCTCATTTTATAGAGAGGAAACTGAGGTAAACAGGGTTAAGTGACTTGCCCAGGGTCACACAGCTAGTAAGTATCATAGGACAGATCTATCAGGAAGATGAGTCTTCCTGACTCCAAGTCCAGTATTCTACACTGCTCCTTTTAGCTGCCCCAATTAAAAGGTATTAGTGAAGGTCTCTGTAGTAGAGTCAATAGGTTTTGTGATTAATAGTTGACTGCATCCCAGGACCCCTAGATGCATAGTATCTGGCTAAATGTAGATGTCTCCAATACTAGCACTTCTCATTTCCTTGAGATTTTTCTCCCTCTTTATCATTTTTTCCCTTTCTACTTGACCTTGATTTCTCACTCTTTGCTATTTCCCTTTTCCAAAACAGTTTTTGATATGTCTACCTGTTAAAAAATTAAATAATAAATATCTATCGAGGACCTACTATGTTCAAATTATCTGGATGCCATGGGGAGGGAGGGATACAAAAATCCATGATGGGATTTTTGTCTTCACAGTGGTTACAGTCTAGTTAGAAAAGTAATTGACTTTTCTCTCTTCCTCCTTAGGGAAAAAAAAGGCACCATATAAACACACTGTAGTGTTCATCTCTTATACTGCTTCTCTTGTGAAATTCTGTTGAAAGCTATTTGCCCCCATCACATATATCTCCATTGATTTTAGGGTGAATCTATATAAACCAGGGAGTGCTTGGGTGCAGCGAGTGGTGTTTCATGACATCTAAGAAGCAGTATAAAGGATACCTTCAGAGAAAAGTATAACTGGGAAACAAGGGGAGCAGGTTATATAGTAAAAACCAGGAATTAACAATATACAGTTTACATGTTCTGTTGGTATCCGAGCAATGTTAATGGAAACAAATGAAGATCCCTAGCAAATTGGATGGATTCCCTTTGGAAGACCTGGACAAGAGACACTCAGGATGATAGAGTTTAGATGGGTTGCAATCTGCATTGCTAGAAGCACTGTCCATATTAAAAAAACTCACAGGTTCATCAAAGTAGGAAAAATGTCCTTCAAAATGATGATGATGATGATGATGATGATGATGACAAATTATTATGATAATGATGACCTTCTTAAAACTCAATAATAAAAAAGATGAAGAAAAGAAACTTTAATATTACAACTGCTGCTAGCTATATAGATTGTGCAGAAGAGATGAGATAGGGAAAGAAAGCATTTCATTCTGTTTCTGCTAGAGAAACAGAAGACATTTATCAGGGTAATTTCATGAAGGATAATTCTTAGAATCCCATATTCTTTAAAGAAAACCCTAGTAATTGTTTTTTATTTGTTCTAAATTGCAAGAGGAAAAAATTTATTACTAATTGCACAATTATTTCATTACACAGCCCTAATAAAAAAAAGTACTTGAAGTCTCAATTACATTTTGAGAAGAATTACTTAATTTAATAAATAATTTTTGACTGAAGTGATTATTTACTTAAAACATATAATATGCAGGATGAACCTCAAATAATATTTTTCAAGTGCCGTATAATAAAATAATTGTGCAATTAGTAATAAACAATGGACAAGAATGACAAATGTTTTATTTAAAACTTGAGGAAAAGCACATCACTTGCTTTTTTTTGCAAACAAACACAGTCCTATGGCATATTAATCAAAGCGGAGTGTGTGTGTGTGTTTATGTCTCTGGCAGTTCTGCTTTTAAAGTAAAATCTTTAACATCAGAACTTAATGCCCAGTTTTAATTTGTCTTCAATGAAGAAGACAATCAAAGTTATGAAAGAGCCCCTTGATTACTTTTCTGAGGGCCTGGGATTTTGACATGTCCATGGCTCTCTTGTATAGCATCAATATATGGTGCTTGAAAGAGCAGTCCCCATCTTGAACATTGCTACACAGACTAATAGAGAACTATGCCCTTGAGAAAAGGGGGGATGGAGGAGGGGGGTGAGAAAACAGAAGAGGGAGAAAGGAGAAAGAGAGAGGAAGAGGGAGGGGAGATGGAGAAGGAGAGGGAGAGGGAGAGGGAAAAGGACAGGGATAAGGACAGGGAGAGGGACAGGGAGAAGAGCACCAAGCAGAGACAAAAATGAAATAGAACTGCCATCTGGTATTTTTTCATAGTCCATGAAAACAATTATTAAAGGTAGAAAACAACCAGAGAGTGCTTAGCAAAGGTTGTTAAACCACTACTCCAAGGGCAAGTCACTGTAGATTGCTAAAGAAGATTGTCAGGGAAAAGATAAGCCAGTTTTCACTAAGAAATCTGATGTTGCCAGCTGTGTGTGTGTGTGTGTGTGTGTGTGTGTGTATCAATTCACAGAATGGGTATTTGACAGGCAGCAGCTAAAGGAGCCAATAACTGAATATACTTTAAGAGGATATTTCTTCCTCTGTTTCTTGGTAATATGTAACGAAATTAGAGAGAAGGCATAATTTCATTGGTTAGCATATCCTTTTTTAATAACAGCCATTACTAAAGTTTCTCATTCTGGTTTAGGAAATGTGTCAGGAACCTGTTTAGTTTGATAAGCTTCTTTTTTGCTCTTTTTTCTCTTTCCTCATTCCCATTCCCAAAACAGATATGACTGTACCATATTTCCTTTGTTTTGAAATTTACCCATACCTCATAACATCTCGGCCAGGTCTGCAGATGTTTTCCAAAATGATTGTATTGGTTAGTGCTAATGGGAAAATGCTAGAAGAGACTACTAGGATTTTCATTCCTTCCCTGGTAGGTGTGATAACAGCATTTTGTGTTCTTTAGCCTCAAAGAAATGATTTTAGTAGCAGGAATTTCTCACCAAGTTAGAAAGGATTTTGGCATTTAAAAAGGGATATTTCTGGGAAGACAGGGCTCATCACACCCCACAGAATAATAACAACAACTAACATTTACATAGTGCATTAAAGGTGGAAAGTACTTTAATAAATTAATCAATAAGCATTTATTAAGGTACCTACTATATGTCAGGCATTGTTGTAAGTGCTGAGACTAGAAAGACAAAAATGAAATAGTTTGTGCTCTCAAAGAGGTTATATCTATCCAGGAAGACAATGAACACACATATAAGTAAGTAAAGAATGAACATGAAATAAATATAAAGTAGTTTAGAGAAGAGGAGTGTTAATAATTATTCTATATACCCACTCTCTGAGGTAGGTACTCTAGATATTATTATTTCCACTATATAGATGAGGAAACTAAGGCTGAGAAGTTCATTTATTTGCCTAAGTCATAAATATCAAAGGAAAAACTTGAATCCAGCTCTGGTTCTAGAATTTTATTTCATATGCTATACTGTCTCACTTCCCACCATATTGTGTTGGCAGTCACCAACTCCACCTACATGTAGGGTGATCCTATCTATTCCTAATGAACTAGTAAAATTGCCTCTAAATATCATTTTACAGACTTCAAAATAGTGGCAAAAAGTCATCCCTTTACACATCTTTGAGACCTAGGGATTAGCAAAAACTCAAACATAAGGTACTGCTAACAATAAAGATCAATAAAAATAAAAGCGAGTCATCTTAGTGACTATAAGCCAATGGGAAAACTGAATTCAATTTGCAAAAATTAGATTTAGTATACTTGCAATTCTATACACCCTCAGAGTCGGGATAAGTGTGGAGTCCTCCAAAAAGAATTTAAAGATGTTTACCTTGATATCACATTTTAAGCACACATTTCCTTTCTTTGCATAGCGAAACTCTTTATAATCTACTCTGAAAGCAATTTGGCTTCTGGATGCAATTCAGACAATTCATAGAATCTAAGGGAAGAAGGAACTTTTGAAAACTGTGTTTGGGAAGAGAAAAAATCCAGAACTGCTATGGTTTGAGCTTTAATTCCCTTAAAACGTGTCTATGTTCCTATCAATGGTCTTCTCATAACCATATGAATTCTCAAAACGAATTGATTAATCTTCATTTGCATTTTCTACATAGGAAATTCCTTGTCTATAACTCATCATAATATAGGCAAGCCTGACCTGGGAATCAGGAGACATATTTCAACCCTGGTTCTGTCACTAATAAGTTATTTTAAACTTGGGCAAGGTATTTTTATGTCTATAGATATGTCCTCATCTTTTAAATGAAGGGGGTGCATTAGGTGATTTCAATATTAGCACAAGATCACTGTATGATGTGTTAGCTTTCTAATCGTAGGGACAGAGGGATGAGAATGAATTACTATGACAAGAGAAGTGCCAAGACCAATATGGAATATGATATCTGAAATTGTAAGTAAGAGGAGACGATAAGCATAAAGGTATCTAGAGTAATTATTCGTTTAATTTCTACTTGAGACCTTATCACAGAAGACATTATCACAGAAGACTTGGCCAAAATCTGCTACTTTTTCATCAAACACAGCTAACTAAAGAAAAAGTAGAAGCTTATTCTAAATACAAAGTCATTCAGGATTCCCCAATAATTCATCCCCCAACATAGCAAATAAAGCTTACATTGGTTTTCTATGTCGAGTCAGATGTAAAGAAAAATTTAAGGGGAAAAAAAGTAACTTTATCCATACTCATAGTTCCATCTTTCTGTCCAATGAAATACTATGTGGTACAATTAAACATATCTTAAAGGGGACTATTTCAGATGTAAATACATTTCTTAAGAATTGTCACCAAGGAGGAGAGTGGACTGAAAACTGCCTCTATAATTATAGAGTACATTATGTTTGTCTTTCTGCAAGTGAAAAATAATAATTATGTGTACACAACATGAAAGTTGGTTTTGGTAACGCCATGCACAAGCAGCTTCCCAAAAGAATGCTACTTTGAACAGCTTTTAAGGTTCTGATTACATAGTATAGTGAACACTCTATTTATTCCGTTACAAATGAAGGCAAATATTCACAACAAATCACAATATAATATTCACAACATTATATCTTATCACAGAAAATCACAATATAGTGTTCACAAAAGCGTAACATTAGAATGGCCACACAGTTTTCACCAAAGTGGCCACAGTATTTAGAACAAAGAACAAAAGAATTATCATCTGGTTTCCCTAAGGAGGTTTGCCTCCTCATTCATTCAGTCATCTTACAATACAATAATCAATCTTCCACTCATGGGGAAATTATAGATTAACTTAATCAGTCACTTATCCAGATTCACAATTACTAAGTATCATTAATCACTAAATACAATCATTAGAAAATTACACAAATCCTCCACCCCTTAGTGTCTAGTAAACTTCAGTTTCATCACATATTCAATATCCAAGAGGAGGCCTTTTCTTCATCTTGACTCAGGGTGGTCTCTCAGATTCCCAGGATCCACTTCCATGGTCCCAACTCCTACTTGAATCCACCAAACAGTCCCCTGGATTCAGAGGCAGACAGCTCCCTCATCCAGTCCTCTGGGAAGTTCTTGGTACACACTGAAGTTCACAGGGTCCAGCACATCTCAAAACCTTCACCACTTCTGTTGCCAGGAACTCAAGGATCAACCAAGCCACAAACAAAGTCTTATCCTGGTCATGCTTCTTCAGTCCTCCAGCATGTTCAGCTGGCCGTAGCACCCAGAAGGAATCTCAGCCTTCCTACCTGCCTTCCAGGCAGTGTCCTTGACAGCAACTTCAGCCTTCACCCAATTCTGGTTTCATAGAAAACTCCAACTCAATTCGCAACCTAGTAGCAGCCTAGCTTCCAGATGCTGGAACAATTCTGCTTCCTCCACCAGGAGTAAAAATTATTGATTCTGTCTATCTGTCCTCTGGAGCTCTTCTTAAATACACACACACACACATTGGCTTCCTGTCTCAGTCAACCCCTTCCTGTTATGTCAGCAACAAGAGACAGTTCACACCTTCTGTTTCTTTCACCCTTAGGGCTAAGTACTTGCTAAATTAATTACTGTTACATTCCACCCCTCCAGGATTATTGGCCTTACA
This sequence comes from Pseudocheirus occidentalis, assembly GCA_028646575.1. Lineage (NCBI taxonomy): Eukaryota > Metazoa > Chordata > Mammalia > Diprotodontia > Pseudocheiridae > Pseudocheirus > Pseudocheirus occidentalis. Next base: position 148,849,669 of record CM053598.1, on the reverse strand, counting down.
ATTTCAATTTAAATGGCCATGAATCCGGGATCCTGGAATGAATAGAGGCACTATACTTTGTAATCCTGCCAACTATGCTACAATGTAAGGCCATGCACAAGCAGCTTCCCAAAAGAATGTGACTGTGAACAGCTTTTAAGGTTCTGGTTACACAGTGTAGTGAACGCTCTATTTATTCCATTAAAAATGAAGGCAAACATTCACAACAAATCACAATATAATATTCACAACATTACATCTTATCACAGAAAATCATAATATAGTGTTCACCACAACTTAACATCAGAATGGCCACATAGTTTTTACCAAAGTGGCCACAGTATTAAGAACAAAGAACAAAAAATAATCATCTGGTTTCCCTAAGGAGGTTTGCCTCCATTACAGTTTCCTTTCTATGAAAGGACTAGAAGAATGCCTCTCAACTTTCCAGATAATTTGGGAAAATGAAGCCTTCCATAGCAGAAATTCTTTGAAGAGAAAACACTGAAGAATACAACCCTTAAGAGGCAGCTGTTCTTCCTACCCTTTTTCTCAGGAGATTTGAGGGTGAAAGAATATGACAAAACAAAATATATAGCCAAGCTAGAAGTGCTCATATGACATAAGGGCCAAACAACATAGTAGGGGATTTGTAATGTTTTGGGCTCATTTCCATCAAGAAAACCTGAGGATTTTGTTATATGACACTACTATCCAATATTTTGTCATTTACTTCCCTTGCAAGCACACCATTCACAAAATTCAAAGAAATTTTCTCTCTACAGAGTAAAAGAAACAAACAGAACTTAAAACTAATGGTAAATACTGACCAGCAGACAACTCTTCCCCAAAGACATGTATTTTTTGTTCATTAACATTGGTAGAAATTACAACACTTACTGTTTGTCAGAACTCTTTGATATATGACTCCCATGATTATTTTCCACTGTGGATAATGGGAAATGCCCATTGTTTCTCCTTCCTGAAGTTCTCTGTAGCTGTCAATGGGCAGCATCCTTTCTTCATGCAGTTCACTGAAACTCACAGTTCCAACGTGATATTTCTAATCCTTTTTCTAGGGAAAAAGACAAACTAACAAACAAACTTTATTGTTGGCCCCTTGGCAGTACACTTACATGGAGATCTTCAAAGTTTTCTTGTCATGACAGGAGATTCATAATACTACTCCATTTTAACTAAAACAGTGCTAAGTTATGGCACCTCCACTTTGATGCCTTTCTCTTACCCTGAAGTTCCAGCTGAACTCTGTCCTCACACAGAGATTATCCAAAGAAATAAAAAAACATATATCACCCCTTTTACCTCTGAGATTTTTGTCTATACCCAATTGGGACATTGTGATTTTATGGTGTACAGACTACTCCAGACCACCTATCAAGGGTAAGGAATCTGTGGTCTCAAGGCCACATGTGGCTCTCTAGGTCCTCAAGTGCAGCCCTTTCACTGAATACAAACTTCAAAAAACAAATCCCTATAATAAAATGACCTAGGTGTTTTGTTTCTTCTCCTAGGAGTTTATAAACTTCACAAAATACTTTAATTTCTCTACAATTGTTTGTAATGTTATATGAGTCATTCTGGAACCAACTGAGCAGGATTACTCAAATTAATCAAGACCACTTTCCAGATCCTCTAAAGTAGGACGTTAGTACTTCCTAGCATAATCATGGACTGGGAGAATGAAAGGAGTAAAAATAATTAACATCCATTGAAAAAAGAAGGGAAGAAGGACATTTGAAACTATATAATAGGTATGAATTTTTCCCCCATAGAGAGTAGAGAAGGAGATAGGTGATTGTATTTGTAAAATAATGATGTCCCCCAGGAAAGAGGTCATCTAATAATTGTCAGAAGAAGAAGAGATGAGTAACAGTGGGTTGGTGACTCCATGCTGAGGGGCACTGAAGCAGCTATTTGTCGATGTGACATTAACAAAATGGGAGGTCTACATTCTTCCTAGGACATGTTTCAAAAATATAATGGAGAGTCTACCAAGTCTTGTCAAATCTGATGGCCACTACATATTCCTGGTAATTCTTTTGGGAAATGATGATTCATCAGAAGGACACTAAGAAGCATCATTAGGGGTTACAAAGTCTTGAGTAAAGACTTAAAAACTTTAATGCAGTTATAAACAAAAAAAATCTTAATGAAATTAAAAAGTTTTAAAACCTGAGAATAGGTCCATTGGTTTTATTAGTCTACTGGAGAGGTCCTGGACACAAAAAGGGCAAAGATTTCTGCCTTAGGGGCACAAAATGATGGTTTTATCATGATAGTTAAATCAAGATAAGGACTTCAGAAGGTAAAGATATATTTGATAAATGAACAATTATCTGAGAACAGAATTTTGATTTCTAAATCATGTTTTAAAGTATAGGACTAAAAAGCTTTTAGCTAGGGATGGTGATCTTAATGAAAACTGGTAAAAATATAATTATATTTATTTGTTTATCATGTTATTTAATTGATCAAGTGAGAGAAGATGAATCATTTATAACTGCCAAACCAGAGATCATGGAGAATATAGGAAGAAGAATATAAGTATAATTAGTAGGAGGCAATATTAAAAAAAAACACCCAGCAATAAACCATGTTCTCAGTAGAAATCACATAAATTTACCAAGTATGGATAATAAAGAAGGTGAATTAAGTGTCTTAATTCAAAAAGGTAAATTCAGCCTAATAATAATAATTGAGAAATGGAGGGAATGGACTAATGACTGGTTAGTTATGGCTGTTGATAAATGTTTTATTTAAAGGGAATAATAGATTAAAAGACCAAAGAAGTAGCATTATATATTAAGATACACTGATATGTGAAAATCCAATAACTAGAGAGGGAAACTACAGGGGAGAGCATTTGGATGATCTATCAGTAAGCATTTATTAAATGCCTACTGTTTGCCAAGCACTGTGCCAAGTAGTGGCAATTTACACACAATAAGTGAAACAATCCCCAGTCTCAAGAAAATCATATCATAATTATATATATATATACATATATATAAAGGAAGACAACAGGTACATATATATATATATTAATGAAGAAAAAAATATAATTTGTGGAGGAGGGAATTAGCATTTTGGTAGATCAGGAAAGGCTTCATATGAAAGGTAACATTTGCTGAATCTTGAAGGAAGTACAGAATTTTATGAGGCAGAGGTGAGGAGGAAATGCATTACAGGTACGAGAGATGGCCAGTAAAAAAGATAGGTAGATGGGAAATGGAATGCTGTGTATGAGAAACAGAGTACAGTTTAGCTGACCCACAGTGTTTGAAGGAGAGTAATGTATAGTGAGGTTGGAAAGAGAAATTGGGACAAGGTTGTGAAGAGTTTTAAAAGCCAAAATAGTTTCTGAAGATCAACTGTGAAAATTAATGGAAGGAGAAAGTATTGTGGTAGTGTCAGACAACCCACATGGACCAAATATGGGAAGATTTGGAAGAGTTTGAAGCATATCACAAATTTGGCAAGTAGAAGCGATATGGTTATGATCAGGGGACTTTGACTGTATGTAAATCTGTCAGACCTCTCTGTCAAAACCAGAGCAGATACTGTTAGTGACTTTTATAATGATCATTTGACACCTCAAGAAGTTCAGGAAGCAATGGGGGGGAGTTGCTATTGTATATTTTATTCTTCCCAGTGAGGAAGGACTGCTTGCTGATACAGACATAATTAGAAATATAGAAAGAACTACTGAATCAGATGGTATATTCAGGTTAGTAACTGTTGGGGTTTAGTTCCAGAAGTTTTCCAGATTGTTTGGCCCAAAACACAGCTCCATCAACAGTGTGTTAGTACACCTATCCTCCTATAGTCCCTATAAAATGATCCATTTCCAACTTTGTCATTGTTGCAAATCTATTGGGTATAAAGTAAAATTTCAGAGTTGTATTAATTTGCATTTCTCTTATTATTAGCAGTTCAAAATATCTTTTTCATATAGTTATTGATAACTTGTATGGCCTCCTTAGAGAACTTAGAGAATTCATATCCCAATGAACCACTTTTCTATGAACCAAAGAGAAGATTCTGAAATGCATCATTTAAGGGACAATTGGTATGCATTTAGAAAGGAAAGCAATCATTACTAAGAAGGAGCATGTCTTCACCAAAACTATTATTAAATACAACACTAAAATTTATTTCCTGTTTTGAAAAAATTGCTAGACAAGTAGATAAAGGCAGTCCCTTAGTCACAGTCTAGCTGTAGGTGAGCAAAATATTTGACAGTCTCTCATGCTGTCCTTATTAATGAATGTGAAGAGATATGGGCTAGAATCATGGCTTTTTAAACTTTCCACCAATGACCCCTTTTCACATTTTGGCAGCATCCTATGTACAATGTAAAGTGTGCATGCTTTGTGTTCAGAACCAAGGTTGTGGTAAAGTTGCACAAGGCAAAACAGGCAAACACTGCCAGAAACATCCCAGATTCATTATGCATTTGATTTTTAATTTTTGGCCCTTGTGTGTTTGGTCAGAAACCTATTACTGTTGTCAAATTATCAATACATGTGCCCCACATAAACACAAGCTCTTTGGAGGGTCTTTGATAATATTAAGAGAATAAAAGGAATCTGAGAACAAGACTTCTAAGACCTAATGAGCTAGATGATAGATGGTGGTTTTAGAACTGGTTGAATGACTAGACCTAAATAATAATAGTTAGCATGTAAATAATGCTTTAATGTAAAGCAACCTACAAATACCGGCTCATTTTATCCTCACAACAACCCTGAGAGGTAGGTGTTATCATTTCTTTTTTTTGCTTTTTGGAGGGCAATTGGGGGTTAAGTGACTTGCCCAAAGTCACACAGCTAGCAAGTATGTCAAGTGTCTGAGGCCAGATTTGAACTCAGGTCCTCCTGACTCCACAGTGGGTGCTCTATTCACTGTGCCACCTAGCTGCCCCTAGATCACAGTCTTAACAAGTCGAGGGCATGTATCAGCGCCCTGCAAAGTCAACATGCGTAACAGATATGTTATAGCATCATGACATTCTACTGTGACCTTAAGCAGCACTCAGAGAGACCTAGTATGGAGGACAGGAGAGGTAATATTCCTGCAGTATCTGCACTGATCAGAGTTCTGTAATAGTATGGTTAACACCAAGTGCCAGACTTTAGAAAAGACTACAGAGTCTCCCAAGGAAGGTAACCATCTCTGTGCTTTTGCCCTGGCCCTCCCTCTCACCTGGAATGCACTCAGTCTCCTCCTCCACCTCAGAGAATTATTCTCTTCAAGAAGCAGCTCAAGCACCACCTTCTACACAAAATGTTTTCTGATCCCCTAAATGTTTATGTCCCCCCTTCCAAACTATCTCCTATCCAACTAGTTTGTATTTATTCTCTTCATGTTTATTAAATATATAATCTACATATAATTGATATATGAATACATAATATATAATTAAATATATACATACATACGTGTGTATGTATATATTTGTTGAATCCTCATTAGATTGTACATTTGTGTGCTGGGATTATTTCATTGTTTGCATATCCAGCACAGTGTCTGAAATGTAGTAGGTGCTTAATAAGTACTTGCTGATTGACTGACTGATGGTAAAGGAATTGCCATAGAAGAAGGAATTGAAAAACACAGAAATATTTAGCCTTGAGAAAAGGGGACATGATAAGTATCCACAAATATTTGTTGAGCTTCCATGTAGAAAAGGGATTAGGTTTGGTCTGACTCAAGATAAATGGCTGAACTTCACACAGTGGATAGATTTGTCAAACGCTATGCACTGTGCTAAAATGAACCGTTATTTCTGGGTCTTGACCACCTAATTAATCATCTGGTTTTTTTCCTTTTTTGTTACTAGTTCAGAAGTTTTAATGATTACTGTTTTGTAATTTAGTATTGGTCTCTGTGCAACCAAAGCGCTCACCAATTTTAGTAATCCACAGTTGTCCAAATAATCTTACAGAATCACAGATCTGACCATATAACTCTCCTATTCGAAAGCTCTAAGGGACTCTCCATTTTCTATAGGATAAAATACAAATACTTCTTTTTAAGCATTAAAGTTCCTCCAAGATTTCAACCTCCCTTAACCTTTATGAATTTATTGAATATTATTTGCCTTCCATAACTATGTTAGAGGCTCGGGGATGTGGTGGTTAATGTTTAATAGAAAAGTTTCTTAGGTGGGATGGAGGGGTAGAGATGTGCACAGGAGACTTCTTTAAGTTTAATTTGTATTATAAACATTTCATCTGTGAGTATCTTAAGCTTAGGCCATCAACAAAACAATGAATCAAGCTCTGAATTTGTAGTGTTTGTTGATTTCAGCTCACACTGAAAATTCAACAATTAGTTCTTAAGAGTCAATTCAAGCTGGCTCCAGCACACTGATTATAGAGAAATTGAAGTACTAGCTTAAGTATGCCAAACTCAGCTCTCCGTATCTTGACTCTATGCCTTTATTCAAGTCATTCTCCATGAATTTCTCTTTCATTTCTGCTTTTACTTTATCTCTGTTTCTCAAAATCCTTGCCACCCATCAATGCTTCACCCCGGTGCCACCTCCTCCATGGTTTCCTTATTTCTTAAACTATTCGTTTTATCTTCCCACTTCAGTTTTCTTTGTAATATACATAGTTGCACATAAGTTCTATTCCCTTAAATATAATGCAAGTTCACTGAAAACAAGGACTATTTCATTTGCCTAAAACAATGCTTTGTATGAAGTAGGTGTTTAATAAATGCTTACCAAATTGAATTGAATGCTTCCACAGTCATGTTTCTTCTATCAAATAAAAATGGTATAGGCACATGAAAACAATGACTGGTAAAGTTCCATGAACTTTTGTTCTGTGTAGGATATATCATTTTATCACGGACTTTTACATTTGTCTTTTGGCAGAAATGAAATCAACTGTTTCAACTCCAAAGAATCCCTTTCTTGGAACACTAGAGGTACTTTAAATAATTTATTTTTATGAACTTGACTGCCAACATTGCTGCAACAAGTGGTATAATACGAAAAACAGCAGTTAATAGAGCATAAAAGAAAATGCATCATTTCCTCCTTGGAATCTAGTTCTATATCCCAAGAATATTTGGCTAAATCATCACAATACCATTATCAATAAATATATTTTATGGGTCACAGACATGCTTAAATATTTAAAAGAACATTCAGGGGAGAAAAAGAGCTCTGTGTTCCCTAGATGTTTACATTTTACAGGAGATGAGATGAACAGATGTAACTTCCATATTATCCTTCAATAAAATAGTGGAAATACGGGAAATACCGTGAGGCAGTGCATTAAATGCTAGATTTAGCACCAGAAAGACCGGAGTTCAAATTCTGTCTCTGATTAGTTGTGTAACCCTGAGTATGTTGTCTAACCAGAGTTTCTATGTATTTTAGGCAACTTTCTTAGATTTGTCTAATAAGTCATGGATAATTCTGTGGACGGTTTCCACTGCTGTGATGAAATCACAGATAATTCTAGTAAAAGAGAAGTATCTTGCTTTTCTGGTTTAGAATTTAGCTGAAGAGACAAACTTTACACACAAGGAACTATGAGTAAATGAGACAGAATTGCAGCTAGACAGAATAGATTGCTAAGGTATATATTAAAGACAGAAAATTAAATATAATATAGTAAGTTACTATTTATGTTTTATTGCTAGTAAGTGAAAAAGAAGTTGAATAAAAGAGCAACATAAGCTAGTTTCATCAAGAAAGCTTTCAGCACAGGTGGGATTTGAAGACAGTAAGATCTAGATAAAAAAGATGTTTGTGTATGTTGGTAGGAAGGTGATTATAAGCAATTCAATTCAACAAACATTGATGAAACTCCTATGGCATTGAGCTAGGTGCTTGGTATAGAGGGGGGGAAATGAACAGGTTCTGTTCTCTCAGAGCTTGTGTTTGACTGGAAAAACATCAGCACAATTGAAATCAAATGTCTGTATATGTGGTGTGTGTGTGTGTGTGTGTGTGTGTAAGTGTGTGTCTGTGTGTTTAAATAAAGGAAATGCAAGCATATATGAAGGGAGAGGGGGAGGAACCAGCTGAGAATGAGAGATTGCTCATGCTACAAAGAATGGGGACCACGTCCTTAAAGGTGGAGCAGGGTGGAGCAGAGGTTGGGTGGGTGGGTGGGTGGGTAGGTGGTGGTGGTGGTGGTGGTTGTGGTGGTAAGAATGGGTTTAAAAGCAAAGGCAAGAAGTTACCTTTGAGAGAAAACAAAGGGAACTATGGAACTATCATAACCATGCTTATCCCAAAAGAATAAAAAACCACTTCTTTGTAGATCCAGGGTAATATGGATGTGGACATTGAATATACTTTTAGATTCAGGTGTGTTTGTTACTTTTATTACACTACTCTCTCTGCCTTTGTTTCTCTTTCTCTCTCCTCCCCCTTCACTCTCTCTCTCACTCTCTTTCCCTCTCTGTCTCTCTTTCTCTCTGTCTGTCTATCTCTCTGTCTCTCTCTGTCTCTGTCTCTCTCTTTGTCTCTCTGTCTCTGTCTCTCTCTGTCTCTGTCTCTCTCTGTCTCTGTCTCTCTGTCTCTCTCTGTCTCTCTGTCTCTGTCTCTGTCTCTCTGTCTCTGTCTCTGTCTCTGTCTCTGTCTCTCTCTCCCTTTTTATTATAAGAGAATACTCCTTTGGATCAGAAAGGAGAAATATTTTTGGAAATCAAGGTGACATAAAAATTTTAAATGCATTTTTTCAAAAAGGAATAGTAATACTTTTGCCTCTGACATATGGGGGAAAGAAGAAAAACAGTTGTTAAAAAAAATCTGTAAAAAACAGATATGTTAAGGTAATGATAAGAACTGATGAAGCTCACGTTGGAAAGTCTCTACCAACTCAGTAAC
>CM053598.1:148819362-148840312 GCA_028646575.1 Pseudocheirus occidentalis | reverse complement strand
AAAAAAACCTTGTTTTTTTTCTCAGATAATGAGATCTTTGGGGATGAGAATAATATCAGAATAAACACTTAGGCATCTAACACAATGACATCAGCCCTGTGGTCACAATAAATATTTGCTGATGGACAGCATTCAGGATTTCACAACATCTGGAGCACGTCTTTCTCTTTGTCATTCTTACCCTCAGACCTGTGTGATGCGTGTAAAGTACATTGTTAGCTTGTGATTAAGTCTCACTAAACTCAATAACTGAAACAGCTTTTCATTTCAGCCTTGAAAGTGGGGGGATGAACGTACCCAGAAAATAGTCAACTTTAGACAGGAACATTTTCTAGTTTGGAAATTATTTCCTTTTAAGAATTTCCTTTGAGAATATCTGAAAAACAAAACAAAATAAAAAGCTATGTGTATCTAATGGACTTTAGAAAAATTTAAAAGCAATTTGATTTGAAGTAATTTCTTTGAGCAAGCATAAAGATTCGCTCATATGTATCTATAATGAATCTCATCAGAAAAACCAAATCATTTGTTGATTGATACATCTGACAAACCTCAATTTACTCAGGGGAACTTATAGGGTTGTAATACAAATGTTAAGATTACTCTTGCATAAAGGGTGGGAGTGAAATCATGCAGGAAATTTGAAGCAAGTATTACATTTTTCTTTTTATTAAAAAAATACTTCATCCCCTTCCCTTTCTCTCTCCCCCACAGCCAACTTTCTGTTTTGGTTCCTTGACTCCGTGAGTTACTGGGCCCACCTCTCCATGCTACACAGAAGAAATATTGGCTGGCAGATTAATTTCTTTCCCACTGCTCTATTATTTATATAATATATATATACATACATACATACATATACACACATATACATATATACACACATATAAATACGTGCATGTATATGTACATACACACATCTATATACATATATTATATATACATATATATTATAAACACAGGTATACATTATATATGTATAACTGTAATCTTACTGTTTTATATGTGAAATGAATAATATAAGATATTAATGATGTGCTCTACCAAAGGGGAGTAACCACAATGATGTGTTTTAAATTTGATGCCACTCTTCAAGTGCTTTGAAATTTCATGCCTCAGAGCCTGGCATCTTCCAAAATAAATAAATAAATAAATAAATCTGGATCTAGTATAAAATTCAGAGAATTGAGTATTGTCTACTAAAGCAACAAGATTTACGAGAAACGTCTGGCTCAATTGCATTAGGAAAAAAAATGATTTAAAAAAATTGTTTCCCTGCCTTTTAAAATGAAAACCATCTGCAATGAAAAATTTAAAATGATAAATCTTCTCCTTTCACACTACTGCTGATAAATCGCTCGTTTTCTTTTGGGGGGGGGAGTGAGTGGGGAGGGAAGATGAAGGTGGTGATACAGAACACAGATATTCATTACCAGTTTAAAGGACACTTGGTTAAAAAAAATCTGTTTGTTCTTTTACTAAGATCCTTAAGGAGATATTAGACTTGTAATTGAAAAGGGACTCTAAGAATTAACTTGTTGGAACTAAAGTTTTGCCAAGGTTGGCTTTTACTAACTGTAGGGAGAAAAAAGCTATTTTCTTTTGATTCTTAATGACATGGGGACTTTGAGTCTTAGGATGAATTTAAGGTATGTCCTGTTTCACACAGCAAGGTTTTAAATAGGGGTCTGTTTTAAATGGGCCAGTTTTTTCCAGACTATATTTCTATACAATCTTGAAAGAAGAATCAATAGTGGGTGTTTATCCAGTTCTGCCAGCTTTTCACTTTGGCATCATTCCCCTCAAATCCAAGCTCTTCTGGGAAATGGATCTAGAAATGGAGAGCAGAAGAAAAAAGAACCAACCTATTCCTGTTTTCTTTTATTCTTCTACTCTTTGTTTGTTTGGCTTTGTTTCATATTTTATTTTATTTTTTAAAGAATTCCACGCTTATTTGGCTCTCTTCCTTACTATGAAAATACTTGTGGAAGAGGGTCTATATATTGTTTGTTTTGCGACAGATCCCAGCATACTTGGAGTATGGCAATAGCTAACATTTATGCAATATTTTAAGGTTTCAAAACACTTTACATATATTATCCCATTTAATCCAGAAAACAACCCTCTGATTTGGTGCAAGTATCACCTACATTTTACAGATGAGGAAACTGAGGCTAAGTTAAGTAATTTGCACAAGGTCCCAAAACTAAGTGCCTGACCATTTGGCACTCTGTCCACTGTGTAGTCTAGCTGCCTTAATAAAGAATGCATCATAATGCAATCAAATTATATAAAACTACTTTCCATTCCTTACAATTCTTTGTTTATTGGACAATAAAGGATCAATTCTGATCTATTTCGCTTTGAACCAGAAGAAGGTTAATGATGGGGTTCATACCTCTTTTCAAAAATAGATGCACCTTACACTACGCTTGGAAAACATATTAGAGTTTAATTTGGGAATCCAGGTGCTGGCTTTCCTAGTCACAAGCCAAGGTAATTGTTTCCTAATGCAACCTGGCAGTGCCATTGAGGGCGGATTATACTGAACTGCCATCCGGAGGTGTTCTAAGCAAGTGACAAATCCTTAACAGCAAGTCTCTGGATCTCCCCAGGTAAGCCCGGTGACTGCTTCTGGAGGAAGACAAGAGCACAGAGGAACTTGGAGATCTGAGGAGGCAGCTGCTGCTGCCTTAATGACTGGCATTGTCAATGTTGTGCTATGGGGTTGGCTGCTGCAGATCCACTCTCTTTTCCTCATGGGTGTTGCTATGGGTACCAGATCAGAGGTGTCATAGGCAAAAAAAGGGCTGGGGGAAGGCTGATGAGCAACGGAAAGAAATGAAGGCTTTCTGATGGCATCACACTATGAAGACATCCTTCCCATGTGGGCAGGTATGCTGCATTCTGCAACAGGGGTCCATTAAATATGGAGGGAAGGAGAGGTAGAGTGGGAGAACTGGTCAAATTATCAACAAACTATGTGGAAGAAAAATATTTTTCAACAGTGGCATTGGCCCTAATCTCCATAAGGAGAGTGATGATGTGGGGCCTTTGATATCAGGAGTACAACCAACATATCATCAAATGCCCTTGTAAATCATATGCATACATGTTTATATAGATAACATACATATGTATGTATATGTGTACACACATGTATAGGTATATACATATACATGCATACACATATATACATATATATGTATACAAATAAAATCTGTAGGGATGTTTCTGTGGCAGAGCAAAACTTGGGAAACCTGTTCATTATTTTAAAGGCTGCATATCCTTGTACATTAATTCTAACTCCTGCTGTTTCTATTCCACGATCATTGATCTTGTGGGGTTATAGACACTCTAGTGTTTGGCTTCCAAATTAAACATCAAGATAACCTCCTCCAAATACATTCATCAACATTAGCTTAATGTCTTCTCTGCAGTATACTTTAGCCTTTTGGAACCGGACAAGGAAATCTCATGTCCGCATTTGAACAAATTGTCAAATTTCAATGTTTATGTGCAAATGTCAGCTTCCTTTGCAGCCGAGCTGGAAAAGTGACATTGTTCTAGTCTCCCAAGTTTATTCCACTTATTAAAACAGCATAAACAATGCTGAGATGGAGAGGAGGCTTTTCTACGATCCCTTACTACTGTGTTGTAATTATTGAGTCTCTGTACATCTGTATATTTGTAAGGGGAGTGATTAAAATACTGCCCTGAAAAAGTATAGCAAGTCCCCCCTCCCTTCCCATCCCCATGGATTAGAGATAATAGAACTTCAAATGTTATGGGCTATATGCTTTACTCGAAGCTTCTCTAATCTGACTTGATGAGTTTGCATACTGAGCACAATACTATAAGGTGGTGGTGTTTTTCCCCCTCTGCTCATTACATTTCACTCTCTGTGCTTCCATTTTAAAATCCTAGGTTGTTGCTAGGAATGTCAACCAGAATAACATTCATAATTTGAAACCACTGCCCATTATTTTCACACATATATCATGTAACTGTCACCAGACACCAAACTCTAGGATGATTTCCTCAAACTCATGGAAGACCAGTGGCTGGATATCTTTTTTCTAAAAAGAAATTGTTTTTACTAAAATCATACAAGAGGTCTCTTAGCCCTGAACTCTCCTACACACACACACACACACACACACACACACACACACACACACACACACACACACACACCCTTCAGTTTATGCTAGCAATATAATAGGGAAACTTCTTGTGCAATCACATACAACAATGATATTGAAGATCTCAAGCACTGATTTCCTTTTTACCAGACAGGATTCATGATATGCATCATCATCTACACCAGCAGCAAATTTGTATCAGATGCAGTTAGGTCAATGCTTCCTTTGTGGTGCTTGTAGAAATAGAGAAATTACACCATGAAATGAAAATGTAAAAGGTGCTTAGTGGGTTTGTGGGTAGATCCTCTGTCCTATTATTCTAAGACTCAACTCAAGGTCTGGACTTAAGTTACTCTACATTGGTTTATTTTACTCCTACCCACTAGTAATCCTCTCTTACATCTAGTTGTTAATGAATTACTTAAATTTCAAATTGTAGTAGAGAAAAAAAAATTAAAATAGAAGCAACATCAACAAGCCGTTCCAAATGTCTCTGGCCTTAATTAAGCAAGCCACTCCATCTTCTCCTAACCCTCCAGGGTCAGGAAGTTGTAAAGTCCAGCCTAGTCCATCTGCCTGACCCTGGTTCTTATGTTAATCTAAGGAAGCCACTTGCCTTTCACCACAGACACTGAGATTTCAGGAATGAAAAAAAAAAATCACTTTTGCTTGACGCAGGAATTCTTCTCCTGTGTGGTAGGAGCTGTGGCCTACCCAGGATCAACAGAGTGTGTAGTTCTCACTGACTTTGAAAGCTAGGCACCAGCTGGTGTAAATAATTCTCAACACTCTCTCAGTACTATTATATTAGTAGGCAATGTCAACTTGGTGAGGAGAAATCTCAGAGCTTCTGAAATCCTTGGAGAAGGCAGCTCTACACTCTATTTTTTGAACTGGATAGAGAGCTGTTCTCAGAGTGAGAAAAGGTGTTCTAATCCCACCTGTGACACATACCCCGGCTTCTATTGTTTCTGCCATCCTGAGCAAGTCACTTATTCTTGTAGTTTCTAGCTCTCCAGGAGACTAGATTCTAAGTGGTAGAGTGAGTCTAAACTACATTGTAGCAGTGAGAATTTCCTCAGTGGGAATGCTTGATAGTCATGGAATCATATGTCTCCTTCCACTACCAGTCCTGGTTCCCCAATCAACTTTGTATTAAACATAGAATAAATAATACCAACTGAATATTAAAGGAAGGGAGAACCTTGGTTTAGTGGAGAGGAAGAACCAGTCTGGCTTCACTATGGAAGCCAACCTGGATAAATCCTTAGAGCTAGAAGAAGAAAGACTCATTATGAGGGAAAGTGAAATTCTTTCAGACTGGGCAAGCCAGAGGTATACTAAGAAATAAGAGCAAGCAATTGTATGGAGAGTACAATTAGCAAAAAAAACTCCAAGCACTTAGTAGGACTTTATTGTTGTTACTTGCCTACATATTAGGAAACATGAGCTCCATAAATTTAATGAGACAAATTTGTTCTTATTTTTGGCTATGCTGTGATAATAGGTCATAAATTTAGAGACAGAACAGATTTGAGAGGTCACCCAGTCAATTTTGTTATTTTACAATGAGTAAATTGAGGCCCCAAAAGGTCATATGACTTTCTTTAGGGTACCCAGCAAGAGGAAGAGAGAGAATTTTAATTTATTGGTAAACAGGTATTAAGTGCTGACTGTGTGCTGAACATTGGGGATGTAAATAAAGGCAAAAGACAGTACCTGCCCTCAAGGAGTCAAAAATCTTACAAAGGACATGACATGCAAACAAATATATACAAACTACATACTGGATATATAGGACATAATTAATAGAGATTTTCTTCTGATTCTTCTATTTGCTGTTTTCTAAGTTTGATCGGTACGATCTGGTCATTTTCTGCAGCAGCATTTTTAATTCTATCTTCTGTAAATTTGCACAGTACATCAGATGTTAATGGTTTGGGGAGAGAATTAGTATCTATGCAGCAGTAAGGAACCAGTATAATTACATTTTTTTTTCATTTACTAAATATGGCTGGCTCCTTAATTTCCACTGATTTGAATACTTTGCACTTTGAAAATGAACATAGCCATATTGGAACTTTGTGCACTATTTCTTGCTTTATTTTTAAAATGTCATAGGGTCATGGAGTTAAGGCAGGTGATTAAAACAAACAAAC
The DNA here is from genome assembly GCA_028646575.1 of Pseudocheirus occidentalis. Classification (NCBI taxonomy): domain Eukaryota; kingdom Metazoa; phylum Chordata; class Mammalia; order Diprotodontia; family Pseudocheiridae; genus Pseudocheirus; species Pseudocheirus occidentalis. The sequence goes on along the minus strand of CM053598.1, from coordinate 148,834,008 downwards.
AAACTTGGCATTTACTTATTTCTGTATATGTTGTACTATCCCAGTAGCATGTGAGCTTTTGTGGGAAGAAAGTTGGAATTGTGCATCTCAAATCACAGAGAAGCTAGAGAAGATTTGGATAGATTGATGCAGAGTGGAATAAGAAGCAGGAGAACAGTTTTAACTGTAACATCAGCATTGAAAAGCTAAACAGTTTTGAAAGACTTAAGAACTCTGATCATTCAGGGTTAAAGAAGATGATAATGAGGAATGCTACCCATTTCCTGACAGAAAGGTGACAGAATATTAAGTAGAAGGAGACATTTTTTTTGACTTGACCAATATGGGTATTTGTTTTGCTTAACTATGCTTATTTGCTATGAAAATTTTTTTAATAGCCCCCTTCCACAATGGTGAAGTCAGGGGGAAAGGTGGGAGGAAGAAAAAATTGATTAGTAAAAAAATAAACAATAAATAATAATAAATAAATAACAAACTACATATATATGTATATGTATGTGCATACATACATATACATACACACACATATATGAAGAGGGGGCTTCCAGATGACACACAGACACACAGATCAAGATGGAGCTGTTCCTGATGCTGTGCCATCTCCTCTCCGTCTGGGGCCAACAACCACACCACACTTTGGTTTTTTCAGCATTTTGTGTACAGGAAAATTGAAATGACAAACCCGAATGGCTGAAAGTTATGCCAGTCTTGGGCACTACTGAAAGCTTGTGGGCCTTCCTCCACAATATGAGGAAAATGTTTTAGATCATGAAAGAAGAAAAGGGCTAAGATAAATTATTTCAATCTGCTTCTTTCCTAATCGTGTTTTGTTAAGAAGTGAAGACAACCAGGTTGTGGGTCCATTGAATGATATATAAAAAAACAACAACAAACTTATGTTAGAATTTCTTTACAATACCACAGAATGTACAAATAAAAATTCATCTAAAAAGGTTACTTGTCTACTTTTCAGTTTACGTACATCCTATCGACTTGTAAAAACATCACTTTGGAACCAGTATTTAATTCACTTGTGTTTGAAAGGCATTAACTTGCATTTGAAAGACATCCACATAGATAAGCAAATTGGGAATTTCAATAAAAAATAAAAATAAAAAAATAGAAAAAATGTAAGTTCCTTGAAGATGCATAATTTTTGTCTGTATATCCCTAGCACCTAGCATAGTGCCTTGAAGAAAATTGGTTGTTAAATGCTTTGAATTGAATGGAATTGGTATATCCAGTGTTATATTTTTATGGCATGAATAGCTCAACATTGGCGTTTATATAATATAGAAAAACAATATGACTTATTATTAACAATAATAAGAAATATCTGGGATGTACCTAGAGACATTATCTAGTTTATCTCCTAACTTTGGCACATTATTAATGAGAGCAAAGTGGAAAATGTGATGTATATGGACTTAGAAAACCCAGGTTTGAAGCTTACTTTTATAATTGTTGAAGAAAAAAAATAATAAAATAAAATAAATAATTAAAAAATACTTTGTGATTTAGGTTCATCTGCAAGAAATAATTTTATTTTATATATATCCAATGCATTTCTAGCTTTGAGAAATAGATGGCCAAGTTGGCATAATCCTCCATGCCTTCTAATATGACTCTCTGCCCAAGAAGATTTCAAGTAACATTCACTGAAATTTTGAATAGAGAAGAGATTTGTTGTTGTTTTCCATTATATCTTTCTCTTTGTGACCCCATTTGGAATTTTCTTGTCAAAGATAATAGAGTGGTTTGCCATTTCTTTCTCCAGCTCATTTTGCAAACGAGGAAACTGAGGCAAAGTTAAGTGACTTGCCCAGGGTCACACAACTATTAAGTGCCTGAGGCCATATTTGAATTCAGGAAGATGAGTCTTCTTGATTCCAACCCTGACACTCTATCTACTCTGCTGCCTACCTCCCCAAGAAGAGATTATTAGCATGTTCAAATACCATTACAGGTTAATATTTCAGAATAGTCACCACTAAGTTCTTTCTTGTACTCTTTCCCCTAAGAGTTCCTTCCTATAATCAATATCTTAATCTTGAATTTCAGAAAAGGACAGACATGCAGGTAAGTCCTGGTACAAATCACTCTAGGTGGTGACTAGCCAATTGTATCCTTTAAATAAGTTTGGCTATCACCCTACCTCCATTTTAAATATGCTTACATAGTACTAGTTACCTAATGATGGTAAGCACGCCCTTTAATTTTTCTGGGCCCCAAGTTCCTCCTCTACAAAATGAGAGTGTTGGCCCTAAGGACCAAAAAGAAACCTTCTCTATGACTCTGATGCTAACTGGTAAGCATTTAGTTAGTATGGTAAATAAAATTTTCATGCAGTGTCTGTAAATTTTCTTGAATTTTTCTTTTACTCTAACAGAAGGTCATTGTTGACTTTAGTGTGCCGTGATGTTAGAATTTAGAGCTTGTCCTGAAATATGGCTTCTAGACAACAGTAAGGATTTTTCTACAACCATTAGATATATAAACACATATAAAGGAGCGTGCATGTATGTATGTGTGAATGTACACACACATATGCATTTATGCATATGTCAACCACTGCATCTGGAAAGAGATATTTGTGTTTGTAGATATTTGGTCCAGTGTTCCTCTCCAAATGTAAATTCTGACTCTTGAAAGCAAATTTCTATATTTGCATTTCTCTCTCTCCCTCTCCCCCTCCCACCCCTTCCCAGTTGTTTTGCCAGTTGGTGTATTTTTTTTTCTTATTTCCACATTCTTATTCCTCTGCAACAACCCCCAAGAAGTGGCGCTGAAAGATCATGTTAGCACAGTTTCATAATTTGAAATACCACAAGTCTGCATTTTCCCTTTATTTCTTTTCTTTTTCTCCTTTTCTTTTCTTTTCTTTTCTTTTCTTTTCTTTTCTTTTCTTTTCTTTTCTTTTCTTTCTTACCTTTTTTTTTTTGACCATCTTGGGCGCGTCACAGGACTGAGAGGATGGAAATCTTTTGGTAATTATACCAGTTTGTATTCATCTCACATTTGGGACAAAATACAAATCAGATCCACTCTTTCTTCCTGTGAATATTCATAAAAAAGCAAAGTGCCAATTCTTGGCTACCCATATATGGAACCAAATATGTTAATGAGTCTTTAGTATATTCTGTATATATATATGTATATGTGAATATATGTATTTACACTCACTAATTTTGGTTATGTCCTCTTTGCAATTTGTTTGTTTAGTATAGGGTTGCTGTTATAATGTGTTAATAAGCTGCTGAAAGCTTGGCACCTATTACTTGAAATGACAGCTATGTTAGAAGCCTATTAACACTCCATAGCAGCAGCTCTACAGCTACTAGAAATGAATTTCAAAGAAGGTAAATGAACAAAAGCATTTCATAGCTCTAAGGAAAGCAATGCCCTTTCCAGAACCATACATACTTCGGAAATTGTACAGTATATAAAGTAAAAGATCTCTTCCACTTAAAGAAATGGAGGAAGAAAATATTTAGAGAAAGGAAAACTACTCTAAACAACCTTGAAGACAGGAATCTAAAGGATCCTAAACAAAATTTCCTCTCTTTGTTTCTATTGTATTCAAACTAGAGCAATGGCAAACTCAGTTAAATCAATAGAACATTTACTTTTCTCTGGAAAAAATGTTAAGTCTACTGGGTTGGGCTCAAACTTTTCTACTATGGACTCTGGCCTTGGGAGTAAATTATTTTCTACTGTTTTACATTTTTTTTTTTGGTGAGGCCATAGTCTTTACAAGTCAATTCAGATTGCATTTTATTTGTTTGCAATGGATCCCTGAGATTTCCCCAAATGGGTCCTAACATTTCAATAGGATCACAAGAAGAGTCTAAAGAGAGGGCTTTTTTTTTTTGGCAAGACCTTGGGAGGGAGAGGTAAGGAGAAGTCCAATATTTAAGTCAAAATATAGGCCTGTGATATTATGCAAATCAGATAAAATACACACCCTCAGAGCTTCCTTGAAAATCTATGCAACAAGAACCGTGAAACAAATGTGTATAGCTCAGTTTATGAAAGGAGAGTGGAAATCCCAGACAGTGTTTCTACATTTATTTATTTGTTTATTTTACAAAAGTAGGAGCCAGTAAGTGGTGTGGCATTTCATTCACAGAAGCCAAATGGTTCCTATCCCCTTTACTTCTCCATGATAATCTTGTAATGCTTCCCACTTCTAGAAGCTCTCTCCTTTGAAGAGCTCTAAACACTATCATATCTATTAGCTAGAACATTTTGTGTTCACTATGCTATTCATTAGCTTTCAACGTATGACTCATAGACCATCTGCAAAGAAACCCAAACATAGTTTGGAAAGTATTTTGGAACAATGGAAAACAGGTGGAACATAGATAAGATATATACCACATACTAAGCCCTCTTGCTTCCATCATTCTCATTACATAGTTTAGGATAGATAGATTACAAGGATATTGGGGAGAGGCGCTTTTCATTTGAAGATGAAGAAAGCACTTTTCCCATTGAAATCTGGCAATAAAGTATGCTTAGAATAGAACTAAGATACAATTTGAAATTGCGTGTGAAGGAAACAGGGTAGTTAAAAGGTTTTGACAGTAATTAGCAATGTAGTAAATGCTGCCCTCTTGCATTCTACCAAAGGGAGTTTCCTCTTCATTGGTGTTCTTACACAATGATAGTGGATATGGATAATGACATTTATTTATACAACTATCTTAAGTCCACTATAAATTATGAGCTTCCTGAGTATAGGGACCTCATTCTGGGAAGGCTATTGATAAACTAGAATAAATTCAGAAGAGAAAAACCAATAGGAGTGCTTTGGTAAATGTTTAATGATTGACTGTCCAAAAAAGCACACAATACTTTTAAGTTTAATCTGAATGATTTGCATTTTCTCCATTACTTTCTTAAGTCTAAACAAATGACAAAACAGTCAGACTAACTAGTATCAGTAGCTGATTTCTAAGGTATAAATGACAATACTGAAAATTTAATAATTGACTTGTCAGCTAGTATGAGCTGGCTCTAGCACATTCCTGGAAGGACTCTGAGACCATAAGAGTCTCTACTGAAAGAAAGGGTTGGGAACATTTATCTGGAGAAGATTTAGAAGAGAATGTGAAAGCTGTCCTATAACATTTGTTGGGTTTTCAAACGAAAGAGAGATTTGTCTTGCTTCACTTGGCTCCATAAAGCAGACCTAATTCCAATGGGTAAAAATTGTATAGGTAAATTTAATTTTGGTATAATGAAAAAAAATCTTAATAATTAGAGCTATTCCAAAGTAGTAAAGGCTGCCTTGGGAAGCAGTATATTTCTTCTTCACCTGATCTTCAGGTAGATTTTTTTGTTACTGATGTTTAGTTGTTTAAATTGTGGCTGACTTTTTATGTGACCCCATTTGGGGATTTCTTGGCAAAGATACTGGAGTGAGTTTGCCATTTCCTTCTCCAGCTCAATTCATAGATGAGGAAAGTAAGGCAACAGGGTAAAATGACTTGCTTAGGGTCACACAGCTTATAAGTATATGGGGTGAAATTTGAACTCATACCTTTCTGACTCTAGACCTGGAACTCTATTCACTGTACCACTTAGCTTCCCTCGAGCAGATTCTAGATGGCCATTTATTTGTTTGGTATAATGTAGAGAGGATTCTTGTTCACTTGTGGTCTAGACTTGATGGTACATGGAAGATTTTTCTATTGTGAGATTCTTTGATTGCATGATTCTCACTCATCTTTTTATTATTCTCAGTGTTTAGCAAAACATTGTGGGTGCTCAATAATTACTTAGTGATGTTGAAGAACTTCTTAGATAACATAGATTTTTATTTGTATACACTTGCATGCATGTATCTATACACGTATGTATAGACACATACATATAGACAGATAGATATAGTCTTTTACCTGTAAAATACATGATATAACTTGCATACCTAATTTTATTTGGTCCTTACCATAATCCTGTGAAGTTTGTACTAAAAGTTTTAATAGCCCCACTTTATAGATGAGTCCCAGATGAGTCTCAGAGAGGCTAAGTAACTTGTCTATGGTTGTATAGTTCATGGAAGGGGGAAGATTTGAACCAAGATCTCTCTCAACTCCAAGGTTAATATTCTTTCTACTGTACCACATTGCTTTCTAAAAATTACTGCTGAATAAGAAATTGCTTTCTGAAACACTGAAAATGTCAGTATTGCTATAGTTTTGGATGTTAAATAAATATGTATATCTAGAACTGTGATTTAATTGGCATAAGAGACTCCCAGTGAGGCAAATTCTACCAATGGAGATCTCCCAGTAATTTGTAACTTAAAGTCTTAGAGAGTTCCTTTGTGGCACTGTTGGCTTAACTGATTTGTGCAGATTCATACCAGTGACATAATGGGGTAATGTCTTGGCTTGTGCGTCAGTTGTATTTAAGTGAGGCAGAGTTGCACAAAGTCATCAAGGTCACTCTCTTTCCCAGTCATCCAAGTCCAGTGGTAAGACAAAGATTAAGATAACCAGAGATGGCTCAGGATACAGTGAATGGCATCTTTGACCTCTGAACAAGCTCTAAGCACTCCACAGTGCCTTCTTCCCTTCAAAGCCATTGGAACAAATGTTCTCATCGACTCATTCCACTGGGGAAAATCTTCACACGCTTGGGGTAGACATTCCTCTAACTCACCAACAGGTTTGAGGCTTGTCAGTTACCCTCAGCCTTGTTTAGACCATCTGCCAAGATGATTTTATCAGGGTTTGGGCACTGAGTATGCTACAGTTTCTTGGAGCCACAGATGAGTGTTGGATGAAAGTAGACAACAAAGATGAATGAGGAGCCCTAAAAAGGGCTCAGCAAACCCTCACACCAGTGGTGCTAGGCCTCCCTGAAAACCTGATACACCCTTCAACACCATAGTAGTATGTGTCAGAGGCAAGACCTGAACTCAGGTCTTCTGACACCAAGCCAGTACACAATTGCTGTAGAATCATTACCTATGTATGGCAAAAAAAAAATTATCTAATAGTCACAATACTGGATTGACCAGACTGTCCTCTTCCTTGACTATACCAGAATAAAGGACAATTTACTGCAACATTCAGTGATGCTGCATTCATTAGGAATTTTTAAAGCTTACATTTAGAAATGCTAATTGCCAGTTGTTTATAAGCTGCCAAACAGTGTAATGTGCTGAATTAAAGCAATAAAATAAAATCTGAGGACTAGCAAAAAATAAAATGGAAAATTGTGTTACACAAATAATTTTAATGTTGGTATGATGCCTAAATATTTCCACTCCCTCTACCCCATTGTAAGGTTTGGAAATTTGAGGGTTAGGGAATGGGACTGCCTCATCTTGAGACAACTGAGACATAAAAACATTTTTGCTTGCCTTTTTTTGAAACATGGCTAATACAGAAATATGTTATGTGTGATTTCACATGTAAAATTAATATTATATTGCTTCCTACTCAATGGGTGAGGGAGGGCTTAGAGGGTTAGAGATAATTCAGAACTCAAATTTTAAAAAAAATGTTAAAAAGAAATAAATAATAAATTTACTAAAAGATATTCTAAAATACACAGTGATTTTAAAAATGAATTATCCAAGTCCTGAACTCATTTTCTTCACTGCTAGGTGATTCCATTGACTTTACTAGAAAATTATCATGTTGATCATCTTAATTCCTAGTGGCTTCCAAAGGGGAATAATACATATTTGTTTCCCTTTAAATAATTAAAATGTCTCTATTAAAAATTTCATTAATAAGGCAAATTACGTTAACAATATCATCCTTGATGGTCCCTATGAATTCTATGAAAATGGTGATAGAAAATTAAATTCTATGAATGAGTGAACTACTGGGTTTCCTTAGTGTTTCCCTGAGGATAAATGTATGATACCTTATGGGAAAATGAGAAGGTTTCTTCATCCCTAGGAATTTCCCAAACTTTGTGGCCAAATCTCAATTACATTCCTAACCAAGCTTTGGTTTCCTTCTGTACCTTGTGAATCTTCTTTGGGCCTGGAGCTCCCTTGGATATCAAAGGAAGCTTCTTGTACAGAGGGGATACATAAAGGGGCAGAGGAGAATGAAAATCTGACCTCATGTTACTGCCACTGCTACAGAAAGCTGGGAAGTTAAAAACACTCACTAAATAATTCCCTTTAAATAATATGAGAAATGATTTTTTTACAGTTAACAGTTAGATGCATCATGATTAATGTTATCAACCTTGAGGGCAAACTCTGCCTGTTTAGTATGAATTTTTTATTTCTGTGTTTCAAGTGAAAAATATCCTGGGGTCCTTTTGAATTTCAAACAATTAGTTGAAAGCCAAAATGTATTAGGTTAATTGTATATTTTTAATCTAATTTTAATATTGCTTAGTTCTGAAATTGATAAGATGGCATTTATTTGTGCTTTCATAGTGGATAATGATCCTTATTGCATTTTAAAAATATTAACTCTTAATGCGAAAAGTCTAAGAAAGGAATAGATTCTAAGAAATGCATGAATAGAAGGGGCCAGGAGAATGAGTCTTTTCCCATATGGCCTGAGCCCCTCTTGCTTTTAGCATCCTGACCTTCATATGGTGCTCCTTCCTTCCTCTGGGAGAAAACTGAATCACATTCCAGAAAGATAAACTATACAAGATTCTTTGGTGGGAGGAAAGAAAAGGGGTTGAAGAGCTATTAGGTGGGATCAGAAGCAAAAAGAAACATCAATATTGCAAGTGTAGATGACATGTCTTAGTTAATGACCAACTGATTAACATAGTCAATAATTAGCAAATGAATACATTGTGACTACATTGACAATTCTGTTATCCTAATGCTATTTATTAGCTAGTTTCTCTTTTCACTAGATATTGTGATTTCAACATTTCAATAACTGTAATATCATTGCTGAGAATATATTCCCACCCTGCCCTCCTGCCTCTCAGTGCTGAGAGTCACTCAGTCACACTTTCTCATTCAATATCACTCATCCTTTTAATGTCACTCCTTCTAATTGGATGACTTCTCCCAGAACCTTCATTCAAATAGGACACTCAGGCCAGATATCTCTTTTCTTCTCAACATGCTGCCAGACTCCATTCGCCACCCTCGTGCCCCCACCCATTCCCAACAGGGTACCTAGGTACAATTTTCAGTTTCCTTTTAAACACTTAAAATGCTTTTTCTGTTATACATGCCCACCCAAAAGTCTCCCAAAAAAGATATCTACCCGACACGTTGAAGAATTTCCTCTAAATAGCTCTCTTGACATTGCATGGTTAATGTTGAAGCACATGATATAATTATTCATCAGTATTCACTCTGGCTACAGGATTAGCCCACCATGTTTCCTAGCCCTGCCCCTTTCTGATCACATCCTCTAGGTCAGTAGTTCTCAATTTGTAATGAAGAAAATATATCCTGCATATCAGATATTTACATTATGATTCATAACAGTAGCAAAATTACAGTTATAAAGTAGCAACGAAAATAATTTTATGGTTGGGGGTCACCACAACATGAAGAACTGTATTAAAGAGGCACAGCATTAGGAAGGTTGAGAACCACTGCTGTAGGCCATTCTCTTTATTGGTAATATTGGTAATATTCTGTAGTCTACTCACACCTACCTTGTATCTCTCCATTATTCTTTGAATGATTCACAATCTTAAGTTTTTCAGAGACTGTCATATACTATGTCTTGTAGCTATATAACATCATTGCGAGAACATTGATATTAAAAAACAAACATGTTTCAGGAAGGTGCTTGGGAATCACCAAAGGTATTGTTCAGTTTCTAAAAGGCAAGAGAGCATGCTGCCCTCCTCCTTGTTCAGTTCTGGCCCAGCTCATTCTCTGTTTTCATTGTCAAAGGTAGATGTATTGATTGATTAATTACAGAAACAACAGGAATCTGCTGAATCCAGTCGGACCAGCTTGGGAGACAATCATTACATCTTCAGCATGTGCATTTACATCTTGGAAATCTGCAAAAGCTACAAATCAGGGATTACTTGGTTGTTTTGCTGATTCTCTAGACTTTAAAAAGTGATGAAGAAAACTTTTAGTAATACAGATTAAGCTTAAAAAAGTATCCTGAACACATTTTTCCTCAGAACTATTTCTTAAACATTTACCAGAACACCCATAGAAATATGTCAAGAATATAGTCAGAGTTGAGTGTTGCCTCTATTCAAATGACAAAAACCTAAGAAAGAATCCATATAGAGCCAGATCACAGCATTTTGGTTGGAAGAGATCTCAGAGGTTACCTGGTGCAACCTACATCTGACCAAGAATACTTTCTAGATCATCACTGATAAACCCAGCATCTTCTTGAAAATCTCCAGAAAAGGAAAACTATCCCCCAAGGTAGCTTACTCCATTTCTGGACATTTTTGAACATTAAGGAAGTTTTCTCTTACGTTGATCCTCAATCTGTCTCTTTTCTTCTTCCTTTGGAGCCAAGGAAAACAAAGACTAATTTTTCTTCCATCGATAGCTTTTCAAATAATCAAAGGTGTCAAAGATGACTATTATATCTTTCTTCCCTTTTACCCTTTCATTGCACCCTTTTCTCTACTCAGTCTTTTCTTCTTTAGGCCAAGAATTTCCAGTTCGTTCTGCCAGTCTTTGTATGGCATGGTCCATGGCCCCTTCATTATCCTGGTTGCTCTTTTTGAATGCATCCAGCTTATCAAAACCTTTTCTAAAACATTTTGTGCAGAATTGAACACAGGACTTCCCATGTGGCTTAGCCAGAGTGCAATAACAGGACCATCACCATTCACAAATGTCCCTAAAAAAGGGATATTTAGTTAATGGCCTATTTCTTTTCTACCACAGATTGTCATTTGATGGTTTGATGGTTTACTGGATTCCCCCCCCCTTCTTTGCCCCTTTGTATCACTAGCATTTGGCACAGTACTTGGAATGTAGCAAGTGCTTTAAAAATCGTTGTAGACCTAACTTCAAATGAATTAGGAATATGACCTAATTTTCAGAAGAAACCTGAATTGCCCTTTTTCTGTCATGAGCAAATCCTCAGTGCTCACAAAAATTACCAAAACCTCAAAGATTCTGTTTGGGGCATGATTATAGCATAGTACATTTAGAGGTACAAAGGACTTGAGAGGCCATCAAGCCCAGCTTCCTAACTTTAGAGATGAGGAAACTAATGCACAGATTATGTTTTTCCCAGGATAAAGCCATTAGTAAGTTTCTAAGGTATGATTTGAATCTAGATTTTTCATGACTTCCAGTCCAGTGCCCTATCTAGTATAACATGCTGCCTTTTATACCATGCTGCCTGTTTCTCTTAGAAGGGATTAAGTAGAGCAATATGTCTAAGGCAATAATGAAGTTAGATAGAGTGAGTTATTTACTATGACCTTAGGTATTAGGGCAGTGGTTCTCAACCTTCCTAATGCCCCCACCCTTTAATACTCATATGTAGGTGTATCTGCTTGTGGGTGGACCTGCCTGGACATGGATAGAGAAATGATATCTTGGTTCCTAAGACCGTCAGAAATATGTGTTTTCCAATTGTCTTAGGTGACCCCTGTGAAAGGATCGTTTGACCCCCCCAAAGGGGTCTTGACCCACCGGTTGAGAACCACTGTATTAGGGAAAAAAGAGGAGGTCTATTTTTCAAACATCCTCATAGGACAGCACAAGGAAGGATAAAGGGTTATTCTAATAGATTACTTGAACCTGAGACAATCAAAATGAAAGAGGTCTATTGTAACTGTTGTTTCAACAATTATAATTTTAGGTAATCATATTTGGAAGGGATTTTAAGAATTGTTCAATTAACTGGCCTAATTTTCTAGGTGCAGAACCAGACCCAGAAAAATAACGACTTGTTCATGCTTATTAAGGGGTAGTACTGAGATTAAATTTAGGTGTCCTGAGGCCAAGACCCTCACCCTTTCCACCATGCTAGAGGGTTTCTGCTGCCTTTCTTAGCTAGAAAAGCTTAGGTTTGTCACATCAGCTAAAGACAAAAGAAGGATAATAAATAATTTCCTCTGTCCTATAATATTTTCTTGGCCCTATTCAATGTCTGCAGATCAAACCTTGAAGGATTTCTGAGTGCGAATCAAAGGAAGAGAAATGAAACGCCCCATTTGGGGTGGTATATTCCTTTAGGCTACCTCATCATAGATATACATCAACATTATTTACTGGAGAAAAGTCAATGATAGAATAGTTCATTCAAAAATAAATATTTATTAATCATTTGCTATTGTCAAAGTACCTTCCTAGTCACTGAAGGACATACAAAGTTTAGACTGGATACGGCTTTTAATTTTATGTTTACAGTGTGGTAGAGATAAAAGACCAACACAAACAACTATAATACACAACATGATATTGAGTTACAAAAACTAAGTGCTATATAGGGGTAAAAGGGAAAGCAGTTATGAGGTGAGGAATAATGGACAGCTTCTGGTGGATGTGACATCTGAACTGAATGTTGAAGCATGGAACGCAAAAAGTAAAAGATGGGTGTGTAGGGAAGGAGGAAGAATGGGATATTCAGGTAATAAGGAAGAGCTTGAGCACAGGAATGGAGATGAGAGCACAACTGATGTTTTAAAGTCAGGGTGTGGGCCCTATGAAATGTATATTCTAATAGGGAAGCTAACACATGGAAGGGGAGGTAAGAGAAGGGCAGAAATGAAGGTAACCAAAATGGCAGTCTAGAAGAGTGAAATCTAGGGAAAAATGAAGACTGGGCTGCCTCCTTAAATGGAAGTTGTCAGAGACATTCTCTGCCTTCCAATTAAGATACCACAGTCTCTGAAGAGAAAGTTGCATGCCCATGAAGAGGAAAGACTCATGGTGTGTGTGAGTGGGCTTTATCATACAACCAACAAACAATTACTTGGGAAAAGTGGTACAAAGAAGAACATTAGATATCAGTTGTATGATTGAAAAGGTAGGTCTAGTATTTGTTCTCCAGAAAATGTCAAGAGATGTAGGGAAGACCCTCTAAATACTTGGTGGGCTTCCTGTGGTGGCTTTATAGGGAGATGAGACTGGGAGAGGATGAGAAGGCATGGATGGCTTGCAGTTTAAGTTGTCTAAGAGAGTGCCCACAGTATTGAAGTAAGAACTCTGTTCAAAATTTTGAATGACTTCCCATTGCCTCCTGAATCAAGCATAATTCTTAACTTGACAGTAAAAACCCTTCCAAATCTGCCTTTTACGTACTTTTTTAGCTTGAACTCTCACCATAGCCAGATAGGCCCACTGTGCTCCAGCTAAAGAGAACTTCTTACTATAATGGAGAGTGCACTAGATATGGACTTCAAGTACCTGGGTTCAAATCCTGTTTCTCATTCTTGCGTGGCCATTTCCTCATCTGTAACATAAGGATATTTTCTCTGATGACTTCTCAGGTTCTTTCCAACTCTAACTTTGTGATGTTATGATCCATGAATATAGATCTTTTCTGATTTTTTTGAGGTAGGTAGATGAACCAGTGGAGCAAGGACTAAGCCTAGAGTCAGGAAGGCCTAAATTTTAATTCAGTCTCAGATGTCTACTATCTGTACGACCCCAGATGAATCACTGAACTATAGTCTGCCTCAGTTCCTCAGTTATAAAATGTGGACAATAATAGCACCTACCTCAAGGGTTGTTGCAAAAAGCAAATGAGATCAACTGAGATAATATTGCTTATTCCCATTCCTCCTCCCATTTCCTGCTTCCATTCTTCTGTTCACAGAAGTCAAAGTCCTCATTTTACACAATTTCTATATCATTCTCCCTTTTTGTCTCTACCTGTTGACATACTACCTACCCAATAAGACCTACCTTTTTAGGAAGTTTTTTTTTTAATTTCCCCCATAGAAAGTTTGTTCTCTTCCCCAAACTCTTAACTCACTTTGTAGTTCTTACACCCTTGCCATGCATTATAGTTATTTGTGTTCATGTCTGATCTCTCCTAGACTGTCAGCTCCTTGAATTTCCTTTGATTCTCAGTGAATCTGGGAATTAATTCTTTGTTTTTCTTTCAAGTTTTTAAATGGATATTCCTTTATATTACCTTCAGGTCTCTGAGAAAAAGATGCATGCATGACATACATTTAAGTTTAATTTGCATTATGAACATTTTCTCTTTTACCTTCTTAAGCTTAGACATCTGTAAAACAACAAATTAAGCCCTTATATGTAGTGTTGGCTGGTTTTCAAAGTGTAAATACTCAGACAATTTAACAATCAGCTCTCAAGAAGGTTAGAACTGACTCCAGCATACTCCTCCCCTTCCCAAGGACCCATGTAAAAAGGAGTAACGCGGGGAAAACAAGCAGCTCAGCAAAACTAGCCAACTCAACAATTGCATCTGACAGCATATGTAATGGTGATCAAATCCTTCGGAGAATAAAATCTATGTGAGTTAGTCAATAAATGTTTTTTAAGAGCCTTCTGCATGCTAGACATTGTTCTATGTGCAAAAGACAAAGAATGGCAAAAGCGGTTCTTGCCTTCAAGAACCTTACCTTCAACTATGCCCAAAGGGCTATAAATAATTTCATACCTTTTGACCCAGTAATACCACTTTTGGGGTTGTATCCCAAAGAGATCATAGAAGTGGGAAAAGGTCCCATATGTACAAAAATATTTATTGCAGCTCTCTTTGTGGTGGCAAA